>NW_010729132.1:3422857-3527419 GCF_000365185.1 Nelumbo nucifera | reverse complement strand
ATTCACCCTAATATAATAAGCAAAGGGACTGCCACCCACTAACTTTTTTGGCTCCCAAATATTTTTCCTCTAATCTCTTCTCTTTCTCCTAAGGTTCCAAACYTGAAAACAAAGTCTAACCAGTACCAAGTACGTCAACAACTTGTTGTCAGAGAACCATTCAACCTAAAAGCTTAAGCTGTTAGATGAGGTCCTTGAATAGGTTGATATTCTCTAACATGCCCCCTCACACGAAAGTTCATTGGGCTTGAAGTGTGAACAAGCACAGGCCCACCCATACCTTGTACTGAAACTTAATTAACTATAATGGGGGTAATAAGAATCGAACACTAGACCACTTGGTCAAAAGTGGCTCTGATACCATGTCAGAGAACCATTCAACCTAAAAGCTTAAGCTGTTAGATGAGGTCCTTGAATAGGTTGATATTCTCTAACACTTGTCACATGGATCTGAATTTCAGTTTGTCACTTGAAAGACCAAAGTGTTTGTATTAAGGATGAGGCTACAATCATATATTTTGTACACTCAGTTATATACCTCATGAACTCTCCTTTTTTTGTTAATATACAAATCTTTGTTATGTTCGTAAGAAAGAAAAAAAAAACAAAAAACCAATGAAGGAAAAGAAAAGAAACATTAGTTGCTCCTTCAAGGTGAAATATTCCAAGTGTACCTCTCGAGAGTTTGCAATGTCCATGTTTCCAAGAAAATGATTCAAGTACCCTTGCATTGCCACCTTTGATCTGTCTGAAATAGAGTGCTGCCTTCCTAGTGCTGGGCGGATGATAGGTAAAGCTGCACTTGATGGCACATCTCTGCATAAGAAACCAACATTCAATAATCAAAAGAGTTCCAGATGAAAGATGTACTTGACGCTTAGCATCCAACAAAACAAGTGATGAACCATTAGTAGTAACCTATTTTTAGCACTTTCATCATGATGTAAAGGAAGAGCATCATCATCTGCTTCATCATCATCCTGAACAACTGTTGTGTGATCTCCTATGCCAAGATTTTGAAGCCACTCTTTTACCTTTCATGCAAGTTTGGGAAAAAAAAGCAAAATCAAAAAGTAATCTAATTGAGTGTTTGAAAAATAGGTGCATTTAGAAGTCATAGAAAGTCACTAGGAAATGTTGGAAAATGTAACTGAGAAAGAATGATGCCATCAAAAGAACTGGAAAACCTGCTCTTGTTTCTCGTTAATCTCCTCAATAAATGCACGTTTCTTCAGTGCAAAGTGCAAATAGATAACTTGTGAAGCTTTCTTGAGTAGACGCCATTTGAACTGGAGAATAGAAGCATGCAATTAGTTTGCCACATTATTCAGGTAATCTCTTTCCACTACAGAAGAAAACAACTAAGCTATATTTCCATCTGGGCAGAAATAGAGATGAGGTGGAACTAAGGAGAGTCAATTCCATAAGGTTGTTTTTGGATTGGTGCAGAAATGTAAAAGCAGTATATCTGCTACTTTCCATGTTCTGTTGTTTGGCTCCAAAAGATAAGCCATGGGGTATATAGAAAGTAGTGATCTCTTCTGCAATTTCCATCAATTGTATGGACAATAAAATGACTGGAGAGGAAGCTAGGACCAAATCATGGATTCCTCCTTGAGTTTCTATTTCAGTTGCCCAATCCAAAACATAGCCTAAGTCAGATGCTGCTGTTTGGGTTATTTTCATAGCACAGCAGAATGCAGAAAGTCAATGCCATATAGTTTTTCTAAAGTAAAAATAAAATTTATTAAAAGAAAAAAGAAGCTATTAGAAAGGTGATAATGAATCACCCAAAGGGAAAAAAAGAAGCAATAATTCAATCAATAGAACTCCACTTCCACTCCAAAAACCAAAACGCCCACCCCAAGAGGCAAAACAACACCAGCTCAAAAAAGAAAAACAATGTGGGAAGACTTCATATTTCTCCTCACGCTTGTTGTTTGTGCCTGCAAGATGGAGAAATAGCTGACCACCTACTTATCCATTGCTCAAAAAGGTCTGGCTGCATTTCATAAACCTAACAAATTACCTTTGGATTAACCCAGAGCACATTCAATATTTTATTAATCAGTGGCAAGGCTGTGGCCTAGGCAAAAGAGGCAAAGCCTACTGGCAAATGGTGTTATGGGAGGAAAGAAACAAGCGATTATTTGAAAACAAGCTCAGAACTCTAGAAGAGTTAATTTCAGATATTACCTATCTCTGTAACTTTTGGGCTGCTAATTTGGAGCTGTTCCAAGGTCTCTCAATCAATGACCTTAACAGAAATTTACAAATTATTCTTTTCCTCCCTCACTCTGCTCAGAATATCTTAAGACAACCAGCTTTCTTCAGTGAAGGAGGGATGATTTTACACTTTGATGGGAGTGCTGCAGGCAACCCAGGGTTAGCTGGAATTGGGGGTTAAGGGATGAAAGAGATAATATTTGCTGGGTTTTCAGTGGCCCAATCGGATTTACTGACTCAACTAAGGCTGAAGTGTTGGCTGCTCTCACTGGAATAAGAATAGCAAAAGGCTTGGGTTTTCAGAACCTCTCCATTGTAGGGGATTCAGCAAATACCATTAAATGGCTACAAGGGGATCCTTGGAGGTTAACCCATTTTTTGGCAGAAGCAAGGGATTCCTCGGATAGTTTAAATGCAAACCTGTTTTGGATACCAAGGGAGCTAAATCCTATTGCAGATGGCTTAGCTAAATTTGGTGCTTGCTTAGAAAATCTGTATAGTGATAGACTCCCTCCTTTGTAATCTCTTTGGGGTTCTCCCCTGCTTTGTACATCCTCTCATGTAATCTCTTATTTTAATGAAATCTTGTTAAACTTTCCTCAAAAATAAAATAAAATAAAATCAATACATCAGAACAAGCAACACCTCACCTTCCAGAATCTTTGAACAAAACCTAAAACTCAACTGAGAGGCCACCAACTCGTGCCAAAATCCACAGCCCCTAAGTCCTCATTCGACCAACTAAAATCCTCTACCAATGCAGTCTTGACTCCATCTCAAAACCATGCAAATCTTAATCCACTAGCTCAGCTTCTATGTTGGCTTGATTTAAGTCCCTTTTACTTCTCTCATTGACCTCTCTAGATTTCTTTTTCTTCTTATTAGGTCTGACCCCAAATAATCTCCCTTTCATCCTAGCAAAAATTTTTGAAACTTGGATAGCTCTTTGGCTTTTTGACTTTTGAAATATTTGACAGCATCAGAATTCATTTTTGTCTAAAACCTCAGGACCTATCATTGATCCTTGTATTCTCCACATTGCCATCTCCATCCTTTTTGACATCACCACCCTTTATGACAGTATCTTCCTTACTAATTCTCTCTTCCTCCAATTCTTTAAAATCCTTTCAATCTCCTCCCCGCCCAAAAAAAAAAAAAAAGAACCCAACATTTTTCTAACCTTTACATCAACATCCACCACCTTCTCCATTTCAATTGAATTTTTCATCAAGTACCATATCTTCAAACTGATCCTACCCATCTTCCATCTTCCCATCAGAATCACCATTTTCTTTCAGTGATCTTGCTCTGTACTTTTTCCTATAGTAGACCTGCAAAAGTGGCTGATCCACATCCCCCCTCCTTCCCCCCCTTCAACACCTAATATGTTAACTTCCCTCTCCAGCACCTCGGACAACTCCACTCCCATTTGTATATCATTGCTTTCAACTCCTGAAGCCAAACTTTTATCTTCTAGATTACAACCCCCAAGAACTTCCAAACTTGTATTAGACCCCAAATTATTACTTGAACCAATGCCTACATTTTCCATCAGCACTTGGTCGTTTTGACTTGCCCACATTATTAATCACCTCTCTGGTTCTTCAGTTTGCAGGCCATCTCTATTTTCTCAATCTTCATTAGCATTTGTGTCTCTATCAGAAGATCCTTCGGTCACCTTTCAACCTTCAACCCTTGGCATGTTTCCCTCACTACACAACCATCATTAGAATTTTTCTCTGTTAGAGTTAGCCGAATAAGGGTAGATTAGTCAACTCACCTTGGTTAAGTTATGAGCTTATGTGGCAGTCTTATTAGAGGTTCTCTGTCCCATACTTAAGTAGGGGCAGTTTAGTCCTTGTACATTTAATTAGAAGCCTAATCACTATTAAGAGGTTCGACAGTTCTTTCATCTTCTTCTTCTTCTTCTCCTCCTTCTCTTTCTTCTTCTCCTTACTGGTTCGGACTACTGTAGCAACAGTAGAAACATTCTCAATGGCCATGATCTTCACCTGCCAACACATACCTTCAGGTATGTGTGTTTGGGCTGATTTGGGCTATCCAAAGAGCTATCTGAGTTTCCCTTATTAAGTCCTACAACCCTTGGCATGTTTCCCTAAGAACCTTCATGGTATCAAAGCACCAAGTCTGCCCATTGTCTTTGGTTTTGACCAAGATCCTTGCATGCTATAAATCTTCCCATGTTCTATTCTGTATCATATTTCCTGAAGATCCCACATTTATTGCCAAGCATTTTGAACATTTGAGTACACCATGCATGAAGTGAAATCTCGAATACGTTGATCAAAACAAACTCCTCCCCGGCGTGTTTCTCACTTAACCCACCATTAGCATCCATTTCCCCAACCTCAGTAGTTCTAGAAGCCAATCTGATTTATCTATCTCACATCTCAGCAAATCCTCTACATCTTCCTTATTCTTAAACATGAACAAAAAATAATCCTGCATTTAGACTTCTAACCTTCTTGAAACCTTTCCGCTCCCATTCTATTCTTGCTCAATCAAGAACATCAGCCTTGTATGATAGAATTAATGAACCTTCCAAACAGACAAGATTCCAATAGTTCCAATCTCTCTTTGAGCTTACATGCAATATTCACTACCACACTTACGCACGCCATTGTACACAATATGACCAAAGTTGTTCCAATTTCTTCATGAAAGAAAAAAAAAATCAGGTTGGATGCACTCAGCTGGTTCACAACATGATTACAGTCGTTTCAATGTCTTCATGAAAACAAAGAAATTCAGCTGCAACATTAACTACCACACCTATGCGCACCATTGTTCACAGCATGACTACAGTAAGCTGGGATAAGACTGTCAAGTTCAGTTGAGTTGAACAGAATGCATAAACTAGCAGATTTTAAGATTTCAATTCCATTTTGGGTCAGATCTGAAATCCCTGAGGGGTAGTCATCTGAATTCCATGGAAGATGGGCATAGAGTTCAATTGCAATTTCACTCCTATGATCCAGAATACAGCCTTGTGCATTCAACAAAGAGAAATGCACCTTTCTAACAAACCCATGTTATACCAAGTGAAGAAAATGGAATGGAACTAATCATACCTAGTACCACAGATTTATTGAAATTTGCATTGAGATAAAGATAACACAAAATCCCATGAAAAGGTCACTGGCATGCCATTGATTACTCAATAGACAGTTTTGTCATTCGTCATGGACTTATGTAACTTCATTGCTTGCAGAAGTGGTTTCATATGGTTAATCATGAACTAGCGAAATAAAGCGCAGAAGGCATCTAATTTCAGATTCTCAAGATACAAAAGACAGGGGATGTGAACACAAAAACAAAGCTTCTAAGTTGCATTAAATTCCTAGTCCAGCTACCTTCTATTTGAAACCTATTTATCTAACAGTCAAAGAGTGCATGTTGTTCTCCATGATAAACTTGATGAAAAAGACAAGAAAGTGAGTGGGTTCATATGTTTATATAACATATTATAACTCTCTCATCTCATCTATGTAGATGCCTAAGAAAGCCAGGATACTGCATAGGTAATTCTGTCTGTGAAAGTAATATCATCAACTTATAACAGCACATAAGTTGTCATCCACTTTCTATTTTTACAAAAGAAGAATGATCCACAGCACTTAAGGTCTAAAACTTCTAAACCAATAAAAATGACAAACCAGACTTAGTCCCTTGGTGTCTTTACTCTAGAATGGAAACAAGATTTAAATTATAAAAGTTACATCCTGAATATATGCAGCTTTCTTGATTATCTTCTCAAAGCATCATATATTAATATTGGAGTTGTAGTTGTTTTATTAACTGCTCCAAATATTCCACCGTAAATAAATGCCCACACCGGAAAACCAATCATGCAATTAGGTGCTCCAAAACCCAGTAAGAATTCCACTTAAAACACCATTGTAATTGACCATGCTAATTCATTTCCCAGTAAAATTTGGTTCAGTACATTTGTCATAATTGGTTAAGAAACGCGCAGCTGTCCATGGTGAAAAATATTAAATTGAACTGCATTTTCTGCAATGCATTTATAAAACTAAAACAATAATATTGGAAAGATAAAAATAAGTAATATCTGGCTCCTTTCACGGCAATTAGCATTCAAGAGGACACGAACATTGTAGAGAATAAACTGCTATTTCCATATCAAGGTCGTGTAATCCCTGCGTTAGTAAGGCTTCTTATGGTTAATGAATTCTTTATATTATAAAGCACGCCAAATTTTTCTATTTTACATACTGAAGCATATAAGCTGTATACTTCAGGATACAATTTTACACGATTCCAAAAATAGAAGTATCCAAAAAATAATAAATTAAGAATGTGTTCGTTCTAATAATGGTGCAATGCATGGAGTTTAAATCTAAATAGGTTCAAGCCTAAATCTTCAATGGCGTAACTACATCCTTAATTGTTCAATTTTCCCATAAAAACAACAAAGTTCAAATGCTATGTAGAATTCGAAAAATAGAAAAAATAAATAAATCCTTGAAAAGGAAACAATGCGTGCCTGTCTATACTGGAATTCAATGGTGTAGGACAGAAGCATGGGGGTGATATCGCCGACATCGGGCCGAGAGACGGAGATGATCGTCGCCTTTGGCAATTCTTCGAAAATCCATGTCGGTTCGGAACCTTGACGGAAAGAACGAGGAGAGAAAATTGTCGACTGCTCTGAAAGCATTTGAACGTAGCGAGGGCAGCCAGTGGGAATGTGTTGGTCAGATGCAGGCATTAGAATGCGAAATAAATTCTAAATTTCTAGTCTCAGATCGGGAATATCCCATACGGATAGCATAACCGGCAAACCGCTTTTGCATCTTTCTCAGGCCAGTTTCAGGTTGTCACTGTCTATCGAGAAATGAGAGAGAGAGAGAGAGGGATTTTGTTGATTGCTTTTCCGTTTAAAGCTACAAAAAAGCAATAAACTACGTCAAAGTATGAAGCTCTCCAAAGTTTCTCCGAGTTTTGCTTTGGACACTCATCCTGCAGTTAACGTATGGTTCCCTATTATTTAGATAGGACAAAATGAAAGATTTTACTCTTTTGGTAAAATACATAAACCTCCCCCGGAAAATTTCTGATAATCACAAAAATGTCCCCTATAGTTTTAAAGGAGCTGAACAAAAACCTTCCTTCCGTTACTGACCTAGTGCTTAACAAAAATCAATGCATCATTTTTTTCAAATACCTATTTTACCCTTTTATAAATTAATTTTAATATATTTTTATTGAAATGCTCTTATTTGCACTTGGGGGCATTTTTTTCTGGATTTTTATTGAAATACCCTTTTCTGGATTTTGAGAGAGGAAAAACTTAATCTGGATTTTGATTCTCATTGACCAAAAATCTTATGGCTTTTTTTTAGATTTATGTGGGGATTAGAAAAAGTTTGTTTTTCAGGGTATCACTTACCCCCATCTCCTAAGTGAGTAAATAACCTTCCCACCTTGAGGGAAAATTGTCAACACTTGAAATAGACAAAAATGCCCCTTATAATAATAGATTTTTATGGATAAAATGGTCATTCTCTTATTTACATAAGAAATAAAAGAACATGAATAAATGCACTTACCCGGATAAATCTTTCCTTTCATTTATTCGGATAAATAACTTACCGAAATGCGAACGAGGCCTTGATATTAATGATGCTCCCCTTATCCACACTCTCTTAAGTCTTCCTCTGATCATGATTGAAAGCCAACCTGTCGTAAGCTTCAACTCAAGGAGATGAATTTATCACAACGAACCCATGATTTACAGGTTAAGCTTCAATTAAAGGAAATGGATATTCAAATGCCAAGAGACTGAGTACAAATTTGGAGAAAAACCAGGTTTGGGAGCTATGAAAGAGGATTCATGAACAGGAAGCGACCATTTTGGTCACATGTGGCAGGATTGAGGCGTTGATAGGAAGATTTTTTTTGTTGATTTTCATACAGGGGTATTTCAATAAAAATATATATAAACTAATTAACAAAAGATAAAATGGATATTTGAAAATTGATGTATCAATCTAACGTTGATTAGTGATAGAAGGAAGGTTTTAGTCGAGCTCTTTAAAAGTTAAAAGAAGGTTTTTGTTAAGTGAAAGTTGTGAAACTATATGAAAAGTTATGATTGTCACAGAAAGTTAAGGGGAGGTATTCTACCTTATTCTTTTAAGCAATGTCTTTCCCCGATTATTGCAAAACATTTTTTTAGTTTTTGCCTTAGATTATGGGCCCTTTTGTCTCAACAAACTAACTCGAATCCAATATTTGAGATTAATTGATTGATTAATCAAGGTCACTATATGTCACTATTCAAAAGAAAGAATAAAAAAAGGTCGCTTTTTATCACGTGAAATTCACTCTCCAACATTCAACATGGCTCGGTCTACATGAATGCAATCTATAGTAAGAGGAAACAGGGGAGGTTTGGGGTCGTCTCATCGCAAAGCTGTTCATACATACATGCCTCCTCCTTTTCATTATCACACGTATACATATTTATTCTTTAAATGAAATAATTAGAAGTATAATTAGATCAAAATTAAAATCTCTATAATCTTTAGTCTCTTATGAAATCTACCATTTTTAAATCATTTTCTCTCTCTCACCTTTAGTCAATAATTGTAACACCTCTCTTTTTCCATTCAATCCATCTTTTTCCTCTTAAATTCCCTTTGAATCCCCTCTCTCTAAAAGTAGGGGTGTAAATTAGATGAATTGAGTGGTTTAGGTTAAGGGTTAATTTAAATATGAATCATAGTTTAGACCCAAATTAATGTCAAAACCCAAATTTCCCACCAATATATAGGATGAGGCAATTTTGTTACTACATAAATGTCTAAAGAAACCATTTCTCCTTTCCATGGATTATCAAGTAGGGTATAAACGGTATTCAAAAATCCAATTTCAAATTCGATATTCAATATAGTCAAATTAAATTTGGATAATTCGAATATTTAATCGGTCGAGTTTGGATATTATATTTGATGTAACCGTTTCTGGCCACGTACTAATTTTTTTTCGTGATGTATCAATTTTTCGCTAAGTACTTCATCATTTGATGAGCTCTCTGGTGGTGAGCTACCTGGTGACGAGCTCCCTGGTGGTGAGCTACCTGGTCACGAGCTCCCTGGTGATGCGCAACCCAACTGCCCTCTGCATGAGGTGATCTCCTCTCCTTTGTAGGTGAAGGGAGCTGAGGGACCTGCGAGAACTCCATCGTTTCCTCCTCTTTGTAGGCAGCGGGAGCTGAGGAACCTGCGAGAACTGAATCAGAGGACCCAGGGGTATTTTCCTGGCGGGGACTCTCCGATGCCTAAGTTAGCATTCTGATTGTAGGGAGATTGGAGAGAAATGAGAGAGCTAGAGAGCAGGGATTACCTCCATTTTTTCATTCTCTCCCCCTTGTCTTTGGGAGTCAGAGTCCTTATATAGTGGTGTCTCTCTGCCGCAGCCATTACTGCCAGAGCTGAGGTGGCGGGTGCAGGCGGCTGCTACAGAGTACGGCTCTGCCAATCAATGGACAGCTCTCAGGACTGGCAGGCACGACGCCACCTAGCGAGAGACGTGGGTGCAGGTCTCCGGATCTGTCAGGTACGGTTGTCAGGCAGGAGATCTTCCTGCAATACGCCGAGCTGCCCCTAAGTGTCGAGCTACCTGTAAGTGCCAAGCTGCCCCTAAGTGTCGAGCTCTTCATAAGACGTCAGGCTGCCTGCGGAGTGGCTAGCTGCCTGTGGCGAGCTGCCTATGCCGAGCTACCTATAAGTGCCGAGCTGCCCCTAAGTGGCGAGCTCTTCGTAAGACGCCAAGCTGCCTGCGGAGTGGCTAGTTGCCTATGGCGAGCTGCCCCTAGCTATACCGAGCTCCCTGAGCTATGCCAAGCTGCCCGAGCTGCCTAGTTGTCAAGAGGCTGCACTTGGTTTGCATGAGGTGCCAGGTGTCACAATTTCACTGGAGGGCCAAATCCGCCCTCATCAATATTCATACTGAATAGTTAATCGGATATGGCCTAATTCGATTCGATAAATATCCGAATTCAATTGATTATTTAATTCTTATATAATATATAAAATAGTTTATATAATTTATATATAACAATTAAGTTATATAAATAATTTATATACCTTATATCAATAAAATATTTATTTTATATATTTATTAATTATCTAAAATAATTAATTAGTCGAATTCGAATCGAATCTTTGATTATTTAATCAGATTCGAATTCGGATATTAATTTTCAATACCTATTGAATATCAAATCGAATTTGGATATCAGATTTTTTTTAATCGGATTCGAATTTGGATATTGCTTGCCTAATCCAATCCGCTTACACCCCTATCATCAGGTTTTTTCTCTTTTTTTATTAATTTAACGTAAACTTAATTTAGGGATTGCTCCCGTTCAACAATAAAATGCAGTAAGAAAGCACATAATGTCAACCTTTGGTTATCTTCGTCAATTCAATTTTAACTTGGTTATTGATCTCTTGCTAAGGCCAATGTGAGTCCATTACAAATGGACCAAGTCCAATCCAATTTGATGAATTCTTTGGACCATTTTGGATTGATCCAATTCAATGTCTAGACCATCTGATCTGTTCAAATTGGTTCTAATTTAGATTTGTCCAAATCCAAACCTAATTCATTGAGATCGATACTCTTATCTTTTATCAATGGACTGAATATTAGTTTAACTGACCCAATCCAATATAAATCCATTACTGATGGACCAAGTCCAAGATAATCCAATAAATATTTTGGACCAATAAGTCTGGACTGGTCCAATTCAATATGTCTTATTGGTCCATCAAAATTGTATTATTTGGATGGGTCCAACTAGGGGTGGCAACGAGCCGAGCTTTTCACGAGCTGTTTGAGCTCGAGCTCAAGCCCAATTCAGTGGCTTGATTATTAAACGAGTCGAGCTCTTGAGCTCGGCTCATGAGGCTTGCCGGTATATATATAATAAAATTATAGAAAATAAATATATAAGAAAAATATTATAATTATTAATTATTATAATTCTTAATTTTTAAATATAAAATAATTTTTTCATATATAATTTTTATTTTTATAAAATATTTTTTTCTAAATATTTTTATAAAATATAAAACGAGCCGAGCTCGAGCTTATGAACTTTTGACTCGAGCTAAGCTCGAGCTCAAGGTTCTAGCTCGAACCGAGCTCGAGCCTTGTAGAATAGTCTTGAGCCGAGCTCAAGCCTGATACTATTCGGCTCGGCTCGGCTCGAATCCACCCCTAGGTCCAACACAAAACCAGTCCATTGACACCCCTAATTATGGTGTTGTTTGGTATTGGACAAGGCATTTCTACCATGTCATGTCATGTAGGCATTTTGCTCTCTCCCTCATTTTTTTCTTGTTTTGTTGAATGTTATCAAGCCATTTCAAGCAAATATTAGATGTCTTGGGTTTTGCTAAGGTTTGAAGAAAATGCCATTTTGACATTTTTTGCAATAGAATCAACGTTTCCTCCTTTGTCTATTAGTAAATGTGAACATGCGTTGCATGTGGCAATTTTAAGATAATAATTGTATTAACAATAATAAAGTAAAGATGTATTATTGGAAATGGCAAGCAAATTTACAATTCTTTTACTCGATTATGGAAATAAGGGTTGTACATATCTTCAGGGAGGCTAATAGGGTGGTGGATTGGCTTTCTAAGAAAGTAAGTGATTCTTTAGCTCATGGTATCTATCACTGTTTTCAAAACTGGACCGGACCAGACGGTTGGACCAAAAAAGCGGGAACCGGTTAGGTGACTGGTTCCGTTTCCCCCCAAAATCGGATTTTCTCAAAAAAAAAAACAATTGATTTTGGTAAACAAACCGCTGAACCGGGCGATTAACCGTTCAAACAAATTTGACCATTTTTAATTTTTTAAATAATTTAATTTTTTTGTCAGAACGGGCCAACCGTTCGACCTAGTAACCAAACCCCTGACTGGTTCGGTCTTGGGTCGATTTTAAAAACCATGGTATCTATAACAGTTTTGGGGAACTCCCAGTGGAGGTTCAAAGACTTATTAGAGATAATGGATCTATATGTTCAAATACTCATTTGGTTTTAAACTTTATATTTTATTACATCATTAATAAAAATAATTCTTGTTTATCGCACTTACCTTTTTTAATACGAATTAATATATAATATAGTAGATGTGTCTACAATTTTTCTATTTTATGCATTTTATGTAATTTTTGTATTATTTTTATTTTTAAAAAATATTATATAACTACGACATCATGGGTTGATCCAATGATATGAAGAGTTGAACCAATGACCCATCACACAGGGAGGAAAATGGTTTCATTTATGGATCAATTTTAAATTTCATATCCCAATTTCATTATTAATAAAAATACTTTTTATTTATCATACATATTTTTGTTTAATATGACAAATATAAAATATTAGAGATGTGCCTAAAATTTTCTATTTTTAAATTTTTAGTATTTAATTATGGCATCATGGATTCACCTGTTCAGCCCAAATAGTAGAACTACTTACTCGCCTTTAGAAAAACAGGTTTAGTTTTCACTTGATTTTAAAAATATAAGTTTTATAATATTAATATCAGTGCTCATGGATTTAAGTAATGAAATTTAATGAAAATAGATAAAAATACCTTAATTATAAGATTAAATGAAAAAGAATGAGAGGTAATGCCTTAAATGTGAGACTTAATAAGGGAATGAAATGCTCTAAAAAGTAATATATGTCCAAATTATAATTTTTGCCCTTATAAATAGAGAGTGGCTAAATTCAAAATGAGGGGTATTTTTAGTCAAAAAAAGACTAAAAACCATAAGTAGTTATTCACATTTTTTATAATTGTATAAATATAGATTGATACCTAATGGTGTATATGTGACTCCAAAAACAATATAAAATATACACAAAATTGAAAGCCACTTTACCAAATTCCAAGCCGTGGCCATTGTAGGACAATCATATCAAAATACCACCTATAAATAAAGGGATTTTTTATACTGCACTCCATCTTAGAATTCTGATTTGGACTGCAAACTTACAACAATTCAAAATTATAAACAGCTTCATTTATAACACCTATACCCGCCCATGAATTGGCATCACTTCTAAGCTGGCACCTACTCCAAACTGTACTGTACCGTGGATCTATGATTCTGGAGTGGACTGAGCAGTAAAAACCCCTAATATAAATCAGTTGATGAAATAGCACTTTGGTGGAAATAATAAGAAATGTTTAACAGCCCATGATTTAACATTAGATATGACAATCAACACAACAAAATGAGAAAACAAGATTCATGTACCATATATGGAACAGAGCTTAGAAAAGGATTTGACAATGCACAAGTCAGTGAAATTCGATCGACACTTGGGATTTGAGATTTGACTGGTTCTCTTCTCAAAGTAGTATAGACAATAGACAATGTTTGTTACTCTAACTTCATATAAGAAGACCAGAAGACTAGATGAAATTTTCTTAAACATGAATTGGAGGAAGAAAAGTGATGGAATAGGACCATTTGCGGACCCATTAGAAACCCATACTCCGAAATCTTTCATATGTAGAGAACTAGAGATAACTTATAATTAAAATGCTTTTTAAGATTCTACCTCCAGCATCGAACACTCTGCACACAATCATCGGAATTGTAGAAAAGAAAAAAGGAAATGAGATGCAGAGGGGGAAGAAGGTGCATGATTTACTCAAATTTCAAAGCACGCCAATTAGTAATGCATTCTACGCAGGGGAGGATAGCATGCACTCCGGATCTGCTATCCACAAATTGTTCTTACATCTTTATCCCTAGAGTACCACCACTCTGAATTGAGAACATTCTATGAATGATAAGAGAAATATTTCCAATGTGCAGTTGTAGTGTCTCGTGAATAGAATTGTGGGAATTGCTAGTGGGCAGTAGATCCTAACCCACGTGCATGTGGCAAGCACCTCTTGCCCTAAGTACTCTTGGGCTTGCCTGTCTGGCTATCCATGGTCTCAATGAATAGGAGATTTCATTTCCTAATTCAAAGTAGCTGGAAGATGTTAGCTGTGTGGAGTGCTGTATAATTAACGATAATACACAACAGTGAGGTTCTATGCATTTTATGACTGGTGTGGAAGGTCATTATTGGTTTTATATTCCCAATAATTAGGGGTGGGTTCGAGCCGAGACGAGCCAAATAGTACGAGGTTCAAGCTCAGCTTGCCAAGGTAGTACGAGGCTCGAGCTCAAGCTCAAGCTCGGTTCGAGATAGAATCTTAAGCTCAAGTCAGAAACTCGTAAACTCGAACTCGACTTGAGAAAAAATGTTTTATAAAAATAAAATATTTTTATTTGATATTTAAAAAATGAAGAATTATAATAATTAGTTTTTATTATATATAAAAATAAAAATATTATATATAATAGTTTTATTATATTTATTGTTTTCCATTATTATTATTATTATTATTATTATTATTATTATTATTATTATTATTATTATTATTATTATTATTATAATTATATGTATGCATGTATGTATGTATGTATGTATGTATGTATGTATGTATGTATGTATGTATGTATGTATGTATGTATNATGCATGTATGTATGTATGTATGTATGTATGTATGTATGTATGTATGTATGTATGTATGTATGTATGTATGTATGTATGTATGTATGTATGTATGTATATGTAGCTATTCGAGCTCGGCTCGCAAGCCTCACGAGCCAAGCTCTATTAGGCTCGAAGCTCGTTGAAACTGATATGGGTTAGAATAGCTCATGAAAAACTCAACTCGTGGCCACTCCTATGAATAATTATTATATTCAGTTAGTCTTATCTCCACATTTACTACCACTGTAGTTGAGGCTCAGTTTGGAAAGGGTATGAATACAAATATGTAGAGTACAAAACCTTATATTTTGCATTATTTTTTATGTATTTGTACTCTTTCCAAATTAAGCATGGGCTGTGTTTGGATGCAATGCAATTTTATTTGCACTAGTATAGATGCATGAGAGTGCAAATGAAGAAAATACAAATTCCCATTTAATTTTGTTTTGGATTTTACTTTATACTACTTTATGTCTTAGTTTACCTGCAATCAAACAAAATAAGTTAAAATTTGAAACAAAAATAAATCAAAATTTACAATCAAACCATTTGCACTGCCATAGTTTAGCATCAGTTGCATTACAACCATACACAGCCTGAGGGACAATCTAAAGACCATTAAATAAAATGTGAACACATATTTTAAAAGAAAAAAAAAAACAAAATATGTGTTTAATATTCAACACTTGCTTGTTCACATTTTCATTTGATGTTGCATGCGAGTACAATTATAGGAAACCTTTTATCAAAAGACAAATACAATTTGACCATTATTGAGATACCGGAAAGGGTTGGCTATTTCTTTAAACAGAGCTTGTGTTAATGAACATATGGGCCAACGGTGTCCCAGTCAAGTCCACATAAATCTTAACTGTCTAGTGTATACTGCATGGGATACCTGTCACAGACGAGTCCGGATTTTCTACCTCCGACAATTCTATTCACATTTATCAATATAACATCTCAATCACACATGAATAACATCTCATTCTCTTATATATTATTATTTATGAATTTAGATCTGTGCCTCAGGGCACCCCATAATGTCCCACAGTATATTCCCGTCTTATAATGGAAACATCTCTCAATGATGACACCATCGGTTCTGGTATTATCATCGGGAGATGTTCCCAATACACGACGAAGATGTGCTGTGGGACAATGTGAGATGCCCCCTTGTGAGATGCAGATGTAAATTCATTATTTACGGGAGATCTTCCCAATGTACATAAGTAATGTTTTGTAGGTAGACATAAATAGAGTTCTTGTAGGTAGGAGATTTAAAGTCATCAAAGACAGTTCAAATTTGAACCCATCATTGACCTACGGGTTAGACCGGCGACATAGTGATCCAATTATGATCCCAGATTCGATCAACATCTAACCCGCTGTCAACAGATATAAAAAGTATATAATATATATTCATATTAATAAATATATCGGACTCGGATTTTTATCGGATCGGATGGGGTGAATCCGAGTTTGATCTAATTTTTAATCGGATTCTATTTCTATCATCCAAATCCGATCCGATATGACATTTACCCATCCAAATTTGAGATTGTCGAATCGGGCCGCTGGTTTACGGGTATCGTTGACAGGCCTACATGGCACTGGCCGAGGTGCCCGTCGCCCAAGGTTCTATGGTGGCTTGTTTCGTTTTCTTTTGTGAAGGCTCTGTCCTTTGGCCATGTGTCCCTCATCATTTGGGGTTCTCAGTTAGCTATGCGACTGTTACTCCGCTCTTGATGTTGATCCAGTTTGATGACATGGCCAAATCGACGCTTGGGTTGCACCACATCATGTTTAAGGTTGCGATCCAACTGGGCCAGGTACGGCCCCGTCATATTCAAAATTAGATCAATAATTGAGAAATTTGTTTGAAAAAGAGAAGTATCAATCAATTTAAAGCGACATGGATTCTGGAATGGTGATTACCAACCACTTAGGAAATATCCTTTAACCGAAAGATTTTCTTCTTTTAACCTCTCAGTTTCACCTTTGAAAAAGACAGAAAGAGAATGCAAGCTTGGAGCCTTGGATCGCAACCTCTCAGTTAAGGGCAAATTTGCCTTTTACTTTTATTTTTATTCTAAAAAGGATATAAGATGCAAACAGATTGAATCGGATTAGAATTGGGGTATATCCAAATTAGATCCCCTAAATCGAACTAATGCAATATCTATCATAAACAGCGATTCAAATCTAATTTTGTTAAGAATATTGGATATCCAAATTCGATCCAATCTGATTAAATTCTGAAAAATATAATAAATTATTAAAAAAACATAAAACAGTTTATATAAAGAGAAATATATATATATATATATATATATATATATATATGTGTGTGTGTGTGTGTCAGTGTGTGTGTGAGGTCCTAATTGGATTTAATTTTCAATCAAAATCGATCATATCATGATGTGATTTATTTGCACCCTTAGCTAGAAAATTGGAGTAGCCCATCCACAAAGCACATAACCCCCAAACCTAGGTGAAGGCGGGATTCAATCCCAAGTCACAGAATGTGTTTAAATAGTTAACCTTTTCTGGAGTTAACAATATAAGTAATTTTGGAAAGTGACTACAAAAATGTACTTAATGGTCTTTAAAATAAGAATGCTGATCGGGAAAAAAGTACTTTGCAAATTAGAGCTTTGCATATGAGTAACTTTGTTGAGCTTTCAATTCCCACTTTAAAAATTAATTTAGAAAGGTTTTCATTCCCTTTTTTAATCAACTTATTAGATTCTATAAAATCTAAGTATGTCAGAAAAATTATTTGGTGCCAAAATTTTTAATTTTCCTTTTTTAATAAGCAACTAAAATAGATTTTTTAAAGAAAGAGGGCAAAATACCCTCCGTTAGAGACGGTTGGCTGTTTTTAATTGAGTTAGCATAATAGACGGTAGAGTTGGGTTCTTATCAGCCTCCGGCGAGCTGGTATCTCCTAACCGCTGTAATAGAAGCCTTGCAATTTTATCTGTGATGGCTCTTAAAATTATCACTCTCAGCTGGCTATTTCCACTTTGTATTCGATGAATGCACTTTTTAGGAGACTTTTCTTGTTCAGAAACTGTAAACTGAATCGAAAAAAAGCGTTGCTTAAAGTTGATAATTGACGTTTCTGAATGTCTAAAGAATGTCTAAAAGCTTCTACTAAAAAGAATCGCAAATTTTCCTTAGAATGTGAATAATCTCAGATTGCTAACGAGTCCACATGCCTGTGCGGACCCAAATTGGAAGAGCCAATCAAACCAGGTCAAAGTTTCAATTTTCATTCTGACGCTGCGGCGGTGGCTGCTGCAGGTGGACGGATTACAGAATACAGAGCTTTCGATTCGAAATTTCCAACTGTTTAGTGAGGCCGAAAAGAAAAACAAAAGTGTGCCAGATTTTTGCGCCATTGTTAAGTTAAACGATAAACGTCAGTAATATTTGGGGTTAGGGTTGCGGGAAATATAGGATTGGGATGAGTTGCAGCTTCGCAGTAAATGAAAAAGAGCAAAAAAAAATCGTTTAAATGATTACCGAACAAGAGGCAAAGAGTAATTAAAAAGCAACGTCCGATGGACGATACCGATCGAAAGCTCCGTGTGAAGCCTGTTTGGGCTGCAATCCGAACCCAATTTGCCGCATCAAAGATTCCTTGTTCGCTAAACTATCGAATAGAAGATGATATATCCATGCTCACATCAATTATATTTCATTTTATCTGTAAATGAAATAAGGACAAAGCAAACATAGCTAACCAAGTTCATCTTGTTTAGTTTAATGCCTCATTCAGACCTTAAGAAAACTAACAAGAGCAAAAGATATGGAGGTAAGACCCTTCGATATTTCGGTCCTGCGATTCAGAGCCAATTTCAATCCTCCAAGCTTCCGCTTCAACTCATCCATGCAACCGGAGACATTATGCATGGCAGGCCACAAGCGGGAGAGAATAGCATCA
Organism: Nelumbo nucifera; assembly: GCF_000365185.1. Next base: position 3,508,606 of record NW_010729132.1, on the reverse strand, counting down.
TAGTCTTCATTGTCGAAAAACACAAGCGACGATCGAAGCAGGCGGATTGTTTGGCCATAATTTTTGTAACACAAGTCGAAGCACTTCCTTGCCACTGGATCCGTCGTATTTTCAAGCAACTTACGGGTGTAGGAATGCGTATGGGAGACATTAGCCAATGCCAACTCGACGGAAATCTTGGGAAGGTCCTTCCATTTTACCTTGAAGCTCCGGGGATCGGATTCCAGAGAGGAGACGCAGAGGTTGTAGTAGTTTGTAAGAGACTCTTCGCAGATGTCTTTGATGTTCGCCATACCCGACGAAGAAGAGTTGTCTTCTTCGGCGTAAGATGGCGATGGCGATGGCGTGGATAAGGAAAGGAGGAAGGAGAGGAAGAAGAGAAAAGCAGGAAAGTGGAAGAAAGCCATTGTTTATATTTTTGTGTCGAAGGAAGATCTCTGCTTTGCTCGCATCGAGGAAACTATATATAGCGCGGTAGCGGAAGGGACGTTCAAATTACAAACCCGTGCTGTGGACGTGGCAGAAGGAAAACCCTACGATAGAACCGGTTCAATGAATCTCCTCCGCTGATAGCCTGATACACTGCCAGTAACCCTCCAGTTGGTTTTCCCTTTTGGCGGTTAGAAAGATTTAGGCGGTTACTTGTTCAACTCGGATTTCATGCGAACCTTTTCTTCCTCTCCTCTCTATTAATCCATTCAAATCAGGTCACCTGTCCCTATTTTTCCAATTTCCCAACAAAACCCTCCATTAACTTTATTATTAGAAGAAAAATTAAAAAACAGAGTGTAATTGGAAAAACCTAACCTTTACTGAATTAATTCTTGTCTAAATTAACAAGCTTGGTATCTCCCAATAAAGTAAAATTTTTCATTACTACCTTTACTCCATTCTTGTCTAAATGCACGCTACTGTAAAGTGTTAACAGACAAGAGCACAACTCTGGACTCTCCTTCCTCCTAGTATTGCAACAACAACAGCATAGAACAAATCCAGGGCTTTGTTATATCTTGATGGGTGAGGAAAGCCAGAGTGTGAGTATCCAAACAACACCAATACCGGAGATTGGTTGGCTTCACCTAGTGAGTGCAGAAGATAGAACCACTCAATTTTTTGCTGAATTGCTTCTAACATCTAACTAGGAAGGATCCCATACCAAATCCATGAGAAAGACAAGAAGAACAGTTATGACCCCAAGGTGGTCGCCACCATACCATCACTTCGATCCTGCTTGCAAGCAAATGGAGCAGCCCAAAAAGAAAATGGTGAAGTAGTTCATTTCATTCGCTCATGAAGAGCAGGTGAAAAAAGCCGATAACCCAGAACAGACAGAGAAGTTCATTTCAGAGACAACAAATGATCTGTACCAAGAGGTTGCGAAAGTAGCAGAAGAAGCAACGGATTGCAACGAGAAAGGTTCAACCAAGCAGTTCAACGATGACGAATTCAAACGTTTGTTGTTCATGGACGGTTGCTTTGTTGTCTATTTCATTCATTATGATGTAGGAATATTTGGCCTGACCTCGTAGCACGAGAACACGTGGGCATGACCTGGCATAAGCGTGGCAGCCTGGCCACAACCCGGCGTAACAAGCTCACCGAAGAGCAAGGCCCAGTTCGCCCCAAGCCTGAAGGCGGAGCTCCCCAAGCTCCCCCATGCAAGGGGACCCGAGCTCCCCTTGAGACCCGAGCCCCCCCTAAGGGGCCCCGAGCTCTCCTAAGAAGGAAGCACCCTGGCTTTTGGCTAAGTGTCCCGAGGGAGAAACACCTCGGGGCAGCACCGTCGAGACTCCTATTCGAACTTGCTTAAGGCTCGCCTCCAGTGTGGGCACCTCGGTGTACCTCGGCACCACGGTACAAAGCAAATCTGCCCCAGGTGGTTCGGTGTACGGTAGCTCGACAGATGCAGGGAGATCTACCTGACATCCGTGCCTGCCTGACATCCGTACCTACCGGATCCGGTGCCAGTCCTCGGATCCCTTACTAGGCGGCGTTCTACCTGTCGTCTCTGAAAAGCATGGCACGCCTATCGAGTTCGTACCTTGCAGTAGCAGCATGTAGCGGTAGCCTGCACCTGGCACCCCTGCCCTGGCAGTAACGGCTAGGGCAGTGGCGGTTATGCCTAATGTGACCGAGCTCCGATATAAAAGGACACCAACCCTCACTAAGCAAAGGTATTGAAGCTAGCACTTTCAACACTCTTAACTCTTTGTGTCTTTTTTGAGTTTCCTCAAGAATTCTAACTTAGCATCGGAGTGTTCCCGCCGAAAGAGCTCCCCGGGAACCCTTCACCTTCCTCTTCCTCTCAAGTGTCGTCCATCTCAGCTAGGAGCCAAGTCTCAACCAGCTAGGAGTGCCCAGATTGTGATGCATCATTTGGCGCCGCCTGTGGGAATCGCTTCAAAAGTCCTTCCTCTAACTTCTGTGAAACTTCCCTCAAAGAACTCATCATCATCATGGCTTCCTCCAGCAACTCCGGACGCCGGAACACCCCAGAGGAACAACTCCATCTACCCACCGTCTGCATCAGGCAGTTCACCGTCCCCCTCTCCGTGGACGGGGTACCTAGTTTGAATGTGCCCCTGACAGTGGCACACATGACCGTTCCATTACCCTTTGCCATTGGAACAACCTTCGCTGAACCCACCATCCTCCCTCCGGTGGCCAGCCAAGGTCAGCTCGAAGACCAGATGCAGTGCATGCAAGCCATGCAGGCCCAAATGCAACAATTCCAGTAACTTCAGTTCCACCGACAGCAAGTGCTGCACCAAGTGTCCCAGTGCCAGTATCAGCAACAATTTCCTTCATTCCCTCCCCGACATCCGGCTGCGTAGCCAACCAAGCCTCACCACCGAAGTGAACTTCCTTCCCGCCGAGGAGAGACCTCGGTGGTGTCATCCCATGGAAGGAAGGAAAGACCCCATACCCCTGCCTCGTGGCCTACAGTTAGGTTGGGGGCCTCCCAGCCGGTTAGGCCGGTATCACCTCAGCGCTCGTAGTTCGAATCCCCGCTTACCGAAAACCGGTTCGAAGTGCTGGCCGACGACCTGGAACAAGGTCCCTCTGTTCGTAGTTACCAAAAGCCATTCGAGCATTTCGCTGGGCCCATCGAGCTCAGTAATACCGAGGCCAACAACACCAACGCCGAGCCGACTAACAAGTAGCGAAGGCGTCGCCGAGCTCGCCGAGCTGTCACCCGCGACCTGCCTAAGCTCAGAGGCAAGGTAGAGGTGAGTTCGAGCAACGTAAAAGCTAACCGCTTCTTTCAGTTCCCTCCCCCCTGTCACCAGAGCTCCTTGTTGTCCCCATGCCAAGGGACTTCAAACTCCCCCCGCTGGACAAGTATGATGGGTCATTCGATCCCAATGACCACGTGGACGCCTTTCAGTCCCAGATGCATCTGGCCAGAGCGAACGAGTCTTGCATGTGCGTGGCCTTCTCCACCACTTTCAAAGGAGTAGCCCGCGCTTGGTACCAAACCCTCGCGCCAAGTTTAATAAGGAGCTGGGCACAGTCCGAGGACCCAAGAAAGCCTCCTCAGCATAGTCCAGAGGGAAGGAGAGTCCATCCGAAACTACATCAAGCGATTTAATGATGCTTGCTTGCAGATACCCGACCTAGACCCAGCAATTCGGCTCACTGCGGCCAAGCGGGGCATCACCCACAAGGAGTTCAGATGGCACGTGGTTGTCAACCAACCCAAGACCGTGACAGAGTTCCTTGAACTGGCAGATTGGTTCATAGGGACAGAGGAGGAGATTAACCAAAAGGGCGAGCAAGCCCTTGAAAAAAGAAAAAGGGAACCGGAACCTCCGGCTCCAAGTGATAGCAAGAAGAAGAATGACCAAGCTCGGGGAGCAAAGCCAACTCAGCACAAAGCGGGCCGAGATCCTCATGGCGATCAAGGATGCCCCATATGTGAAGTGGCCACCTCGGCTTAAGGTTGATCCCAATGTTAGGAATAAAAACTTGTATTGTAGTTTTCATAGAGATCATGGCCATAGTACCGAAAACTGTAAGAATCTCCGCGACGAGATAGAAGAACTTATCCGTCGCAGATATCTGAGAAATTTCGTACAGCATAATAATAGAATAAAGTAGGTCGGCACGGGGAGCAGAGTAAGGAAGCTCCTGAATCCAGCAGACAAGCGGAGCGACCGTAGAGGCAGCCTCCCAACGAGAGACCAGTCCGGGGGACCATCCATGTAATTGTTGGAGGACCAATTGTCGCAGTCTGCACCTCGGCAACAGCTCGTTCATCAGCCCGCGAGGCCGCCGGGGAAGAGCTTAACCCCCCAAAGCGGCCAAGGATGGAGGAACCGATCTTCTTCACCGAAGACGATGCGCGAGGAGTCCATTACCCCCATGACGACGCGCTCGTCATAAAAATTAAGATCAACGACTTCGAGGTCAGGCGCGTCCTAGTCGACTCGGGCAGCTCGGCAGATAATCTCTTCAAGGTAGCCTTCGATCAGCTTCAGCTCCGGGAGAGCGACCTGAAGCCCGCAAACACTCCACTCATGGGATTCAGCGGTGAGGAGGTCAGACCTTTAGGGAGAGTCACTGTACCCGTGGAGGTCGGCACCTGGCCTAGTGTGGTAAGGCTCAGCCACGAGTTCCTGGTGGTCGCGACCCCCTCCCCGTACAACGCAATAGTAGGTCGGCCCATCACCCACGCCTTACGAGCAGTAGTCTCCACCTACCATCTGGTGATGAAGTTCCCTATAGACTTCGGAGTTAGAGTGACGCGAGGCGATCAGCTCGAGTCCTGCAAGTGCTACATAGCCGCCCTCAAAGGAAAGGCCAAGATAGTAGACAACCTCGAGCTAGAGCGATCCACGGAGCAGTTCGCGGAGTGAGCCACGCCTACCGAAGAGACCATCCCCATCCCGGCTTCGGCAGAGGACCCAGCTCGGGTACTTCAGATCGGCTCTTCTATTGAGGAACCCCTGCGATCTCAACTGGTGAGTTTCTTACTTGAAAATTTAGATGGTTTTGCATGGTCAGCAGCAGAAATGCCCGGCATAGACCCCGGCATTTTAACTCATAGGCTAAACACTGATCCTGTAGTTAGGCCCGTTAGACAGAAGAAACGCAACTTAGCCCCAGAGAGATGAAGGGCAGTCGACGAGGAGGTCGGGAAGCTCCTTGCAGCCAATTTTATCAGGGAGGTTCATTACCCGAGTTGGGTGGTCAACCCCGTTCTGGTGAAAAAGGCCAACGGTAAATGGCACATGTGCGTCGACTACACCGACCTGAACTGAGGTTGCCCAAAGGACTGCTTCCCACTTCCTAGGATCGACCGTCTAGTGGACGCGACCTCGGGACACAAGTTGCTGAGCTTCCTGGATGCCTATTCGGGCTACAACCAGATCAGGATGGACCTAGATGATGAAGAGAAAACTGCTTTCACAACCGAGTTTGGCCTGTACTGTTACACGGTCATGCCCTTCGGGTAGAAAAACGCTGGGGCCACTTTTCAAAGACTTGTAAATAAACTGTTTAAGCCACTAATTGGCAAAAAAGTAGAGTGTTATGTAGACGATATGGTCGTCAAAACCCAATTTTCACATGAATTAATACAAGATTTACATTCAGATTTTGAAATTTTGCGTAGATTTATTATGAAGCTAAACCCCAACAAGTGTATCTTTGGTGTCACCTCGGGTAAATTCCTAGGGTACATCATTAACCGGTGAGGCATTGAGGCCAACCCGAACAAAATCAAGGCCATCCTAGAAATGAGACCACCCCGGAAATTAAAGGAGGTTCAGAAGCTGAACGGTCGGTCAGCCGCCTTGAGTTGCTTTTTGTCCAAGTCAGCAGATCATTGCCTGCCTTTTTTTAAGGCCATAAAAAGCAAAGGCTTTGAATGGACCAAAGAGTGTCAACTCGCGTTCGACGAGCTCAAAAGGCACCTCGCCAGCGTCCCAGCCTTAACCCGACCTGAAGTGCGTGATGTTTTAGAGCTATACCTCTTAGCAAGTGACAAGGTGGTCAGCTCGGTACTAATAAGAGAAGTAGATCGGGTCCAACGACCCGTCTATTATGTTAGTAAAGTGTTGCAGGGAGCAGAGACAAGGTACCCAGAGATAGAAAAGTTAGCCTATGCACTGGTTATAGCAGCCCGAAAGCTCCGCCCACACTTCCAAGCTCACACCATCATTGTCCTTACCAACAAACCTCTGAGGCAAGTTTGGCTCAAGCCCGAGGTCTCGGGAAGGATGACGAAGTGGGCCATCGAGCTCAACAAGTACGAACTCCAGTATAAATCGTGAACTGCTATCAAGGCCCAAGCCTTGGCAAATTCCGTCGTAGAATGCACCTTTAGCTCCGAAGTCCCCAGGCCGGTGGAACACGAGGCCCCTAGTGCGGGAGAGCCCGGGGTTCCCGGGCTGGTTAAACTCGAGCACCGTGAAGTAGCAACCAACGCGGCATCTCTCCTAATTAGGCCAAGCCCGAACTGAGATGAAGAACCCTGGATCCTTCACGTAGATGGCTCGTCAAATCGGCAGGGCAGCGGAGCTGGGATCGTTCTGTACAGGCCAAGCGGTATGAAAATGGAGTACGCACTACGCTTTGAGTTCGCAGCATCCAACAGCGAAGCAGAGTACGATGTGCTGCTAGCCGGGCGGGATCTTGCAAAGGAAGTGAAAGCCAAGCACGTCGTCATTTGCAGCGTTTCCCAACTCGTGGTAAATCAGGTTATGGGTGGGTACGAAGCCCGCGAACCAACCATGGTAGCATACTTATCCAAAGTAAGAGGGGCTTTGCTCAACTTCCGATCATATTTCATCCAGAAAATCTTGAGATTAGAAAATGTCGAGGTCGATGCCCTATCCCGTTTAGCCAGCACTGGCGATAACACCATGAGGACCGTGTATATAGAGAACTTGCCTCGGCCTAGCATTCTCAGGGAGGCAGAGGAAGTCGCTCTCGTCATTCAAGCAGAGCCGAGTTGAATTGATCCGCTCATGAGCTTCCTACTACACGGGGCCCTCCCCGTAGGTCGTAATGCCGCCAGGAGGGTAGAGCATCAGGTAGCCAAGTATGTCATGATAGACGGACGCTGTACTGAAGATCCTACACGCTCCCCTACCCGTGTTGTCTGCGACCCTCTGAAGCCGAGCTCGTCCTCCGTGATACTCATGAGGGCCTGTACGGAGGACACTTGGGGGACAGGGCCCTCGCTCGGAAAGCACTACGACAGAGGTATTACTGGCCAACGATGAATGCAGATGCGACCGAGCTCGTCAAAAAATGTGACAAGTGTCAGAAGCACGTCAACATCCACCACCGGTCTGCTGCCGACCTAAAATACCTCACTAGCCCATGGCCATTTGCACAATGCGGGATTGACTTACTCGGGCCATTCCCACCAGCAACAGGACAAAGGAGGTTCCTAGTGGTGGCAGTTGACTATTTCACAAAGTGTTTCGAAGCTGAACCTCTCGCAGCAATCACGGCCCGGAACGTGTAGAACTTCTTTTGGAAGAACATAGTGTGTCATTTTGGATTACCTCAGGTACTGATCTCCGACAATGGTAAGCAGTTCGAAGACATCAAATTCCAAAACTGGTGCCAAGACATGGGAATTCAGCAGAACTTCACCTCAGTGGCGCACCCTTAGGAAAACGGTCAGACGAAAGTCACAAACAGAGCTATTCTCCGCGGACTAAAGGCACGACTAGACTGAGCTAAGGGACTATGGGCAGACGAGCTGCCCAAAGTATTATGGGCCTATCGTACCACAGAAAAGACCGCCATAGGAGAAACCCCCTTAACCTCACCTACGACACTAAAGTAGTCATTCCAGCTGAGATCGAAGTCCCCTCGCTGAGATTAGAAGCGTATGATGACAGGGCAAATGAAGACGAGTTACGTACCAACCTCGACTTGCTTGACGAAGTGCGGGACCTGGCATACATCAGGACCGTGGCCTACCAGCAAAGGGTAGCTCAGTACTATAACGCTAGGGTCTAAAAGCGGACTTTTCGCGTTGGCGACCTAGTTCTCCGTAAGGTTATGGTGCCTGAGCCCGGTGTTGGCAAGCTCGGTCCGAACTAGGAAGGACCCTACCGAAACCCTGGAAGGGAAACAAATACCTCGGGCATGGAATATTGTCAGCCTAAGGTAATATTACCTATAAATATTTGAGTAGACTACGAGTCACTCTCAGGGCTCAAGGGCCAAAATGCCAAGCTAACAAAGACCTCGTCGCAATAAGCTCCAAAACCAGACCACGAGTCTCTCAGGACTCAAGGGCCAAAATGCCGAGCTAACAGACTCTGGCATAGTAACCTAGCCACCTCTATGACGCGGATGAATTCTAAGGGGTTAAAACACCGAGCTGACCAAAGAGCTTGGTACCACAGTACACAATATGTCAAGGATACAAGCAGACAGGTAGATTCCACGACGCTTAACCCGCCTCGGTGCACGCCAGAAGACAGTTCGGGCACATGCCTTACTGTCAATCACTTCGGAGTACTCCACAAGAAAGTTCGGGCATATGCCTTACTATGCCCTACTATGTCAATCACTTCGCACATTCAACCATGATACCTCGGATAAGACAACACATGGAAAAAGATCAATTTCATTAACAAGTAAGTTTTGTACAACGAGCTTCACAAAAAAAAAAACAACTACAAAGACTAAGCTTGCAGGCTCGGAATATAAAAGCAATCACTTTGGGGGATCTTCATCTTCGCACGAGGCCTCTTCAGGAGCTTCAGGCTGGTCGGGGGCGTCTGCTTCCTCGTCACCATACTCCTCCTCTGAATCCGGATCCTCGGTGGCTTGTCGAGCTATCTCATCCGTGATTCGCAAGGTGGTGATGGCGCTTGTGTCAAGCTCGGGGTACATGTGCCTTATCAGCCACCTGTTGAGCTTGAACCCCTTGTGGTAGGCCTCCCCCAGAACGACATCGAATTTATCGGATTGGATGTACTTCGCGACTGCCTTGACCTTCGTCTCCTCTATCGCCTGAGTGAAGATCTCGGTCTTCTCTTCAATGTCCGCCTTGAGGAACTCCACTTCGTGCAGGAGGGCCTTCTTATTCTCCTTGAGGCCTTCCGCCTCCGCCCTGATGGCGTCCAGATCGCCCCTCAGCACACCCTCCTCGCGCGTTAGCTCCACTTTGAGGGCGTCCATCTCACCCCTCAGCACATCATTCTCGCGCGCTAGCTCGTCCTTCTCACGCGCCAACTCGTCCTTCTCCGCCGTCAGCGCCGTAATGATGCCCCTCTGGGCCATAGCGCCGCTCTCCAACCGGTGGATCTGCTCGCGAGCTACTCTCAGATCGGTATGAGTGGCGCAGGAAGACTCCTCGGCAGTCAGAGCTCGCTTCAGGTTCATCGTGGACTGAAGAGCGAGGGCGTGCACAACGGAGTTCACCTGACAAAGGAAGTTAGTTGGTATCAAAGAAACGTGTATATGAAAGAAAAGGGAAGAGAAGAGAACTTACCACCATAGTGTGGGTGGCAGCCTGGGCTCCAAGCTGAGCAGGGTTGAGCATTTTGGCCCAGACTGAAATTTCCTCGGAGTAAATGGCCCCCTTACTCTTCCGAAGACCGCACTGGGGTACCAAGATACTTCGGCCCCCGTCTGGGCTCCCCGAGCTGGAGACCGCCGTCTCGGCTGTATGGATGGGTTCAGCGGAGACCTCAGCCGCTACGTCAGCAGCCCCGGTGGCAGCCTTAGGCTTAGCTGCTGCCCTCGTAGCGGGCTTGGCCGAGGTCTCGAGCTCCCTTGGTGGTATGGGCTCCTCCAAGTCAATGATCGGAGGAGCCCCAGGGAGCTCGGGCTCGGAAGTTGGAGCCGATGGAAGCTTAGGCTCAGGAGTGGGGGCTGGCGGTGACTCGATACGGGCTCTCTTAGCAGCCCGCTTCTTCCTCCCCTTCATATGCTTGAAGAGTCGATCTCCCTTGAGCTTGTCTGCCTTCATGGGACCTGCAACAGAGCTCGACATTAGTACTCGAGTAAAAGAAAGGAGCGGGCCAAACAACTAAGGTACTAGCTACCTACCTAGGCTCAAGCCGGCCTGGAAGAGCATACCCTCCGTGATACAATCTCTGAAATCACAACCGACCTCAGCCCACGACTGGAATGCCTCCCTGGTCTTCTTGTTGAGTATGATGCAAGGGTCTTGGATAGCCGCCCTCCAGTGAGTAGGGAAGGGCCACCCTGTAGGGTTTCGGACTACGAAGTAGTCCTGCTTCCAGGCCGGGATCTTGCTAGGAAGCTTGTGCATTAACTTAAAGCCTGGACGAGGGGACAAGTAGTAAGCCCTCCAGTGCTCGGGGAAAACGCATGAAGCGCTCTTCTTAATGGTAATGAGAGAGCAAAATATGTCCAAGTTAAGGGGGAGGACATACTCGTAACACAGGGAGATCGTCCCGACCACATTACGGACCGAGTTCGGGTGAAGCTGGTCTATCGTAACATTGAAGTGTTTCAGGGCCTCCACTATGAGTGGGTGGAAGGGAAGGCACAGCCCGGCTATGAGCTGCTCTTGGAAGATCACGACCTCATCAGGGCCGTGCTCCCATGGGAAGTTCCCCACAGGTAAACTGTAGGTGTACTCCCTAGGCAAGTTATACTACCGAATGAGTTAGTGGAGCCTCTCCAGGGTCATGGTGGAGGGTCCGAACCTGTCCGGCATCCGACCCCAGTGAGAGGTGGACGCCTAGTTACCTAAGGCCCCCCGCGCCTCATCACCCAAGGCCTCTTGTGCCTCGGAAGACTGGACTCCAATAGGGTTACCCTGAGCCGAGGTACCCACCTCGGGCACCTCAGGCTCGTCTAGCAGGCTATCAAAGGAATACATAACTGAAACTGAAGAAGAGCTAGGGTGACTCACCAAAGAGAAATAGACAGAACTGGGAGAGAATTGACCCGAGCTGGAGGCTTTGGACGCGAGCTCAAAACTACAACTGAAGATTTGTGGAGAAGGAAAATGGCCAGGACCCCCGCTATTTATAGCCACTATACGCGGACATCAACGGTTGAGATCAAAATGATCTGACGGTCCTCATGAAAACCGGCTGTGCGACCTTCGAGACAAAATCAGTTTAGCGCATTTTTTGACGTCCGCGAAGTCTAAAAGTAGCATGACGTCCGCGCGTAGACCGTACGCGACCCGAGCTGTGTCTGGCAAAACCGAGCAGAGAACCGGTCCAACCTATGAGTTGGCGGGCAAGAAGACTTAGACCCCGAGCCAGATCCACCCGATAGACCGCAGACTCCCTGCGCTGGGTCAGCACCCCTAGCATGGGGAGTGGGGGCAATTGATGTAGGGAGATTTGGCCCGACCTCGTAGCACGGGGACACGTGGGCATGACTTGGCATAAGCGTGACAGCCTGGCCACAACCCGGCGTAACAAGCTCGCCGAAGCCTGATTACCCAGTTCACCCCAAGCCTGAAGGCAGAGCTCCCCGAGCTCCCTCGTGCAAGGGGACCCGAGCTCCCCCTAAGGGGCCCCGAGCTCTCCTAAGAAGGAAGCACCCCGGCTTTTGGCTAAGTGTCCCGAGGGAGAAACACCTCGGGGCAGCACCATCGATACTCCTGTTCGAACTTGCTTAAGGCTCGCCTCCAATGTGGGCACCTCGGTGTACCTCGACACCTTGGTACAAAGCAAATCTTCCCCAGGTGGTTCGGTGTACGGTAGCTCGGCAGACTGCAGGAAGATCTGCCTGACATCCGTGCCTACCTGACATCCATACCTATCGGATCCAGTGCCAGTGCTTGGATCCCTTGCCAGGCGGCGTTCTGCTTGCCGTCTCTGAAAAGCATGGCACGCCTGTCGAGTTTGTACCTTGCAGTAGCAGCCTGTAGCAGCAGCCTGCACCTACCACCCTTGCCCTAGCAATAACGGCTAGGGTAGTGGCGGTTACGCCTGATGTGACCGAGCTCCGGTATAAAAGGACCCCAACCCTCACAAAACAAAGGTATTGAAGCTAGCACTTTCAACACTCTTAATCTCTGTGTCTTCTTTGAGTTTCCTCAAGAATTCTAACTTAGCCATCGGAGTGTTCCCACCGGGAGAGCTCCCCGGGAACCCTTCACCTTCCTCTTCCTCTCAGATGTCGTCCGTCTTAGCTAGGAGCCAAGTCTCAACCAGCTAGGAGTGCCCAGATTGTGCTGCATCACATTGCATATTGCATGGTGACTGATGACTTGGAGCTGTTGGAGACGAAGAACCGTGACATATATTTCGTAGAAAGTGACTTGTTTTTGATGGAGAACCAGCTCCCGTTTTTGGTCCATCGCACATTGATGAGCTCTGTATACACTTCGGTTGTTGATTGAAGGGAAATGATCGAAAAGTGTATTCAGACTCGAAGATTACTCCTAAGTTCTATACAGTTTAGGTTTTTAATGACAATCAATAGAGAGAAAAAGGGAAGTTGTGTGGCATGCGTAACTGAAAAGTAGGGATTTATTTTTCCAAAAATTAATCCATAAAAAATAGGGATTTTTAGACTGTACTCTCCTCAGAATTCTGATTTGAACTACAGACACAGGACAAGTTAACGGAGGATTAACCTTTGTTGGACATTTGTTGGGAGGTTGGACAGCAGGTGGTCTGATTTGAGTGGATTAGTAGAGAGGAGAGGAGGAAATCCGAATTCGTATTTACTTAGATGTGATCTCCCGAAATCAAAAAATGTGTGCACACCCAAAGAGTTTGGCATCCAAGTGCACATCCGAAATATGTCTCCCCGCGAATTAAACGTATAAGGAGGGGAGATATTTCGAACCGGGATATGCTCCTCACAAATGGGCGCCTCATAGGCACATCCGCCGTGCATTGAAAACATCTTCTTGAATAATAATTAATAAACCCGTGAGTGATGTTTCAAATGCATGGTAGGATGTGCATGTGAGGAGCAGATCCAGTCTTCGATATTTCGGATTTTGTAAAAAATCTGGCCGAGATTAGAACATCACTCCGTGAATTTGATACATGGAGATACTCCCAATGTGGAGTGGATGCATTTTTTTATAGTATTTTTTTTGAAGCAATAGTAATTTAAGATATAAGTTTATGATATTATTGGATCTGGGAGAAATTTTAATTTCTCATTTTCTTTTTAATTTTTAGTGTAAATTATAAAGACCGTCGTACTATGGGGTTAGTTTCAAACTGACAATTACCCCATGAAGTTAACTACAAAGATCCTTAAACTTCCACTTTAGTTAACTTCAAAAAAAAATTCATTTAATTGTTTAACATTTTTAAATTTTCAAATTATCATTTTCTTATTTATTTAAAAATTTTATGATTTGATTAATTTTCTAAATGTAATATTGAATTCCTCTCAATTGCTCCAATAAACCTTTACAAATTTCTAGCTGGATTTAATATGAAATGATAGAGGTTTCTTCCTGATATATATAAATTTAATGCTTCATTTGTTTTTAGTTTTTTAATTTACTAGAGAAAGAAGTTGATAATTTTTATATTTAAGATGACGAGAAATATTCATGTCAGCAAAGTGAAACAAGAATTTAAAGAAACTTGGTTTCCTATGTCAATAAAATGATTTATATTATTTTTACTGATTTTGTTTGGAGAAGCTTGGTCAATTAGGGTTTAAGAAAAAGGGCGAGTAAATTAAACAAGAAAGGTTTTTTGGTACTTTAACACATTTTGTCATTTGACTTAACGGTCAAAGGATATTTGTAGCAAAGTAAAAGTTTAGGGGGTCTTTTGTTTTTTTTTTTTTTGATAAAACAAAAGGGGCTACACAAATCTAGGGGTAGCACGTCCCCAAAGATCATAGAACAAATGAAAACTAACTCCCGAGGAGGGTTAGAGGGGTCAAAAGACAGCATGGAGTTTGGAGAAGAATGTTAGCCTCTCTCTAGAATGTGCTTGTAATGAATGCCTCTCACAAACTTTTCCTTATTTCTAAACAATCCTTAACAATGTTTCTAAAATTCCATGGAGTGGAGACCTGGCATTTGAGACACTTAATGACCAGACTAGAGTCTCCCTTAATAATAATCTGAATCTCCTTGAAATTTAGAGCCACATTGTGCGCTTCCCACACTGCCCACACCTCAGTTGCATTGATCGAAGAAGTTCCAAGGGCATATCCTTTGTAGTTAACTATTTTGCTAGTATGATACCTTGCCACCGCTACAACAACACACCTACCATCCTCAAAACGGGATGCATCAAAGTTAATTTTTATCGTCCCCAAATTTGGGGCATGCCATTGGACAAGTTTACAAGTTTTGGCACTCTTGAGCTCATATCGGGTACTACTATCACTACCAAATTCCCTCCAAGCCGACATGGCTCTATTAAAAACTTGAGGTTCCTCTTTATTCGAAAAGACCTTAAGGTTCTTATTCTTCCACCAAAATCACAACAAGTTCAGGGGGTCTTCATCAGAAATGAAAGTTTATGGGATAATTGTCAAATACCCCATAGTACAAGGGGTCTTTGTATTTTACTCTAATTTTTATGTAAAATTTGGAAGAATATGAAAACCCCAAAACAAAAAGACAATGAAAGATGTCAACTGATGGTAGCTCAGTTGGTAGGTTCTCTGACTCGTCGAAGTATAGACTCGGGGATCAAATCCCGCTGCCACCAAGACAATGAAAGATCGATTTTCACCATTAGATTGTAGGTACACTTTTTCATGCTAGATTTGAAAGCTACATCATTGTCAAGAGTTCAATATAATTTACAAAGACTAGGGTCGTTGGCGTGAACAACCTCTGATTAACGGTCGAATTTGGTGAAGACGAGGGCCGTTGGCGTGTTTCTCATACTTCTTGAAGTGTTGATGTAGACTTCCTTAATTTTGGTGCTTTTGGAGATTTGATGTAGATTTCTTTACTCCGGGCTTCGTGCTTGATTGATTGTGAAGGATGCTTCTCTAAGAAGGACCCTTTTGTGGTGTATTGATCTTCTTGGGAAAGCTTGAATCCAAGTGTATTATAGAGAATGAAGAAACTTTTCCCTTCTTTCTTCTCTCTTGATCTTGTAGTTGTTGGAGTTTTCAAGAGCTTGTGGTTGCTTGCAATTTTCAGCGTTGGTCTCTGAGAACTTCTTGTAGTGTGTTTGTGAAAAGAAAGGAACCCCTTTCTTCCTAGGCAATGCTATTTATAGCCAAGGGTTGGACTACTATTTCAGCCCACTTTGCTAACCAATCCCATGTAAGTGAAGTGTTAGGTTAGGATTAACTCTTATACAGGCACCATTATGTAGGAGTTAGTGGTCTTACCAATGGGATCACCCTATTACGATAGGACATGGGCCTAATTGGACTTAGTACACTTAGATCCTTGGGCCACCAAGTCATATTTGTGTAGAATTGGGCCTTGGGCCATGGAGGCCCATATTAACTTGGGAGGGCTACCATGTATATTCAGTCCGCTTATTTGGCTTAAAAATTCACATGTCTACAGCCATCAATGTACAAGGCAATTGTACCTACAATTTACAAGACTGTAAGTTTTTCTGTCCACTATGGTAAAGAATTCCTATCCAAGGTACACATTATGTTACCATGATAATAATCATGTCATTTTACTCCAAAAGTTTCATAAATTTTTATTATAAAAAATAAAAAAGAAATTGATGTGGCATCACATTGTGGAGTACGGATTGAAGCATCATGATAATACACTATGCCACTTTGGCTTCATCTTCAGTCTCCTCGACCTTGGCCATCTTGGCATCAGTCTTCAACACAAAGAGCCCGACAACCTCTAGTTAAGGCTTCAACTTGGACTCACTACTCAAAGTGGAACTACAAGAATGGGAAGAAAATGAAGAAGAGGACGAAGAGGAAGACAACTTACCAAAGCAAAGCACACAGAAACACCTAAAGCATCAAACTCGATTCGACCAAGCATCGAACAGTTAGAGAAATCTACTAGTGTTTGGGATGTTCCCTACATGGCCGAAGTTGCCACATGGACACCTCCATGGCCGACGTCCTTGAACCACATCAGTGCGCTACTCACTTACAAGCATGGATAACTACGTCATGGAAGACCTCGAATAGAAGAGAGTCCCGCACGGATAAAGATAAGCACCACCTCCCAAGGATAAGTGCCCCTACTGAAAAAAGCGGACCTCCCCAAAAACCTTGATGGATTGCCTCATCCCAACAACCCTGCAAGGAGTGTGTCTAGGTACAACACGGACACTCCATTATTTAAAGGCAACTCTCCTCAAGGTAAAGGAGCTTCAACTCTTTGAACTCTCTAAATGCTCTATCTAGCTTGGCCCAACTAACTACATCACCCCCATTAATTACTGACTTGAGCATCTGATTGCCTTCTTGGGGACCTCATCCCCATGCCTCTAATTCTCTCGTTTACAAATCTCCTCAGTGCACGACCGCATCCTTACAACTTGGCTTCGTCCAATTAGTAGGATTATATGTTACATGTTCGGTTCGACAGACCTCAGGTCGGACATAATCAGGTGTTGTGTGTAGTCACGTTAAAACGTTTATGCTTGCTACAAGTGTTGGGTTGTAAATGTTGAATTATTGGCTATCCATATGACTTTGGAGCCAATGCTAGAGAGAAGTACAGGTGGATTTGAGTTGAGCCAAGCCAATTGTGAGCCAAGTTTCCTATAAAATTAAAACATTTTTAAATTAAAAAATTATTATTTTATTTTACATATAAAAAAATTAAGAATTATAAAAACTAATTATTATACATATAAAAAGTAAAAATATTATATATACTAATATTTTTATTTATTATGTATTTATATTCATGTATATTATTTTTTATATGTGTAATATTATATATTTATTATATTATAATACACACACATAAATATAGCTCACAAACCTTATGAATCGAGCTATATTAGGCTCAAGCTTGGCTCGATTAGAAAATGAGCCTATATATTGGGCTCAATTTTGACTCAAAGCTTAGTTTAGACTAAGTCGAATCGAGCTTTTCACGAGCTGAACTCAAATAGTTTGTGAAAGGCTTGATACGTTTCTACCCCTACAAAAAGGATGGGGATCTATTTTGATTCTTTTAAATTCAAAAGCAATAAAGCAGTTGTTACGATGAACAAATTGTTCATCTGGTGTCATCAAACCAGTCTTCTACTTCTTGGGACTATGCTATAGTCTTTTGGATCATATTAAACTTATGAAACAAAACTTTAATATTGTTCAATCTTGTTTTATTCCTCGAGATTTAAAATTGGGCAGACCATGTTTGTCCCAATTAGCTAAGTTCTTTGTTGAAAATTCAGTTGTCTGGCCTAGCCCTCCCATTTGCATTGAACACCTTGTTGCTTTGTTATGTTTTTTAAGTGGTTATTTTACTTACCAAAAAAATAAAAAACTCAAAATCTTAGACCTTTGCTCTGTGCAATCGATCACTTGTTGCCATTAATAAGATTGCACTGGGAATGTTAGGGTTGGAGACCTGTTGGCATTTTTTACTAGTATGATAATCATCCACATGAACTTACAAGTATATTTTGAAAATTTGAAAGAAAATGAAGGATAACAAGGCCACAAGGTATATTTAAGTCTTTTTGAAAAACTTAAGAAACGTTTAAGATCATTTATGAAAACTCAGGGTATGTTTAAGTCTTTCACCCTAATTTTTAATAGAGAAAATTAATCATAAGATTGTTTTAATATTTCACATGTGTAAAGAAGAGAAATGGAGACTCTCTTAGGCATGTTGTCAAAGACCCTTGGCCTCCACACACTCCTCTTTATTCGTTGAACGACAAAAGCAATGATGAGTCATTGAGTTCGGCTTGAGCAATTTTAGTAGAGTTGTCAAGGTTACCTTCGGTTGCCAATAAATAGGAAAATTACTTAAAATTAGGGCTACAAATGGATCAAATCAGATCCAATACAGGTATATCCAAATTTGAATTGCCATTGGATATTGAATAGTGTTAATAAATCAAATTAAAGATGATCAAAATACCATATATTATTAATAAAATGAACTAAAAATGACCTTCATATCGTATTTCATAAACAAAATGATTAAGAAATAACAGGTAAGAAATCTGAACCTATGGCAGTTTAGTAAAAACACAACAGTCATACTAATTTTACAAAAAAACTACAATATAAATTTTATCCAATATTTTAAAAACTGACCTAGAGGATGAACCATTTTTGCCTCCAGGTTGTGGGTCATTGGTTTATCTGTTTGGATCAAATGGGTTAGACTGTGCCACATCAACACACTATCTACATGTAATACATGCATTAATTTAAATTTAGTTCAGTTATAAATTTTTTATTAGTAAAAAAAATGCTAAAAATTGTAATTTGAAGAATAAAAAAAGTTTTTTTTTGGCAAAAATAATGGGGCAAGGAATCTTTGGATCCTTGGGATGCATAGATCACAAAAAGTGATCCAAAATATTTTTTTTTTTAAAAAAGACCATTCCAATCAGATATCCAAACATAAAGTTATGGCCTCCAAAAATTTATGGGTTCAACCATGATGTCGAAAAGAGTCAAAAGGCAATACTAAAACAAACTTATAACCAATCAATCAACTAGTATCATCAGGTTGGTGTTTTACCAATGTTTTAAAAACTGACTCGCAGGCCGAACTATTTTTGTCTCCGGGTCGTGGGTCATTGATTTTACCGTCTGAGTCAAATGGGTCAAACTGTCCCCCATGTATTTAAGGTATATTTATATACATGCATACATATATGTGTGTGTATAAATATATATTTTATCAATAAATACTTTATAATTATGTTTTATATATGTTATATATATTTATATTTAATTTATGTTTTTTAATTTAGTTTCTTATTTTTTATTTATAAAAATATTAAAAATTACAATTTGACCCATAAAAGGGGGTTTTCACAAAAATATCTATAGTGCCTTCAAATGCATAGATCTCGAAAAGTTACCCAAAATCAAATAAAAAATCACTTCAATCGGACATGAGAGTGCAAAGTTATGGCCTTTGAAAGTTTACATGCATTGAATGTACAATCCGCGACTCAGTGACCAGGTCTAACGGGTCAACAGTTGAACTAATCGGGTTGGATGGTTCTTAACCAAATCAACAATTTTTAACCACCTGACAGATTTTAACTAAACCAAACCCAAAATCCTGGCCAAATAACAATTCAAGTAATTCAACCAACAAAATCAACAACAGATTGAAAAAGCGTGTTAACATAGGCAGAATGGCCCGACTTTAATGAACCAAGATCCTGTGTCGGCAAAAAGCGTGTTAACACACCGATAGCACAGTATGTCAGCATTTTACTGTGCATTGAGAACATTTCACCATATCCTGACTCAATTTTATGCCATTTCCCCCTTTGTCACTTTGTCAGTCTATTTCATCCATATCAGTACATGGGTGACTATTGCTCAGCAATACCAATTGATATAGCATATTGTTATCGAATCTTATATTTTAATTGTGTTCATTAATTTCCATTTAATACATTAAATTCAACTATTTATGACTTCTAAATTTCCAACCTTAAGTCCCACTATTCAAGCCTCATTAATTCTGAATTTCTTATATTTCAAATTCCACCAGTGTGGGGTTTTAAATCTTGCCCTTTAAATTTTCCTTTTTGAAAAATGGCCGGAGGTAATTTTATTCAATTTCAAACTCAGTTACAGCTAAGTCAAAACAATTTGCTCTACAAATGAAGGATGAAGGAATAACAGACCATGTGATCGTCCAAGTACAAGAAAGAATATATTGAGCAATTGAATGCGCATCACAAACAATTAGCTTCTCTAGGAACATAAGAAAAGTAAAAAAGAAAACTCATGCAGCAAATTTCTGCAATTGGTCCTTCAATATCTCTCATTAAACAAAAAAAAATACCATTAAAAAAAATCTGAATTTAGTGTGATCAATTAAGCAATCAATGAAGTTTATAATGATTTCAGAAGCATGGTTACTATGCATGTTTAACTTTTTCCACCATTATTTTACTTTGCGAAGTGTATCCCGGTGGTTCACTCTTCACATTAAAAAATATTTCTCTTGTTTATACATCTAAGCATTGGTTATATGTTTTGATGTATTTTTGAGATTTATATGATTATGAGTTCCAATTATCGGTGATGAAGGTCAAAAAGCGTCGATTCCTTGGTGGCAGTGACAGCCCAGAGATCGGAAAGTGAAGTCGGTTACTGTAAGACAAACAATGTCATAGGGCCTAGGGCTAGGGGATAACCCAGATAAGGGATTTCAACGGTCAAGTAAATACCGAGCTAGTGAGGTGGAAGAGAGCAAATGAATAGGAAATCAGACTAGAGAGTATGTATGCCAATAAGTGAGTATACCTTCTGGTCACCCTTATTATAAACCTTGAGGCTCGGCTGTAGCGTGTTTTACAAGTTTGGGATGGTGATGTTCATCTACCCGTTGTTTGCAAAATATGCCCGCACAATGCTATGGTCGCCCTTACCTTGTTCCTGCGAAGCGAAGGGAATCAGGTTTGTCGCTGCTAGGTGTCAAGAGCGCCAACTGGCATGAATGGAAAAGGAGAGACATGCCACATAGGTCAGAGGCATGATGAGGTCAGCGTGGTCCCACAAATCGCAAATTGCCCAAGATGGTCCCACAAATCGCAAATTGCCCAAGATGGGGAGGTAGGTTGGTGGGAGCAATCGTAGTGGACATTTGCCTTGAGCCTGTAAATCTACCAATTTGCCCTTAAGTGAGGTCGAAATTCATTTGGACCATATAAACAATATACTGAAAAACATTCAAGGGAGACCATGCCACATGTGATGCCTAGGTGTCATAAAACGATTTCAATCACCACGTAGAGCGTAATTGAAGGTTGATTACAAAAAAGGAAACCCTCTATAGTTTCACATTCTAACTAACATAGATTATTAAGTGCATCTTTGATTTCACCTTAAATAAGTACTTTCTTTACAAGTATTTAATAAAAGTGTTGGGACCACACATTAAGTGGAAAATAAGCATTTGTTGTGTTCGATAAAAAAGTATCGAAAAAGTATTTATTTGATAAATAAGTATTTATTAAAAAAAATTACTTGAGAGTTGTTTTTTTTTTAAGTACTTGTTAATAAGTGGATCTGCAAAAAATTTGGGATTAAAAAGTCCCTATTTATATTTTAAATACCCAAAATACCCTCATCTCTCCTTAAACCCCTTTCTTCCTCACTCAAACTGGGTCGAGCATGCCAGCAACCACACCTTCTTTGGGAGCGAACGGCAACCGACACCTGCCTTTGGACTTGTATATATGTATGAATGAAATGATGGTTAAAATTATCATTTGTGTCAATATAAACACTTATAGGAAAGTAGTTTACCAAATATCCCCACTCCAATAAATGTTCAAAAACATAATAAGTGATTTGACAAATGGACCATCAAATAGCCTTAAATGATTGTTAAAATAAATACTTATGCAATAATAAATGCTTTTTTTATCAATCACTTAATCATCAAATAGGGTTTAAAACAATCCCTATCGTCCAACTCATCATTTTTTTCTTAGATGGGAGATGACAGTTGACCCTAATGATCCCTCAACTAAATTAATCAAAAAGAAAATAAGAAAACAAAAATGATGATTTTGCTGCACGGTTTTATTTCGAAAAGGTTGACATGAAATTTGCTACGAGTATTTTTTTTAAAATAGAAAACCATGGGTTCATGACCTTCCACATTTTCCATTGGTTTTATGAAGTCACATGACCATTGCAAACACCTCATAGCAGAACGCTGATTCAGTAAAGTGGTTGCAAAATAAGGTTAATATGAAACTATAAGCGGTTGTCTACTTAATCCTGTTTCACCCAATCTTTTAAAGAACCGTTTTTGTCTCAAGGTCCGAAGTCAACATTTCAACTGTCCAGGTCATCCAAGTCAAACTGTGATATACATTTTACATATAATATATATTATTTTATATTTAATTTAATAATTTATTTTAAGTTTTAATTTTTATAAATATAACAAAGCTAAAAATTGACTTCATTTCAAATGTTCCTTTTAGTTTTTCCACAATTCATCTTGGCATGCACACTTCTACTGTACTAACTTTATGGAAATCTTGTTTTTTTGATTTCCCAACACTGCCAAGTCCCGAACGGATTAATTGGGACAAAATCACAGACCCAAAACTGTCCCAATTAATAGTCGAGTCTATCGGGTCCAAATCCGATTATACTAAACAATATAATTGTTTATTTAAATAATAATTTAAAGTTTAAATTTTGATGATATAACCTTAATTAAAATGATAAAAAAATATGAAATTATTTTTATGTTAATAAATTAAACATTTTTAACCAATATGATCTTATTTATCTATTAAAATGTACCATTTCAAATATAAAATATGATACAAATTTATAAGAAAATAAAAAATATTATATATATATATATAAAATAATCACTTCCAGCTCTTAATCAGTTCAGGATGGACACGCAAGAACCGGAATCAACTCAACTATTAATTGGAACAAAATCATGGAACCAGTACCACTATAATAGGTTTAGGTCCATCGGATAGGCCTGGCTAGGGGTGCCAATGGACCAGATTCGGGTTGGACCCCGTCCAAATCGCATTTAGATTGAACGGTCCATACTTTTGCCTCGGATTGGACTGGTCCGCATAATTTTGGTCCTAAGTAATTGGTGGACCGAAATGGACGAGGCCGAT
The DNA here is from genome assembly GCF_000365185.1 of Nelumbo nucifera. The sequence goes on along the minus strand of NW_010729132.1, from coordinate 3,485,924 downwards.
TTGTTCACAAACCGTCTGAGGATCGAGTTTATTTCGGACTCCACCTCTCCAATTCTCCAACCAACCTATTGACTTATGGTTTCTCCAAGCGAACTCCATCTCTCCAAATTTCCAATGGTTTTTTCTTATGATTTTCTCAATCAGCGACGTGTACTGGACCTAGGGTTTTTCCAATGGTTCTCTCTCCAACCTACTGAGGATCGATTTCCATCGGTTTGCTTGAGCTGCGTGTACAACATTTCTCACCAGCATCTGTTTCTCACTGGCGTCTATCTCTCTCTGAGTCTCTGGCGTCTATCAATCGTTGAAATAGATATATACCGCCCCTTAGTTGGTTTCCTTGAGTTCTAGCCATCATTTTTTTTCTGAGCTTCGTGCATAGACTTTCACGGAAGTTCTCTTTCGAGCCTCCTTTGCAACTCCATTTTCTTCAACGAGCTCCAAATGTGTTCATAGGGAGAGAGTTCTCAATAATCATATTTTTTATCTGATATTCGGAAGTGGGATTTCTTTGTTATGTTCATTTTCTCCCCAAGAGTTCTCTATCGTTGATAGGGGCAGAAGAACTTTTTGAGTTCCTGAATCTTCAGCCGGAAAGCCAATTGAATGTTGAACAAAGTAAGGATGTTATAATTCCTTTTTTCTTTTTGTTAAAAGCCCTAATTTATCTTAGACTTGAGCTATTTCTTCATTTCTTTTTCTTTTTATGGGCATGAGAGAATGAGAAAGATTATATATTATTTTATCATTAGCCGCTGATAAAGAAAATTTTATGTTTGGTTTTATAATGAACCAGATCCAGTAAGAGATGAAATTACTATATTTTTAACCATTCCAAACTTGTCTTAGATGGCATGCAAATTTCCATTTCATTTACAAGGAACCAATTTCTCCTTTCCTTATTTGTCTTCTCCTCAGCCCCACCCTCCCTTTTCCACTTTCGTCTGTTTATCTTCTTTCTCCCATGATTTTCTATAGGCACAACTGCAAATGAAACTGGCATATCATGTCTTGAGGGATGATATGTGAACAGAGGGAAGTGGACAGAATAACCATCTATCAATAATGGAGAAAGGAATTAAAAGAAAAATAGGAAACTTGTCTACTAGGTACTAGCCATGTTGTTTTCCATTGCATTAATTTGAAACCACAAGTTATACCGCATAAAACAAAATCATGTATGAGAAAATCATAACTTCTCAGAAAACCCCATTTTTCTTTGATGTTGTATCTTTAAGCCAGGTAGCGTCAATTTTATATATTTGTGAAAATGTTAATATATTTCTGCATTTTTTTTATATTTTTCGTGTTTTATGTAAATTTTAAAGTTTTATTTAATTTGGACCGGATTGTGTCCAATCCGATCCATTTGCATTTCATTTGGACCGGATTGGATCCGATTTGTATGGGATTTGGACCAGATTTAGTCCGGTCCATTTTTAAATTGACCAATGATGGACTGAATCGGATTGGACCAAATCTAGTCCAATTAACACTCCTAAGCCTGGCCAACTGACATCCCTAATTATACCCCATCCTTTTGTCCACCCTACTCTTATTCTATGAGCAGGTTCCTCCTCCGATCCTCTCTTGTCATAAATTATTGAATCAAGGTAAGAAAAAAAACTCACATTGAGTTATCTTTTAGTCTCCAATCCAAATTGTACCCTAATTTATACAGCCATTGTTACTGAATTTGCATGCAAGATTCTTTTTTAGTATTACTTACTTTAAAGTTTAAACCTCTTGTTTGTAACGCATTTGTTCATAGGGCTTAGTTTGAAAAATTTTCCATTAAGGCTGCGTTTGGTTGGAGTATAAATATGAACAGTTGCAAATTTGTACTCTGATTCAGATTTGCATCCGTTTGGTAAGATTTTAAAATATATGCCTATTTTCGATGCAAAAATGTGCATAGACCAAGATTTGCATCGAAAATAGGTGAAAATATTGCTTTATAAAAAAGGAAGAAAAATTTGCCACAATTTTGGTCGAAGTAAATAAGCAGGTTTCGACTGTTTTCTCTTTGAGCGTCCGATAGAGAAGAGAAAGGTTCTGCGTCTGCGATAGAGGTATAGATCTGAACTCCAAATCCATCTTCGAGCGTTCGATAGAGAAGAGAAAGGTTCTGCGTCTGCAACAGAGGTATCGATCTGAACTCCAAATCCATCCATCTGCCGAGGTAATGAGAGATCTAAACTCTCATTTCAGTTTTCTTTTCGTTTTTATGTCACTTCCCTCGTCGGAAGAGAGATCTAAACTCCAAATCCATCGATTTGCCTCAATACTCCCATCTCACTTTCTATCTGCAGGTATTTCCTGTATGCAAACTGAATAGTTCTGTAATATATTCACATGCTATTTTAACATTGCTTGATGAGCAGCGGTTCTTTTCATTCTATACACCATGTTTTTTAAAAACGAACCGGTCAGGGTCCGGTTACTGGTTCGAACGGTCCGACTGTTCGACTCAAACGGCTGGCCTATCGTGACAAAAAAAATAAAAAAATTTTAAAAAATTGGAAAACAGTCAAAACCATTCGAATGGTTCGAATGGTTAACAGGCCGGTTCAGCGGTTTGCTGACCAAAATCAATGGTTTTGAGGGAAAAAAGCAGTTTTGGAGGAAAACGGAACCAGTCAGGTGACCGGTTCCCGGTTTTTCCGGTCTGACCGTCCGGTCCGGTCCGGTTTTAAAAATAGTGCTATACACTCTTTTTCTTGGTATTCTATACTCTTCTTGTTAGGACCCGATAACATATGGAGGTTTGAAATTTTTTTGGTAATTACAGAGCAATTGCCGATTTTTTTTTATTAAGTTAGAATGCATTTCAACTTTTGTTTACTTTATCTGTTTATTTGTTCTTGGAGATGAGGAGGTCTGGGTTGATATTGGCATTACCATTTTTCTTGTTGAGTTTTAAATGCTGTTTTATCTTATTGAATTGATTAATTTAAGTTTCATTCTATAATAATGCAACACCTAGGAAATGGTTTACAGAATAATAAGTTTCATCACATCATATCAGTTTCTCTTTTATTTTTTTTTCTTTTTATTTTATTTGGCAATGTTGTGGTGTGATTGGTTGTGTTCTATGTTATCTAGATTAGGCTTCTATTTTAGATTTACTGGATAAATCTAGGAAGAATAGAGGTTGTTGCTGGGACAACTATTCTGACTTTTTATATGCAGAACAGAGGTTGCTGCACTTGCACCTGCACCTGTAAAACAAACACCAAACCCCAAGGGAAATGGGAGGAAAGAATGGCTTGTTATCTCACACCTCACATCACAATTCTCTCTTTGATTTTGGTGAAGCCTGAACCTCTGAAGGTTGTTTTGTTACAACAGTCTGACTCGAGCCAAACCCTCTTCCCACATTCAATTCATCTCCACACAATTTTTAGCTTAGCTAGCCGACCATCTTCACAAATACAACAACGGGTCCAGAATCACACTTCACATTTACATTTTCAATTTGTTTATTTTTATTTTTATTTTTGTAATGTATTGTTGTATTAGTTGGGGGGCGAGTGAAACAGTAAAAAAAGTTGCATCGTTTGCCAGGTTGGCTCCATTAATAGGGGGGTGAGGGGAAGAGTAAAATGATTCTTGGGAGAATGATACCCAATATAAATGATTCTTGCGTACTCCTTGCCTCGCTAGGACATCTTCCATACTGCTTGCTGATTGTTGAGTCCACTCAAAAACTGTCCTCAATTCTGTGGCCAAATATATCACCTCCCTTAAAGATGTGACTGTATGTCCAAGGGCCCATGCTATATTGTGTTGGAACGAACTATTGCAAAACCACCCTAACCCCCTTCCACACTATGTCTCTATATTAGAGATTTATTGTATGATACACCCTAATATGGTGTGGACATGGGTGATTGGTTCTCTGTGGATTCCTTACCCTACTGCCAGGTTATCAACAATTTCACATATGGAGTTTAAAAATAAAATTTCATATATGGAGTTTAAATATGTTTGTAAGAATTACCATATTGGCTATGTATAGTCAATGACTCAATGCCTTTTAAAAATATATTCTTCCTGTTGGTAGTATTGTGCTATTACTTGGTTATATGATTTCTAAGCCTCCATTTCTTTTTTGCTTTTGCTTGACAGTTCTTCAGACTGCCTGAAATAGCATTCCTATGCAATCTGATGTTGACTGGACAACAATTTTGTGAAGAAGATTGGTCAACACTCAAAAAGAAATACAGTAGCCTTTCTGAGGATGATTTGGTGCGATATTGCTTCTCTTCATTTTATATTGTGGCTCTACTGCATGATACTCTTGGAATTTCATTGGATGATGAAAGGTATTTCCTTTTATGCTTTCTGCCACTTCCTTCCAAGATCATTCTATGATTATATCATGATCATCATCAATGTTTTCAAAACGTCAGTGACCACAGGCAGTTGAGCTGTTCAGACTGGAAACCGATGATCATTCTGGAATTTCAATCTTTTATTTTACATGTCTGAAATTCTTGGGTTGATCATTTCTTTCTTTCTTTTTTAGGCTGATGTGGATATATTGAATTTATTACTGCAACCATGCATAGGCACAAGCTAGAAAGAGACAAACATCTATATAAAGCTTTCCAACATTTTGATAAAGATCAGAGAGGATACATTTGTGACAGGATGCCCGGGCTGCTAATTCTATGCCGTTTGGAAGCTCCATAGTTTCTATTCAAAAAGAATAGTCGTAGTTGGCGTGAAGAGGAGAGAGAAACTGGCTTACTTGATAGAAGAGACCGTTGTATTTGTATTGATGGTGGGAGTAGTTGGTTGTTTTTATGTTGTTATTTTTTACTAAGATGCCCATTGTATGCTCGGGCAGCTTGTTTTTTTATATGGGTGAATCTCTTAAATTACCCCTACTATTTAGCGTAATGACACGTAGTATCCCTATTGTTTAGCTATTGTTTTGCGGTATCTCTAAGTTTTCTGATAATTGTCATTGTCGTTAAGTGCTAATGGAATGAATCTAAATGTCAAATTTACCTTTTATTATTTATCAAATTTTCAAAATAAAATCCAAAAAACCCTTGGTTTCCAAGTTTTTTCAAAGCTTTACTTGATACCAACTGTCACCGGGGCTATTCAACGAGGCCCTAGTTTTCTGTTGGAAGTTGCAGCGGTCCCAGTAGCAAGAAGAGTTACCTTGGGTGTATGAATCTTAATGCTCTTATCTTTCAAGAAATAAGACAATAAGAGAAGTTAAGCAAGCTTCTGCTTCAATCTGTGTAGCTTTGATTTAAGGAAAATTCAAGATCATATCGTCGGAATCCATGGCGATGGTGTTGAGATCAGACTTTACCTCTTTTCTCTACTACTCGTTCTTGTTGGAGATCTAGTGGATGTGTTGGAGATAAGGAAGGAGAATTTGACACTTGTCTTCCTTTCTCCAAGCTATTAAGCGATGGTTTCATTTTGGGTTTCGACCTCCAAGTAGTAGCAAATATCTTAGACATCGATTGGAGGTATCTATTGTCCAACCACTTGGGTTCCTCCATTCTAAGAAATCCATTCTTGTTCACTTGCAAAAACCAAAGAAAGTCGCCACCTTCTCTGCCATCGCAAAAGTTGGTGATCTTTGTTCCTCTGCATCTGCAGGTGAAGGATATGGGGATGGGGAATAGGTAAGGGAGAAACCCATCGTGGTGGGTGCTCTTTGTTCTTTCTCCCCTTTGTCCCCTTCGCCGGTGGCTACCGTCGCTTGCGATGGTTGTGCCTGCGATGAGCCCTTCTAGTGTAGCTTTGGATTCTGGCTTTGCAGCTGGAACTACTGGCGTGGTCTTGTTGAGTTCATAAATCAACCTATACCTCTACTAGTCGACCATCAGGCGCCAGTTAGTGCATGCAGGCGACGGTAGCCACCGGCGAATGGCTCCCTCCCTCTCTTTCTCTCTTCCTCCACTTCGTTCTCTCTCTTTCTCCTCCATTCCCTCTCGCCCCTGTTTCATCACTGCCGCTGCAAATTGCAGCAGCGGCGGACCCCTCCACGCACTCTGATACAGACAGCCAAGTTTTCTTCTCTTTCTCCTTCTTCCTCTACTTCTCTTTCCTCCATCTTCGATGAACAGATAACTACCACCGGCATCATCATCTTCCAAGAATGTCCGTTGCAGAGAGAGGCGAGTTCTGGGTTGGCGAGAGGAAAGAGGGATGACTCTACAACCGGCAACCGTGTAATCGCCCATTGCCTGTGACAACAATACCAAAATCACCGCCACCACTGCAACTTACAGTACCGGCAAGGGAGGTTGTAGAGTGGTTCACTGTAGCTGCCGTCGGGGAGAGATGGTGAAGAAGAAGGGAGAGCGACAGTCGCCATTGCCTGGGACGACGATACCAAAATCATCGCCATCGCTGCAATTTACGGGTACCGGCAAGGGAGATTGTAGAGTGGTTCATAGCTAGTGTTGGGGAGAGATGGCGAAGAAGGGAGAGGGATGAAGGGCAAAATTGGGTTTTGAAGAAAATTTATACATCACGTGGTATGAATTTCGACTGAATTAACGGATATTAACAGCAGGGAGGAATTAGAAAATTGTCAGAAAACTTAAAAATACCGCAAAACAATAGCTAAACAGTCGGGGGCATCACATGTCGTTACGCTAAAAAGTGGGAATAGTTGGAACACCATTTGGTACAAGAAATAATTATATTTGCATTGATGGAAATGCCAAATATCTACAAAAATTGTATTTTTATTTGCGTCTTTCAAAACAAATGAGCTGAGTGCAAAGTGGGTGTGTAAATCTTGAACCATTTTGTACTCACATGATTCAAATATTTTAATTTTGCACTCTACAAATTTGCATTCGTATTCCAACCAAACACAGCCTAACGCTCAATTTGATAGGACTACAAATACAAATATATACTATGCAAATACATACAAAATAATATAAAATACAAGGTTTTGCACTCCAAATTGATATTTGTATTCCTTCCAAACTGAGCCTAAGCTTAAGTTTGCATTAATCATTTCACTTTCATCAATTAAAATGATGTCATCAATGAATAACATGCATCATAACCTAAATATGTTTAATGAATTTATCCATAATCAATGCAAATAAATAAGGGTTAAATGTTGAACATGGATAGAGGTCCTTAACAATTCTAAAATCTAATGCCTCCACCAGAAATGTACTAAAATTGGTTGTTGCACCATAAATTTTCTTAATTATGTCTATATACCTATTTTGAAACATTCTTTTCTAAGATCTATCATATGCATTCTCTAAATCAATCAACACCATAATCCATTGATAGTTACTGCAATTTAGTATATCACCTTTATTCCTAAATATAGTTCCAATTTTATTCATGCCAACCATCTCTTTTCTTTCATTATATTATTAAAAAGCTTAATTAGCCAGAATTAATTTACGACTATCATATATTTATATACTTTTATTCAAATCCCATCCGGTGCTAACACTTTTTCCTCCACCTTCTTTAATACCTCTTTTGCAATAGTTTTAATTTTATGAAGGTATATGTTGTTTTAAATATATATTTGTATTAATAATAAGTCCTCCATTATCATCCTCCACGTGTTCATTTAATAACTTTTTAAAATAGTTTTGCTATCTTTATTTGATTTCCACACATTTTAACAAAATATTTTATCTACCTCTTTTATACACCTAACAGTTTATTGGCAAAAAAACATAGTTTATTTGTGCAATATTAAATTTTTTTATCATATGATAGCAAAACAGCTTGATTTAAAAAAATATATTAAGGGCCCATTTGGTTCACATGAATAAGAGTCTAGAATCATAATCAAAATGGCCAATTCCAGGTTCTACCATTTGCGTGGGAGGAATCAGAACCCATTACAATTTTTAGTGAAATTACAACCTCCCATTGCCAATTGATTACGAATTCAGATTCTTGTCTAAACTTAACAAGCTATGAGAACAAGTCATTCTGATTCCAATTTCAACTGTAAACCATCAATCCATCATTACCATCATCACCAATGAGTAATGACCTAAATATATGGGATAGGCTACCTCACCAATCCGTTCTATTAAAATCATAGCCAACTTTAACTACAAACCAGACGGACCCTAATTTCACTAAACGTCTAAACGAATTGCAACCTGTTGCACAGTATCAAACCCGTTTGTTTCCATCGTATCACTGGGGATATAGCACGCACCATTCTCAGTGCCCAACCAAACCAAGTCCGCTCTACTGCCTACCAAAAAGATTGTTCCAGGTTGAAGCAATGAAAGTTTCTCTATTATGTATCGTAGAGCACCTTAACAAATAGAGAAAGGAATTCTCCTTTGACAATATCAACTAGCATTGCCCCTATAGAAGGCAAGAACAGAGAACCCAAATGAAAAAAAAAAAAAATTGAGAGATGCAGACTGCCATTGTCAAGGGCGAATCCTAGTCACTATTTGCTAAGTTGTTATCCTATGATCCTATCTATACATAATAAACTTTCATTGCTTAAATCTGTAACACTTTCTTGATGGACAGTAGAGTAGACTCGGGTGTGCACTGAGAAGTGTGCATGTTAGGCCCATTAGCGATACTACGGAGTTATATGGGTTTCATTCTATGTAACTAGGTTCTAGGTGACATTCCACTGCACCCTGGAATCCTTGATATTTTGGGGTGACGAGTGACCATCTAAACAATTTGGATTAGATGAAAGTTAAAAAGTTGGGATCCCTTTAAAAGGTATTTTTTAAAGGGATAATAACTGTTCAGCCCACCTCAGAGTTCTTAACCCCACCGTACAGGTGGGGTGAATCCTGATCGTGGATTGATACCAAATCCACGGGCAGGATGCAATTTATAAGGGGGGGCTGCAGTGTGTGCTCCGTTTTTTAAAACCGTAAGGTGCATCCTCGTAAGGGTGTCAATGGACCGGTCAATTTGAACAGATAAGGATGTCAATGGACCAATCAATTTGAATGGACCAACAAGACATTGGATTAGACCAATCTAATCCAAAATATTTATTAAATTGGACTGGACCTGGTGGATCAAGCCAATATCCAGTCCATTGATATAAGATAGGAATATAGGTGACAACGTATTGGGTTTGGGTTGAAACCAATCTAAATTAAAACAAACTTGAACAGATTAGACAGTCGGAACATTGAATAGGTGCAGTCTATAATGGTCCAAAATATTCACTGAATTGGATTGGACCTGGTCCATTTGTAATGGACTCGGATTGAACTGGATCAGATTGGACCAAATCCAGTCCAATTGACACCTGCACATCTCCATTGCTTCAACTTGTATCAGTTTCTATTATACATCGACCTCGGTTATTTTGTTAAGACCCATGCATAATTTACTGGCTTACTGCACATCACCCTCCGTTATTTGGTTGCTTGGCAAAGACGGCCAAATTTACTGAACATGATTGCTTGTAAGCACAATTCAACAAATAGTTCATCCATTTACCATAATAACATAAATGACTAGATGGGAAGAGCAGCATCACAAAAATCAGAAATGGATTTCATGTTTCAATTCTCGGAAGTACAAACATAAGGTAACAAAAGCCAAAAAGGAAATGGCGTAAGTGCCAAAACTTCTCTAATGCTAAAATATAAAATAAAACTTCTACATAGCAAAAGATAAATAGGTTAACTAATCCAAGTGTCTCATTTCTTCGCCTTCTTGTTTCCCCTACATAAGACAGACATTAATAAGAAGTCGGAACCTATCCTCGCTTTGACCTGTTATATATAATTAGAAAAAATATAAAGCCTAAGATTTGCTTACTCAGTTGCCTGAGGTGCAGGTGGGGCTCGCTCTGTAGGTCCCTGCATAAGTTGAGCGAACATGACAAATTCAGAAAGCAGATCCTGATGGTTTTTCTAGCAAAAAAGTACTTATTGAAGATCTTAATCTATGACACTTAGTGAGAATGTTTTTTCCTTATTCCAACAAATATAGTATAGTAGTTACAAAGTTGGAACAAGCGTAAATATAAATAATAGAAGAAATCTTACCCTCTTACCCAAGACAGCTATCTAAAATTTGCAAAGGCTTCTTACCTGAGCCAAACGCTCCTCCCTCCTGGCAATCTTTCTTTCCCTGCTTGCCTTGTTCTTAGCCCGCTTAGCCTCAAATTGGTCAGACAGAGTCTTCTCTCTTGCTTTCTCAGTCTTTGATTTGTGGATGCTCTCCATCAACACACGCTTGTTCTTGAAGACATTACCTTTCACCTTCATGTACATATCATGATACATGTGTTTGTCAATCTTCTTTGATTCCCTATACTTACGGAGCAACCGCCTTAGCACACGCATCCTCCTCATCCAGAGAATCTTTGTAGGAAGCCTTGCCTCCCTAGTACCCTTGCGTTTACCTTGAACATTTTAGAAAACCATTCACCCAAATTACAACTGGACTACAATGTATTGTAAAGAATGGGGTCAAGTAAATAGCTATCTGACTCAATTAATGAAATGTAGATAAAAAGTTAACTGACCACTTCAACAAAAGAAATTAAACACCCATCAGATATAGATTGAGACTTTTTTATACTTTTTTGTTGCCTAATATAATGGGTGACTTGTCTGAATAGTAATAAACCTTCAATAGAGATTAATATAAAGACCAAATTATGTTATACATTTCTCTAAAAAAAAAGGAAAATAAATAATTTTTTATGCAAGTATACTAATCTTTCAAGAGAAAATGACAAGTCTTGATCATCAATACCATATCCAGAGTGACGTCCCTTTCTCTTGGCCTCCTTCATTCGGCGGGCACGAGATCGAGAGTGGATCTTGGTTGGCTTCCTGATGATAAAACCATCCTTCACTAGCTTTCTAATATTTTGCCCTGCAGATAACAATCACAGAAAATCAGGCTGAGAATTTCCAGTAGAAAACAAAAGAATCTATCAAGGGATTAATTTAACAAGAAAAAATGGAGTAAACTAAGAAATTGCAGAGACTGTATGCCATTGGAGATGTCATCTTATTTCTGTATGTGTTAGACCTCGCACAGGATTACATACATTTTTTATCGGCCACAGAGGATTAAAGACACTTATACATAAACTTTGCCACAACTATTATAAAAATATATTTGATCCTAGCAAATTGCATACAATGAAGTGAATAAAAAAAATAAGTAGCTTCAATAGGTAAGAGAAAGTAAACTAAGACGATTTGATCATATGCATAGAAGACCATCTACAGACCACATAAGAAGAACCAATCTATTGCATGTTGAAGGGACTAGAAGGGTTGTGGGCAGATTAAAAAAAAAGGCCTGGTTGAGGTAGTAAGTAGTAAGAAATGATTTAAGCACTCATAATTTAACAATAGATATGGCACTAAACAGAACAGAATGGCAAAACAGGATTCCCGCAGCTAACCTCATATAGTTGGGACAAGGCTTAGATGATGATGATCTCAGCATACCATATACCTACAAATATTTGATTATTGGCTTCTTTTTTCTATTTATTTTCTTTTTATTTTATTTTATTTAGGCAAGGGGGCTACAACTAATATTTCTCAAGGCACACACAAGTCTGACTGAATTTTAACCTTCATCCAAGTTTTCATGATTATTTTCCTTGTTTTTAAATTGATCATTTTTAAGTTGCCAGTGATGTCTCTAAATTGCCCATTGGTAGAAAACAGAAAATGTTCATTTTTTTTTATCAATAACAGAAAATGTTCATTCACTACAATCGGCCATATCTTTCTTACTTCATGCCAATAAATTACTTGAAATCTAGAGATTCTCCAGTTAACAATTTCTTCAAAAATTCACAATATAATGCTCCAAATTATGATTAAGAAAAATCACTGACATTAACAATAACTGTTGGTGAACCTGAAGGACAACAATAGTTAATACAACAAACTTCACACAACGATTAGAAAGATCCTATAGAGGACACTGAACAAATAAATTGAATACATAGATGTCAAGGTGATAACTACGAACCTTGATGTCCACCTACGCAATTACATATCAAAAGAAAAGGCACCACCTACCCAACAAGGAGCCCATGGAGGGTTGCCGTGCTTGATTGCCAAGGCATTTTGTACATAGTAATCTTATGTACTTTTATATTTTTAATTTTTTAAATAGAGACTATGAAACTAAATTGTCCAGTTTGTGGGTTAAAATACTAGTTTCGTTTTATTATTTTCTTAGTTGTAATGTTCAATCAACATGCTATCTTGAACTTTGAAGACTTCAAGACCTAGACTCATAAACAAGAACTCATAATTTTGTCCAATCAACACATATTGATTACTTTCTATCATCCTTTCTTTTCTTATTTTCTTAGGACAACAAATTAGGACTCAACCCCTCAATTTTTTTTAAATTCCTTTTCATTTTTCCATTTTTCATGAATATGTTGATTTTCTATGCTGTTCTTTAAATGAAGCTTTTACATTTTTATGAAGATTATGGACAATAACAAGTGAAAGATGATTGCTGCTTACTATGGAACCTAGGGAGTCACTGGTTTTTATTCCAAAATAAATACACGGTCTAAGCAGCAAGGCACCCCCTGTCGCCTAGCTTGGCCTTGCTTCCTTGAAAACTACGATTAAATGTAAGAGCTAGTCTCCCATTTAAATGGAACACCATGGGCATCGTAATCAAAGAAAAGGGCCAATACCCCAACAAAAAGCGGAGAATGCTCGAGATAAAAAACAAAAATTATAATCTATCTGGTTTTTAACAGGTGATAATAGCAGCCTAAGCCTGAAATCTTGACAGCTTATCCATTAAAACGTTTACCTATAAAACTTGAGGCTTTGAGCTACAGTTCTCGGTTGAAACGAAAAGCAAAATAATAACGAGGAAGATCAAAACCAGGTGCCATTGATAACCTTTTTCGTGAGTAGGGAGTTATGGTTAGCTCATGTAACAACATCATATGATGTTTAACTATATAAAAACTGTTGATAAGATGTAACACAAAACCCCAACCATACTTTTGTCAACAAAACAACGCATCTAAAACAGTTTTATTTGCCCTTACCTAACAGAAACACTGATTCATACTGTAGCACTTGTAAAAAAAGGACAGACAAAAGGGTAAGAAACTCTGTAAGACAGCATGGGATCTCGATACAATTGGAACAAAAAAATAATGAACTACATGAATAAAAGGAAAACAGGAGGGCCGATTTAGACCATTGAAGCAATATCATAATAAACGATTAAAACCATCCCAAGAGAAATATAGGTCTCAATCAAGTTCATCCTTTCCATACGGTTTAGATAAACAAAAATGAAGAAAACAAAAGGGAATCAAAGAGCAATACAGAAGGAGGGAGGATCGTACTGGAGTTGGCCATGGAGATTTCATTGACCTCATTAGGGTCAAGCCAGACCTTCCCTCTCCCGCATTTGAGAACGCTAGCAGAGAGCCGCTTCTGCAGTTTCAATGACACCATCGTGTGTGTGCCTGACGCTCAACCTGCTGCCGGGAAACAAAAGAAAATAACACCAGTGGTAGATATCCTTTTATAGTGTAAGGCTTATCTAGGGTTAAGGGACGAATGCGAGAGGGCAAAAGAGAGATGTTTGAAACACGGATCGGTGCAGACCGTAGCGTTGAACACCGTGAATCTACAACGACGCAGGGCTCTCAATCATACCGTGCGAAAATACAACCTGACCAATCCGTATGGATAGCATTCGCCGTGAGGAAAACGGGCATTAGAAATGTTAATCTGCTTGTTAGACTGCTTCAACGTCGATCCAGCCCACAATTTTACACTGGATTTTTTGTTTTCCAGGCCCAAATCTTCAAACTTTTTTTTTTATATTTTATTGGATTGGCCCCAACCTAATCCTTACCTGAGACTGGCCCGACTAAATTCATTTACATTTTTTAAACCAGGATAAAAAAAGGAGCTACACACAACGGGGGTAGCCCATCCCCAAATGTCAGGACAAGAAAGACACTTTGAATAGAAAGGTAAATAAGAAACATAATTAAAATTTGAATGAGCATAATTAGCAAGCCAATCAGCAATTCGGTTCCCTTCTCGAAATGTGTGTTTATACTCCTTTTCAGTCTCCATAGAGGGTTCACCTAGTTCTTTAGACAGTTAATAACAAGCTTTGAATCACCTTTGAATCACCTTCAATGATAATGGATTATCCATTGAAATTGAGAGAGATTGTGAGTTTCCCAAGTCGCCCATGCTTAAGCAAGATTGATAGTCGAGGTTCCTATATCATAGGCTTTGAAATCCAAAATCTGGCCAAAGTGGTTTCTGGCCACACAAGCAAAAGTGCATCTATTGTTTATGCAAGAAGCATTAGAGTTTATTTTGATTACATCCACTTTTGGCTTAACCCAATTGATAGGGATGACCATCTTTTTTGGAACCATCATTGAATCACTATCATAAATTGCATTGGCTTCCAAAAAGGAGTTTTTAGCTCTATCAATAATGACTGGAAGAGGAATTGCCTTGTTATTGAAAGTTTTGTTATTTTGATTTTTCCAAATTTGCCACAACAAGATAGTTATTCTTTCTTTTGCAAAAGGAATCTTCAGATGACGAGAAATGTCATCCAAAGATGCCCACCATTCAAGAAACGAATTCCAATTCCCCTAAGGAGCCAGAATAGTATTGTCAACACCCGATTTTTTCTCAATTCGTTGCCTGAACCTCCAATTTACCTCAAACACCCAATCAGACACTCCTGATATCTCCGAAACACCCAAAAATCCCGAATGTCACCCCAAGAGCCCTTAGATCCACCGTTAAACCTACCCGATACCGATCCAATGACCCTGATCAAGCCCCATTTACGCCTCAACCACTACATCTTGATACATCCGAACCGGTCAAACAACATCATAAACTTCAGACACATCAAAGCACCTGCTCGTAAAGTTTCAACCCTAGATCCCCCGTTTACTTATCCATCAAACAAAGATTTCGTTCCAGCATCCCGTTAACCCAAATTCCTATGACCTTGACCCCCCAAATACAGATCAAACCACATCATCAGATCCTACATACCATCAAATACCCACCTGTAAAATCTTAACCCAAAATACCTTTGTTTACCCTTCGATCGCATAAAGATTCCATTTCAAGGTTCTAGATTGACCATATTACAAATCTGCCTGATCCAGGCCCAGTTGGCTCAATCTGATTTTACCAATCATCTCAAACTACCCAAAAACCCTACTTTGAGAAATTTCACCCAAAACCGCCTTTATTTTCCCTTCATCACATAAAGATTCCATTTTGAGCCCTTAGATTAACCAAATTGAACCCTTTCCAGATCTTCCCAATCTGGGCCCGGTCGGACCAATCCAACCCTACCAATCAACTTAGAATGTTCGAAAACCCCACCTTACAAAATTTCAACCAAAAATACCCTCATTAACCCTTTCATCCAAAAAGATTCTATTTCAGTTAATCCTGTTAGCCCCTCCACACAAACCCACTCTTTGTGGTCAAATCCATCTCAACCCTCCACATTTTTTACCCAAAACCACCCACCATTGAACCAAGAACCCGGTTCAACCTTTGGACCCAATTTAACTCAACTTGTCAAAAATTACCAAAATACCCTCTAATTTCCTAAAAATTACAAAACACCCCTGGCGCCATTTAAAAGACACCGACCCCTTCATTTTCTCCCTAAGAAGAAAGAGGATGGTCTGGAAGGGGGGCACTATTCATCTCCTTTCCCACTCGAACCATTAGTAGAGCAGCGTCTATAACTCTCTCCACCTTCGGCTAGATTGTTCCCCCGACCAATCTCTCCTTCTTCCTCCCTCTTTTTTTCTTCTTTGATCTTCTTCTCGATTCACCCCTCTTTCTTCCAGATTGCCGCTGTAACTCAAAGCAACAACGACCTGCTTTATTCCTCATTCCCTCCTTTTGTTTTACATTTATTCTCTCCATTCTCGTTAAAAAGTTCTGAATACGTTATCTTCGCCCTAATCGGAAAATCGTTGTGGAGAACGTTGTTCATTGTCTTCTCCATTAGATGCGACATAGAGGCGGTGAGCCTCCCTTTGCTGAGCTCCTCTCTATCTCTCCCCTTCGTTCATTATCTTTCTTCTCTCTCCATTATTTTCCATCTCCGCCATTCTCTTCTTACGTTAAGCTTCCTTGACCCCTCGACTGTTGGCTTGTAATCCCGATTCTGTTGCTATTTTGTTTAACAATTTGAATAAGTCATGGTCAAGTTAGTTGAGTCTTTCTAGCTATTTTAATGGGATATTTTCATGTACTCCTAGTCTTTAGGTTCTGTTAGTAATGGCAGAAGAATAGGAGTTTAGGTGGGTTTAGCCTATTATAAATAGGCCATTAGTTCACAGTCATTTCTTGAAGTCGGTCTTATGGAAGAAAGAGTCAATGCGCCTATTCCAAGCTCTTGATGTTTGTTTTAGGCCATACAAAGCTTTCTTCAATCTATACACCTTATCTTCACCTCCCTGCTTCATGAATCCTGGTGGTTGTTTGATAAAAACCTCTTCTTCAAGTGGGCTATTTAGAAAAGCCAACTTCACATCCATTTGATGGATTTTCCACTAATTCTATGCAGCCAAAGCAATTATAAGTCTAATAGTCTCAATTCGAGCAACAGGAGAAAAAACTTCTTAATAATCATAGCCAGGTCTCTGCTCAAACCCCTTAGCTACCAATCTTGCTTTATGTCTTTCCACCTTGCCATTTGACTTCATCTTTGTCTTGAAAACCCACTTCACATCAATAGCTTTGTAACCTCGTGGGATATCAATAAGTCCCCACATATTGTTTCTTTCAATTGCTTTGATCTCCTCATTCATAGCATTCACCCATTTAGGATTTTGGATTGCCTCCTCGAATGTCACATGTTCACTATTTGCAAAGAAAGCAAAATGCACCAATTCTCCTTCATCATTAGGTGTTACCTCAAAATCTTGCAACGGTACAGATTGTTGGTGTTGCATCTGTCTTCTTGATTCTACTGGAGCTTGTGGAATAGAACTTTCTTAAGCAAAGCTTGATGAGGCTTCATTTGTGGCAAGAACTACAATGTCCTCTTCAAGGATACTGAGCATTTGCTTCTAGGAGTCTTTATGCGTATCAACATCCCATTTCCAAGCCTCTTCTTCAGTAAAGGTCACATCTCGGCTAACAATCACCTTCTTTGTCACGAGATTGAATAGCTTGTACGCCCCACACTTGTATCCCACAAAGATAGCCTTCTCTGCTCGATCATCTAGCTTTGTCCTTGTCTCCACTAGAACATGGGCATAGGCTATGCAGCCGAACACCTTGAGATGTTTCACACTTGGCTTGAAACCACTCCACGCTTCTGCAGGTGTGATATTCTAGACACTCTTTGTTGGAGACCTGTTTATAAGATAAACAGAACAAGAGACAACTTCACCCCATAATGAATTGGGCATTCCTTTGGCCTTTAGCATGCTCCTCGTCATGTCCATGATAGTCTTGTTCTTCCGTTCGACAACTCCATTATGTTGGGGAGTGTAGGGAAACATAACTTCATGTTTTATTCCCTGTTCTTCACAATACTCATTGAATTCATTAGAGATATATTCACCCCCACCGTCAGTTCGTAAAGCTTTAATAGAGTAGCCACTTTCTATCTCAACATGTGCCTTGAACTTCTCAAAATAGTAAAAAACTTCAGACTTATTTTGCAGAAAGTATACCCAAATTTTTCTAGTATAATAATCACCAATGAAGGTTAGGAAGTACTTATTTTTACCATTGGACATGATATTCATTGGGCTGCACACATTGGAATGAATGAGCTCCAGTGGTTGTGTTGCACGCCACTGTTCTGTTGCAAACGGCAATCTGTGATGCTTTCCAAGAGTGCAAGCTTCACACAATTGTTCCGGATGATGAATACTAGGCACACCTTTCACCATATTTCCTTTAGCAAGCATTTTTAAACTTCGAAAGTTCAAATGCCCAAAGCGAAGGTGCCACAACCAAGACTCGTCATTTATAATAGCATTGAGACAATTATAAACACCATTGGAAATATCAACTTGAAACATACAATTATTTGTCAAAAGGGCCTTGAGAATGAGTGTACCTTTTTTTATCAAGAATGGAGAGTTGATTGCCATGGAGGTTCATAACATACCCCTTTTCTGCCAGTTGACCCACACTAAGCAAATTACTCTTCATGCCTGGCACATAGAAGACATCAGAAATATACTTATGATCTCCATTCTTCAAGTTGATAAGGATATGTCCTTTTCCCATCATTGATATAGTACTATCATCGGCAAATTTGATTTTGGTGCGAAATGACTCATCAAGATCAGCAAATAGCTCCTTTTTGTCACACATATGATTAGTACACCTAGTGTCGAGGAACCATGTGTGGTAGTTTGGTGTTTCACTAGTTGCAGTGACCATCAAGAGAGTATGGTCGCCATCATCATCATCATCATCATCTTCTTGTACATAGTGAGCCCTCTGAGTATTATCCTTATATCTGCACAAACTTGAATAATGGCCATGTCTATGACAAGAATAACACTCAACATTGGATTTATCATACCTTCCTCTACCACGTCCACGTCCTCGACCTCTTGTGTTTTGTTGGTGGGTTGAGTCTGATTTCTCTTGGTCATTATTCTGACTACCTCTTGTTTCATAATTGTTGTTATAGCCACCACGACTTCTATTGTTGTAGTAGTGACCACCACATCCTCGTCCTCTTCCACGAGAGCTACTATGCTTTCGGCTTGTTTCACCACTTTGTTCACCTTTAATGGAGACTTGGGCTTGGAGGGCTTGCTCAATTGGCTTCTCATTTTGCTTCTCATTCATGCGTTGCTCATGAGCTTGCAAGGTGTCGGATAATTCTTTGGTAGTCATCGAAGACAGATCATGTGCTTCTTCTAACGCCACCACGATATGCTCAAATCTGGAAGTGAGCGACCATAAAATCTTCTCCACTTTGGCTTGCTCTTTGTACTCCTCTCCATATGTTTTCATTTGATTTGTCAAAGCAAGAACTCGACTAATATAAGTAGCAATAGTCTCAGAAGACTCCATTTGTAGGAGCTCATATTGATGTCTCAAAGTTTGGAGTCTCACCTTCTTAACTCTGTCTGCACCTTTGTATGACGTCATCAAGGTATCCCAGGCTTGTTATGACATGGTTGCTCCTACAATCTTTTCAAAGACTTCATCATTCACCCCTTGATGAATGAAATATAGTGCCTTCTTATCCTTCTTCTTGTTTTCACGGTGGGTATTTTTCTGTGCATCGGTTGCATTTTTTGCAAGATCATCAGCCTCATTCTCCACAACATCTAGCAACTCGTGGTAATTGAAAAACACCCTCATTTAGACACTCCATCAATTGTAATTTTTCCCATCCAAGACAGGAACTGAGATTTGAACCGAGCTGTTCATTGCACCTGCTTTGATACCACTTGTTGGGCCTTGAGGGGGGTCACGAACCATGAGGAGTTGCCAAAACCGGGGGCTTCGTACACATACACGCATGTAAGACTTTACACAAGAGATGGGCACCACTTACAACCCAAAAGCCTAAGCAATTGGGTTATGGGCCACTCTTGTATATAAGTCCCTTGCACTTCTTGTGTCTTTCCAATGTGGGACTTTCTTTCATTCCCCATTCCATACACCTACCTACTCACATGTGCATCCCAACATCGACGACGACTACCGAAATTCAGTAGTCCAAACCTTTTGATAGAGGCAACAACTCAATTGTGCCATCTTTGGGATTAGGAGTAGAGATTCAGTGCCTTATGAACCTTCTTTTTCTACTTTATCAGTTCCCCGATCAGCAATCATTCGATTTCAGGCCGAACACATCTCAGGTAAGTCTGTGATTTCTCTTTCTTATTTTCTTAGACACTTCATTTTTAGCCCCTAATGTATTGAGATCTGTGAGAGATAAAAAGGGTGACGTAGCTAGTTCCAATTTCCCTTAGCTAGTTTTCTAAGTTCTGTCTCGATGCTTTTTTTTCAGAATTAATAAAAAGGGCATTAATTCTGTTAGAATTAATGATGCGTTTTTTGTTAGAATTAGTGACGTAGCTAGAGATAAAAAGGATGCGTTTTTGTTAGAATTAATAAAGGGCATTCTAATTCCTTTAAGCATAGATTTGAGCATCCTTTCTTTTCTCTGATGATTAGTCTCTCTGGTAATGATCATGGAAGCTCTGTTTTCTCTTGCTTAAAAAAATAATAATAAAGAAAAACTTTAAATCTGTGTATACCGATCTGTTCTGATCCTTGGTTTTGTGCTCCCTCTAATATGCTTCATTTCGATATTGTCAGATTAATGTGGTTGTGGTTGTGGCAAATTAAATAAAAAGGGTGAAGTGTTGATCACATTGAATAGAACAAACATGGGACAGAAATACAATCATATGGATAGGTAGATAAGCAGATTAAATGCAAAGAAAAATGTGATAAAGAAAATCAAATCGAATTAATGGGTTCGGGTAGCCTTATTTGATTGGTGGGATTTATATCTAGAACAAGGAGCTGGAGAGGGGAATGAGCTATTAAAAAAAAAAGAGGAAGGAAATGAATAAAACATAAATAAATAAATAAATAATATGTACATAAGTAAAAGAGGAAAAACAAAAAAAGGGAAATATAAATGAATCAAAAGAAATGAATCTTTTTATTATTAAGAAAATTAAAAATTTGTAAAAAATTATAATAATAAAGTTGCATAATAAAATAACAAACAAAATATAAAAGAAATAAAATTGATAAAGGGGAGAGAAAATAAAAAATATATAATTAAATAAAATAAATGAAATGGAAATAAAAAAAGCAAAATCATAAAAAAATAGATAGAGAAGATTGTCTTCTACGTTGATTTATTCTTGAAATTGGTTCTCTTTCTTTTCATGTTGCTTGATTGATTATGAATGTGGTTATGTTTGTCTAGTATCTCATGTGGTCCCCACTTATCGAACCTGGGAGAGGGGTGCCTAATCCCTTCCCTCTCCAATCCAAGTCTTACCCAGACTAGTTAGCCGACGCCTCGGGCTATTGGAGTACTAATGAACCAAAATGCTTTCTAATATAAATCCCGGAGGTCCCATCACCTCCCTTTCATTTGCTTGATGGGTGGCGACTCCATTTCCAACCCAAGTAGCAAGTGAGTCGTTTTTTATGCTCACAAGTATCCTTTGTTATGATCCAAAATTTGTTTAGTGAAATGGCATTTTAAAAACATATGAGCAAATTCCTCCTCTTCACCAAAAAAATTGTAGCAGTCATCAATATCATCACCTATTCTCCTAAGAGCTATTTTGGAAGGGAGTTTGTTATTAAGCAAGATATATAAGAAATCTTGATTTTGGGGGCCACTTTCAGATTCAAGATTTTGTTGATTTCCTTTGTCACCCTAGTAGGGATACCATGCATCCAACAAGCCTCATTATATGGCAATTTGACAAAAAAGTCACCTTTTGTGTTAGGTCTCCAAATTTTACTATCCTCCTGTTCACCCAATGGAATAAAAATATTTCTAATTTTTTCCCATGCACTTGAAGGCACAAGGTTCTTAATCAAGTCTTCCTTCCAAGTTTTAGTCTCGTGATTGATGCCATCACTAACTCAAAGGTTAATGTTATTAATATCTCATTCGTTAACTAAATTGATAAGGGGAACCTTATCACACCACTTATCCAACCAAAATTTTGTCTCATTACCCTTGCCAATAATCATTCTTAACCCTCTCTTAAGTAAATTACAGGTCTCAAGGATGCCTTTCCAAGCCCATGAATGATTCTTATTTGGTTTAGTCTCCCAAAAGTATTTTCTTCGGAGATATTTGCTACTTACAACTTGAACCCTTAATTTATCTTTTTCATTCAGAATTTTCCACCTTAATTTGGTAAGGCAAGCTTCATTCATCCAGCCTAAATTCTTCAAGCCTATCCCACCCTACCATTTAGAAGTGCAGACTTTATTCCAGTTGATGAGATTGAGGGGTTTCCTATCTTTACTGTTAGCCCATAAAAAATCTCTTTACTTCTTATCAAGGTCTTGAATGACTCCCGTTAGGACCTTAAATGATCTTATAATATACTGCATAATCATGTTACATGAAACCTTAATGAGAGTGATTCTACCAGCAAGGGAGGGACACTTCCTTTTCCATCCTGTCAGTTTACTCTCAATCTTTTCACTCAAAAGTTTGAAGGAGTCCTTATTATATTTGTTGCTAAATACAGGAGCACCTAAGTAGTTTCTGTTCTTTGCCTGTAAAGGGATTTTGAGAATTTTTGCCATGATTTTCCTACATCTTGGGTGGATGTTCTTTGAAAAAAGTAAGGTTGACTTGGAAAAGTTAGAGGCCTGCCCTGAGTAGTGGTGTAAATGGATTGAGTTCAAATCGAATCGGGCAATATCTGAATTCAAATCCGATTAGAAAATCTGATATCCAAATTCGTTTCAATATCCGACGGATATTGAAAAATAATATTTGAATTCGAATCTGATTAAATAGTTGAATATTTGATTCGATTCGAATTTGGTTAATTAATTATTTTAAATAATTAATAAATATATAAATTATTTATATAACTTTATTATTATATATAAATTATTTTATATATTATATATAATAATTAAATAATCGGTCGAATTCGAATATTTATCGAATCGAATAAAGTCATATCCGAATTTGACCGATTAGATGTTCGAATTATCCGAATTTAATTTGATTACGTCGAACATCGAATTCAAAATTGGATTTTCGAATACCATTGACACCCCTAGCCTGAGGCTTTGGCAAATTGGACAAGATGTTCTTGACTATACAACAAGCCTGTATGCCAGCCTTTGCAAAAATGGTGCAATCATCAGCAAATTGAAAAATAGGAATAGATAACACTGGACACCCTATAGTCAATAGGACTCTTGGGGCCAGAAGCTTCCCTCAAGAGGTTAAGCGTGAACGCCTCCGCATAGAGAACAAAGACATATGGGGAGAGGGGGTCCCCTTGTCTGATCCCTCTAGAAGGGGTAATATCTCGAGTAGGGACACCATTTACCAAAATCTAGTACTTACCATCCTAATACACTCCCTAACCCAGTTCACCCACGTATTGTGAAACCCAAATCGTCTAAGCACTTTATCAATAAAGTCCCAGTCAAGTTTATCATAAGCTTTCTCCATATCAATCTTATAGGCCATAAACCTCTTCTTACCCTTTTTCTTCTTCAGAGTATACATGATTTCATGGGCTATGAGAACATTATATGTGGTTTGCCTAGTAGGAATGAAAGCACTTTGAAAAGGGGAGACAATGTCATTAAGGAAAGGTTTGATTCTATTCACCAAAATTTTTTAGATAATTTTATAAATTACATTGCGTAGGCTTATGGGCCTACAATTATTAGCCATTTCCGGGTTGGCAGTTTTAGGAATAAGTGTGATAACCGTTTGGTTGATAATTTCATTCATATTTCTAGAGTGGAAGAATGCTTGTACCACACTATAGATGGAATTTCCTATTATATTCCAATATTTTTTAAAAAATAGTGCATTAAGTCCATCCGGGCCTGGAGTCTTGAGGTCTTTCATAGCAAAAATTGTGTCTTAGATTTATTCATTTGTTACTTCTCTAATAATGGATAATTTCTTCTCATTGGTTATGAAGGAATTTATTACCTCTATAAATTCATTAACATCAATTGGACCATCAGTTTTGAATCTCTGCTCAAAATTATCACTTAGATATTCAGCTATATCATTTTGGTCACATACCCAGTCACCCTTGTTATTTCTGATTCTATAAATTTTATTCCTGTTCTTTCTTATTGTGGTCGTAGTATGGAAAAAATTGTTATTACTGTCTCCAAGTTTAATCCAATTAATCCTGGCTTTGTGGGCCCAATATGTCTCCTCTTTAATAAGTATAGAATTGAGGTGTCTTGGGAGAGCTGACTCCAAATTTAAAAGGGAGATGTTTTGATCATCATTTACAATTCTTGCCTGAACATTCCCTAATTGATTCTTAGTTTTATCTTTCAATTGGAAAATATTACCAAATTTTTTCTTGTTCCAATCTCTTAAATTTTTAACAAGTAAATTTCTTTTCTTGATGAATTGGGAAGCTCTTGATCCCTCAAAAGGACAACACCATGAATTTCGAATAACCCCTCAAGCCCAGGCTCAAGGCACCACATGGCCTTAAATCAAAAAGGCTTTTGACTAGGATTCAGTTTAGCATTAGTTTGAAGAAGGGGAGGGGAGTGATCCAAAGCAAGAAAAGGGAGGTTGGTAAGAAATGCCTCGGATAGCAAGTCCTCCACCAACCATTAGAGAAAACCCAATCAATCTTCTCTCCGGCATTGTGGTTTCTCCAAGTAAATTGAAGCCCTTACATTTCTATCTCAATTAAATTGCAGTAATTTGTAAGATCATTAAAATCCTTGGTCTGGCTACTAGTTACAGCTCGACCACCCCATTTGTTTCCACTACTTCTAAGAGAGTTGAAATCCCCCATGATACACCAAGGCTGGTCGACATTATCCAAAATTTCTTTGACCCAAGACAACACACTTCTTTGTTCAACATGATTTGAGGGAGCATATACAAAAGTACATAGCCAAGATTTACTTAACATTAGATCCTCTACTAGAGCATAAACAATTCTATCATTCGAAAAAATAACTTTCAGATTACATAGTTTTTTTTTCCACATGATCCATAGATCTCCAGAAAATCCAACAGATTCAACAAAATAAAATGATCAAAAGGAAAAGTTTTAATAATTTTCTTTGCATGATCATGACCAACTCTAGTTTCCATAAAAAAACATAAATCAATACAATGAGATTTTGAGAGGTCAATGACTTGACATCTTAGGCGAGGTCTAGGACTCAGTTTGAGCTCGTGCAATAGGCATTGGGCCTAAGTTGACCTTAAACCCGGCCTAGCCACCTAACTTGTACCCCAAAAACTATTCATTTTATTAGAAGGTAATTCTTCTTTTCTCCAGTTATTATTTCAATTTGGTTTATGACCTTTTATCTGATTCGTAAGTGTGTACGTGCTTTGTTCGTGACAGTAAATAATATATTTCTAACAATTTATTGTGAGATGCCCTTAGATAGTAGATAATATGTTTCCAAATTTTTTTACAATTATTTTATATTTCAATGTCAATAAAAATTATTATTCTTTGTCACACACATTTTTCTTTAATATTGTTAATTAACATAAAAAATTAAAGATATATCCAACTGTTTTCAACATAATTTATATATATATATATTGTGTTTTTATGTTTTAAATTTTTATTGTTTAATTATGACATCACAAGTTGATACATTTGACCTAAAAGATTGAATTGTTGAAATACCATCAAATAAGAAAACAATTTCACTTTTGGGCTAGTTTTACATTTTGTATTTTATTTTTCCATCAATAAAATGTTTAAAACAATTTTTGTTTATCCTATTTAGTTTTTCATATGATTAATATAAAATATTAGAGATGTGTCCTGATGTTTTCTTAGAGTTTTTATATTTTCATATTTTGTATTTTTTATGTTTTTTATTTTTTAATATAATTATGAGATCAAGGATTCGAGCATATAAATTGAAAGGTTGAACTATTGACTCACCACTAGGAAAACAATTTCATTTTTGGGTCGGTTTTAAATTTTATATTTTATTTCGAACATCAATAAGACAACTATTATTTATCACACTTATTGTTATTTGATCTGTTTAATATAAAATTTTATATTATATTACATAATGTTTTTTTATTTCTTGTCTTTTTTAAATTTTATTTAATTTTGATATCCAGGGTTAACACATTTGACTCAAAAGGTTGAATTGTTGACCCGCCACCACAAATTTGGTTTTAAATTTATATTTCATTATAGCATCAATAAGAATAATTATTATTTATCACACTTATTTATCTTTAATATGATTAGTATAAAACATTAGAGATGTGCCCAAATTTTCTATATTTTCTATTTTTTTGTATTTATTTCCATTTTAAAAAATTCTATTTCATTATGACATCATGGGTTAATCTATTTGACCCAAAGGCTTAGTTTGGAATAAGTATAAATACAAATATGTAGAGTGCAAATTGTACTCTTTCAAAATTGAGCCAAATGGTTGAATTGCTTACTTTCCACAAGGATGGAATAGCGGTTCCATTTTTTGTTCAATTTTAAAAAGCATGTATTTTACATCATTAAAAGTATTGGATAGAGATTTAATTGATAGAATTTATTGGTGAAAAAAAAGCTTAAACATAGGATTGAAGGAAAAGAATGGGAGCCAATACTCAAAATATAAGACTTAATGAGATGTAATTAAACAAGGAAGCATGTAGTAGTTCAAATTAAATTTTGTGCCATCACAGTTAGAGAGGGACCAAATTCAAAAATCGGGTATTCTAGTCAAGAGTATGATTCAAAAATGATAATATGAGTTAATACCTTAAATATAAGATTTAAGGTATACCAATGAGGAAAAAGTGGTTGCTCAAATTACATTTTTTTCCTTACAATTAGAGTGACCAAATTCAAAAATTGGGGTATTTTAGTTAGACAAAAGTTCCACACTCCCATTGCCACTTTTAATAGTAGTATAGATGTTTTTTAAAAATAAGGTCAAAGGCAAAGGCATTAGGAGGTAATTGTGGGCCATGTCACGCTTAGCATAGAGGTGTAAATCAGGCCGGGCCGACACGGCACGACATGACAGCTCACGAGATGATGGTTCATGTCATGCTGGGCCTAGGGTTTGAAATCCATGGGCCGGCACGACCAAGCGGGCCGTGCTGCCTGCAGCCCGCAGCACGGCCCAACACGACCCATATATACTATTTATATATATATTATATTTATATACATATACATAATATTTATATATAATATATAATATATTGTATAAATTATAATTATATAATAATATATAGTATATAATGAATTAATAAAATAAACAATTGTTTTCAATTTTATTATACTAATTTATTTAATTATAGTATATATAAGCAATTATATACATCAAAATTCATATAAAATTAAAATTTTATGTTTTTTTCAAATTTTAAATAAATAGGCAAAAATAGCTTTGGCCCGGTCCATGGCCTGACTTGGGCCAAGGCTTGGCCCATGTGCTAGCACAACACGGCACGACACGGGCCCACATGAGCCTAGACCGTGGACTGTGCCTGGACGACCCCCAAAATTTTCACCGGGGAGGGTGGCACGGCCTGTGATGGCCCACGGGCCAGCACAACCCACTTTGCACTTCTAGCTTAGCATCCATAATAAGGGGTATAACCTGGGCTTGGGCCAACCCAAGCTTTTGCCAAATCTTATGATCATAGATCATGAATAATTGAAATTCCTAACCATAAAAAGAATAGTTGAGATAAGGCTTTTAGACAATGATGAAAATGATATTGGTCCAAGCTAGACATAACACCTACACATTATAGTCTAGGCTAGGAATGGTTACCACCTCACCCTAAACCTGCCTTACCAGATAAATAAAGAGAGTCAGAATAGCTTATAAGCATGAAACATAATAAATAAAAAATGTCAACTATGGTGCACTCACTAATATAGGTTGTATATTAAATCCAAGTCTTAACCAATCATGTTAGAGTCTATTTACTTGTTACTGGTCCATATTTCATAAAGTATGTTTCCATGTTTAATAAGGTTTATTTAACATCACATTCAACTAATCATGTCTTCTGCAGTGGAGGCACCATAGATTTTGCCATAAAATAATAGAGAAGAACATAAAAACACTTGATATCTACCTAAAAGCACTTAATATTTTTCATAAAACATCAAAGTTGGGAAAAACGTCACATCAATTTTTTTCTTTCAAATGACTCACATTTGACCATAGTTATAGCAGCAATTTATTTATTTTTTATATATTTTTTGTGAGTTTTTTGGGTTTTTATTGATTACTCTACCTTAGATTTTATTTTTGAGTTTGTACAATTGAGAACAATGAAAAGTAGGAAATATATCACAATTCAAGGGGATAATATAACATAGGTGGGGGTTCGGGACAATGCATTTAGAAAACCAATATAAATTTCTATGGGGAACAAACCATAAAATTGCCATTTGGCTTAATCCCTACAAGATTACAGTCCCACATTTTCTAGTGTAAATTTTGTTTGTATTGCTACAAACACATGGAATTTTAAATATTGGTTTGTTTTTTGTTTCAAAGTTTACTTTGCTTCATTTGCTTAAGATATGCAAATGGTGTAAGTGCTAAAAGGTTGAAATGAATGAGAGTTGAACGGTGGAAGTGGCTCTCACTTTATATGAGAAAGAATTAATGAAGGTGAGGTAATAGTGATAAAAATTTTGAATTAGTTTGAGCTTTTGTTTTTAGGCAAGCATTCCTACAACTTTCTCTCTCATTGAGATTGAGAGAGAGTTCTTTTAGTTTTTCTTCTTGGATCTTTATTGCATCTCAAAACTGTCATTGTTGCTTACCAAAATAAAGTTAAATAAAAGAAAGAAATGAGTGGTTGTGTCATACTTCAAGGATAACAAATGAGTGTGTGACGGGCAATTAATTTCCTAAGAAGTCAACATGATTGTATCCAATTCATGACATACGTCATTATTGAAGATAAACATAGTTTGCCCAATATAGAGTTCACCAAGTGTGGGGTTTTTTGCATATTTCTATTTCTTTCATGGTATCAGAGCCTTTTAGGCTAATGCCAATCACTCTCATGGCTTTTGCTAACTCAACTACACCTTCCATTACCACTCTCTCAAATCATCTAGGTTCTACAACTCCAAGCCTGACTTCATTGATCTAGATTAAATGATTCACTAGTTTGATCTCTATCAAATTAACAAAGGATAATTACATCTTGTGGAGTGCTCATGTTATTCCTACACTACGTGGATTGGGTATACTCGGGTATGTGGATGACTCATTTCTTCGTCCGTCTCATTATGATGAGACTTCTATATCAACCACTCGAGGTACCTGTACTCCTAACCCTGCATATACCACATGGATTGAACAAGATCAATTGATCTTGAGTTGGTTACTATCGACCTTTACTGAACCAATTCTTGCATGTGTTGTTGGTTGTTCCACTTCTAAGGAACTATGGACCACTCTAAACCGGTTGTTCTCTTCATCCAACCGTTCTCGTATCCATGATTTAAAGTTGGAGTTAGCTCATGTTCAAAAGAGAAATTTATCTCTGAGTGACTATATCCAAAAGATAAAGGGAATAGTTGATCCATTGGTTGCAGCTAGTTACATTGTACCTAAGATTAACTTTATTCATCATTTACTCGGGGGCTTAGGCCTAGATTATGATGCTTTTGTTGTCTCTATAACAACAAGACTTGATGATCTTAGTTTTGCTGATATTTAGAGTCTCTTATTGTGACTCGAGAGACACTCTTTACTCTCAACTTCATCCATGCAACATACCGCCAATGTGGCTAATAGATCTCAGCAAAAAGGGAAGAATTATTCATCTTTTTACTCCAGATCAGAAACCCAAAAATGATACTCATCGTGGATACAATGGCAACAAGCAATACAATAACAAAAAATCTACTTTACTAGTTGTGTGCATAACCGGCCAAGTCATACTATTCTTAGCTTGAAGAAGGCATTTTGATAAATCTTACAATGGACCATCATCTAACTCCCAACATAAGGGAAATGCTTTGATGGAAATTGTTGGTAGCTCATCTTTTAACTCAACATGGTATCTAGATTCTGGAGCTACGAATCATATGACCGCTGATTTTGGCAATCTCTCTCTTCATGATCAGGAATATTAGGGGACCGATCATATTTGTGTTGGAAATGGCATAGGTTTGAACATAGCAAATATTGGATCTTCTATTATTTCTACCTCTAGTGGTTCCATTACACTTTCTCATGTATTACATGTGCCACAAATTTCAAAGAATTTACTCTCTGTATCTCAGTTTTGAAAGGATAATAATGGATTGTTTTTATTTACTACAGATAGTTTCTATGTGAAGGACAAGAACACCGGGAAGGTGATGTTCCAGGGGCCAATTAGAAATGGACTATACTGTGTTGAACATCAAAGTATGGCTTGTGTGGTTGCATTCACTGGAGAGCTAACTTCAGCCATAGTGTGGCATCAATGACTTAGTCATCCAAGTCCTAAAATAACCAAGTTACTTTTGAATAAATTTAATCTTCCTATTACTACTAAGCAATTAAATTTTTGTAGTGGTTTTTCATTGGGTAAAAGTCATCAGCTTTCGTTTGAAGCTAGTACTACCATTTATACTAAACCCTTGGAACTCATTTTTTCAGACATTTGGGGACCAACCCCTCTTATCTCTTTGAACGGTTTTAAATTTTATGTTCACTTTGTTGATGCTTATAGCAGATATACCTAGATTTTCCCTATGGTTTGCAAATCTCAGCTTAAGCCTTATTCATAGCCTTTAAGGGTACTGTTGAAAACCTCTTAAATTGTTCTAGTAAGAGTATTCAAACTAATGGAGGGGCTGAATACAAGACTCTTTCTCAGTTTTTTTACTAATCATGATATTTCTCATCGTCTATTTTGCCCTCATACTCACCAATAGTAAGGGACCGCTTAGAGAAAGCACCGACACATTGTAGAAACTAGGCTTACATTGATGGCATGTGCTGGTGTCACACAAGAACATTGGGTTGATGCTTTTGACACAACCATCTTTCTTATTAATTGGCTGTATATGCTATTACTTCAACATATATCTTCGTGAGAATGATTATCTGGATTTTCTCTAGATTATTCTACTTTACGTGTTTTTGGATGTGCATGTTATTGGCATCCTTATAACAAATATAAGATGGATTGTCGTTCCACTACATGTATTATTTTCTTGGGTTTCAGTCATCATCGTGGCTACAAATGCTTTGACCCTACTAGTAAGTGCAAGTTCATCTCAAGCAATGTCATCTTTGATAAGTTGGAGTATCCATTCAAGACCGGGCCTCATTCACATTCATTTCCTATTACCTCTTTGCCACTACATACTCATGGTTTACCATTAGTTTTCTATCCATGTACTCCTACTACTGTGGTTTCATCTAGTCCCACACCTACTTCATTTCCTACTTCTTCTCATGGCCAGTAGGAGTCTACATCTTCTCCTACGCCAACATCTAATCTACCACGCCTTGTTCTTCTATTGATGCTGCCCCTTATTCACCTCTACAAAATTTTCACATGAGAATGTTCCTCCGCCACATGTTCAAAACATGTGTACACGATTACAATAAGGCATCATTAAACCTAATTCTAAAGATGCCATGACTAATAGTATGCTACAAGAAACTAAACATACCACCTACATTAAAGCACAACGGGATCCACGATGGCGTCTCACCATGGCTGAAGAATTTAAGGCATTGCTCACCAATGACACCTAGACTTTGGTCCTTCCTCCTTCTCACAAGAATGTTATTGGAAATAAATGGGTCTTCAAAATCAAAAGGAAACCAGATGGTTCTATTGAGCGTTACAAAGCACGCTTAGTGGAAAAGGGTTTCTCACAAGAGGCGGGTTTAGATTATGATGAAACTTTTAGCCCTATCATCAATCCCTCTACCATCAGAGTAGTTCTCTTATTAACTCTCTCATTTAATTGGGAAGTGCGATAACTTGATGTAAGTAATGCCTTCCTTCATGGTTTTCTCCTTGATGGTTTATATGAAGTAACTGATTGGTTTTGTGGACCCTTGTCATCTTGGTTATGTCTACAAACTCAACAGGTCCTTGTATGGACTTAAACAAGCTCCTAGAGCCTAGTTTACGATCTTTGAGATTATCTTCTACACCTTGGATTTTTTGAATCTAGAGCTGATGTCTCCTTATTCATTTTGTGTAACAAGGACTTGGTATGCATTGTATTAATTTATGTTGATTTGGTATGGGGCATTCTAAGCCTAGCTAAAGTCCTATGTTTTCTTTCACAAAGTTATCTACTACTATTGGTAAACCATTAGAAGATGCATCCATTTATCATAGCATTGTCAGTGCCTTACAGCATGTTTCCCTTACTAGACCTGATATTTCTTACTCTATAAATAAGGTCTGTCAATACATGCAACGACCTACATCTACACATTGGGTGGCTATTAAGAAAATTCTTCGGTATCTCAAAGGTACTATCACTCATGGTATCCTTCTTAACCTTTCTCCTCCTTCACGCTAGATGTCTTTTCTGGTGCTGATTGGGCTAGTTGCCTAGATGACCAACGATCTCAAGGTGGTTATTGTGTTTCCTTTGGCCCTAATATCATCTCATGGAGCTCTAAGAAACAAAATATGGTATCTCGATCCTCTACAGAATCTGAATACCAT
Source organism: Nelumbo nucifera (assembly GCF_000365185.1). The sequence continues at coordinate 3,453,521 of NW_010729132.1, read as the reverse complement.
AGTCTTGCATCTGCCACTGCTAAATTATCTTGGCTCCAAATGCTTCTTCATGAACTCGACATTGCTTTCACTTGTCTATTGTCATTGTGGTGTGATTATCTTGGTGCGACATTTCTCATTGCCAATCCTATTTTTCATGCTTGCACCAAGCATATCAAATTGGACTACCATTTTTTTCATGCTCCTCACCATTGCGCTCGAGAGGGGTATTGAGGACAAACTATAGTCCACCCAATTCTAGGCTTGTACCTAACACCTCATCTGATCAGATGCGAAGAGTTTAGATAAGATAGAGTTCAACTCGCATAAAAATTCCAATATGTTGTAATAATAAGATAATGTGATAAGTCATAGTTGTACTCAAACTTGTAAAGGGCTGATTAGAATAAGTGCTCATGTGCCATCCAGCTAATTCTTGCGAAGGATCTGGTTCTTGTGAAGAACGCTGCTGATTCTGCTCCATCCTGCACTACGTCATTTTCAGTGGGAGCAGTTTTTGGTTCCTTCCTTGGGCGTGAACACCTCCATTGGGATATACTATTTCTCTGTATCAGGTATATCCCTCTTCTACTGCTTTTGTTAAGATTTGGTTCGGTTCTTGGTTCAAGATTGATCATTGAAAAATGTGATTTTTCTAAAACAGGGAATACGATTCCCAGTAGGATGGAGAGAAATTTTTAAAATTCGCCCATTCTATTTTGCAAGACTCGGGCGTCCGTACGATAGATATCTCATCCCTTTCTATTCGCCCATTCTATTCCCCTTTCTATTGGAAAACAGAAAGTAAAACAAGATGAGGACAAAAACCATTCAAATTTGAATACATATGATTAGGTGAACAAAGATTAGACCAAATAATTGAAGTAATTTGGACCTATCATATATCAAGAGGGAAAAAATTCTCAAAAAGAGCCAAAATATTGATTGAGAAAATAAAAAATTGGAACCACAACGAATTTGGCAATATCTTCAAAAAAAAAAAAGATTTTAAAAAACTTAGGAAACACCCAAAAGGAAAGAGAAAGAGAGCCTTAAAACAAAACCTTTAATAATAAGGAAATTGTTTTCCAAAAACAATGGAATAATATACTAAAAGAAATATTTTGGGCTCAAAAATCAAGAGTGACTCACTATCCCCCTATTTATTTATCACCGGTATGGAGGTTTTCTCATAGCTCCTACTCCAGGCTTCCAACTCAGGCAACATTGAAGGGGTTACTCTATGTCCTAATGGCACTCCCATCACACACCTGCTCTTTGCTAATGATTGCATCATCTTCTGCAAAGCGGACATATCACAAGTTAGAGCTCTAGTCAACACCATCCAAATGTTCGAATCCTTATTTGGCCAGTAGATAAATTATGCCAAATCCAACATATTTTTTAGCAAAAATGTCACCCGGCAACACAGAAAATTCTTCTCTCACTTACTAAATGTCAATTCATCTATGACAGGGTCTAAGTACTTGGGCTCTCCTATGCTAGTGAACAACAAACTACAAACTTCTCATAAAGAAGTAATAGACCAAGTCTCTTCAAAGATAAATGCATGGAGTGCCAAGCTATTATCACAAGCTGGAAGAGCAACTCTCATCAAATCAGTCTTGCAGTCAATCCCTACCTACACCATGTCAACCACCATCCTCCCAAGATCTGTAACATCCAAACTGAATAGATCAAGCAGAACATTCTGGTGGTCCAACTCTCATCCAAACTGAATAGATCAAGCAAAAACTTTGTCACCCAAAAACTCAAGGGGGGCTGGGTTTTAGAGCAAGTGCCAAAATGAATAAAGCCATGTTTGGTAAACAAATTTGGAGGTTGCTTACAGAGAAGCATGGGTTGTGGAGTAAATTAAAAAAAGAGATACTTTTCTAATACTTCTCTTTTTGTGGCCAAGAAAGGACAAAGGAGTTCATGTTGGTGGAAACATGCTCATCGACTCTCTAATATCATGAAGTACAAGCTACTATGGGTTATCAAGGACGGTTCCAATATTTCAGTTGTAGCTGACCCTTGGATCCCATCCATATCTGGTTACATTCCCCATGTTGCCACATCATCCAATGCAAGATCAAATGTACATATCAAAGTAGTAGAATTGCTAAATCCAAATCACAGCTGGAACCGCACAAAGCTCCATGAGCTTTTTGACGAGGATGTCATTGCCCACATCCAGAACATTACACCCCAACCTAATCAACCTGAGGATCTACTTATATGGAAGAACAACAATTCTGGAGTCTTCACAATTAAATCAGCATACTAGCTATATAGCTATGCAGAAAGTTCAGCCTCAACCACTCATTTCGATTGGAAAATATTATGGAAACTCAAGGTTCCCTATCGCTTCCAATTATTTCTTTGGAAATTATTATGGGATGGACTACTCATGAAGGATAAATGCTATAAGTGGTTGAGAAGCCTAGACCAGCTCTGTAGTTTCTGCAAGGAAAGAGAAAAAAAACAGTCTTTCACTTAATATTTCAATGTCACTATGCTAGAGCGGTCTGGTGGAGCTCTCAAATTGGATTCGACCATGGCTCACTTACAACCGAACCGGCTCACATCATCATATCAGATTGGTACGTTGCAATGAAAAATCAGTTTGGTAAAGAACAAGCCTCATCCTGCCTAAGCAAGTTTAGCTTGATCACCTACTACATTTGGGAGGCACGCAACAAGTTACTCTTCGGAAGCACCACTACCGAACCATTATTGATAGTGCAAAAGGCTCTACAGCACTGTTTACAAGATGATACATCTTGCATCAGATCACAATCTCACCTCTCCCCTCATCATGCACCATCACTCAACTCATCCATCCCCTCCATGTTTATTGATGGCTCTTTTAATCCAATTACAGGAAGTGCAGGACGAGAGTTCATCATCAAGAACACCACTGAAAGATTCTAAATTGTAGAAGGAGGCCCTTGCTGGGCCATCAACAGTTACGATGCTGAAATACGAGCCCTTTTAATGGGCCTCAAAGCCGCAAGCTTGAACAACATCAGGCATCTTCTAGTCTTTTCTGATAATGCAGACCAAATTGATCTTGTAAATACAGATTGACCAGTGAATTATTGGGTGGATCAACTACATAGCTGCAGTCTAAGGCATGCTAGATCTGACTTTTTGTCTATAAATTTTGTACATATTAATAGACAGCACAATCAAGTTGCTCATCTTTTTGCTTACATGTCATGCATGGGGCAGTTACTTATCCAATATGACTCTATACGATCTTCTCATGTAACTCTTTCTAAGATCAATTAATGAAGATCTCTTTCTTTTGCAAAAAAAAAAAAAATACAATTTTTTTATACCACTACTTTAACAAGAAGAAAATAAAAGAAAATTTGCGTAATTTTAAAGATTCTAATAATGAGTGGACTTCGAAGGTAGACCAAGTAAAGTCTAGTTTCACCAAAGCTTTTACGCAAAGATACTGATCTAGTGAAGGGACTGTAGACAAGGATAAATTCCTAGACGTTTTAATCCAGGATTTTAAAATTGGACTGGACAGGAACCTTTCTGGGTCCATTTCTTGGGTCGAACGGTCTGGCCATCTGGTCCGAATGGATGATTCATTCAGACAAAAAAAATTAAAACACAAAAAACAGTCAATAACCGTTCCTGGGTCAAATGGTTTGACAATTTGACCACCCGAGTCAGTGGTTTATTGGCCAAATCAACGATTTTTTGACCAACAATCAATTTTGGGTTAAACAGAATCAATCAGGTGACTGGTTCCAATTTTCCAGTCCATTCGTCCGGTCCGGTCCCGTTTTGAAAACATTACATGTTAAATCCAATGATCACTCAAGAGGAAAATGATTACCTCACTAGGATGTCGAAGATAGAAATCACGAGAGTCCTGAATTCAATGGGGGATGGAAAGGCCCTTGGCCCTAATGGGCTGAATGCCGGATTTTTTAAAAAAATATTGGGGAATCTTAAATGAATCGGTACTCAGTATAGTAAAAGCCTTTTTTTTGGAAAGATGACAGGAGATCTAACTAAAACATTTCCGGCTCTTATACTTAAAATAAAAAAAAAGAGGTACTAGAAAAACGCATTTAAAGAGGTACTAGAAAAAAAAAAAAAGATCCAAATTAGAAGGATGGAAAAGCAAAACCCTATATCTTGCATGGAACTTAACGCTACTAAAGGTAGTTATTTGGGAATTTGGCTCAATACCAAATGAGCATGTTTACCCTTCCAAAATAAACTACTAATCACTAATCAAATAGACAAATTTCAGACACAGTTCCTATGGGCTTGTAAGAAAAATAACAAAACTTTTGCCCTAACAAGTTAGAATAATGTTAGCTTGGACAGAAAAGATAGAGGATTGGGCCTAAAAAAGATGATCTAAGCAAATTTAATGAAATACTAGCGGGGCCTGTGCGGTGCACGGGATGGGGCACTCCTCCTTGTCCCTCGCCTTCGTAGTTAAGACACTTTAACCTATCCTCTTCGCATCCTTGGTGGTGGAGCAAGTTTGGTGCGAGGCACCCATTCCCTATCAGGGATGGGGAATCCCCAAATTTTTCCCACCCAAGGCAACCACCTAAAAACAATATAATTTGTAGATATTTTACAAATATGATTATGGAAATTTTGAGGTATTTTATAAATGGAATTGTGGGATCCTAGGATTATAAGAATATGAGGAAAACTTGAAGATATTTTAAAAATCAATATTAAATCTATTGATATTTTACTAACTTATCATCGGGTCTGGAGAATTATATGCAAATCTTGTCCCTGATTTGGAGCAAAAATATTTTCCTTATCCCTGATTTAGAGCAAAAATATTTTCCCCGTCCCCATTCTATCTCTTCACCATCCCTATTTAAAATTCGAAAAAACTTGCCCCATTCGGGATAGGGCCCTAGTTTTACATGGAAAATTGCCATCCCTACAATTCTAATAATCTCCTATAACTAATTAACTCATAGTAAATTAAATAACAATAAATTGCAATATTTTATGATAATTTTCAAAAATTATTGAAATTGTTGTTGATTAGCAAAATTGTATAGAAAAATTAATTATTTCTAATAGATTAATTTTCTAATTTAATTTTGGAGAATATTTAGTTGAATAATATGAAATTGATTTTTAATAATTATTTATAAGTTTATTTTTCATTTAATGTTGATTTATAAAATCAAACTTATTGAATAATATGAAATAGATTAATAGCAAACTTATTAAATCAACATTAATAATTTTTTATAAAAGCTAACATTTTTATTATTTCCACTAATAGAAATGGCAAATTCTTTAATAATCATTCATTATTTCCAAATGAATTAGGTGGCATCCGGTAGTGTGTAAACATCGTGGACAGGTCTATTTTGGTACTGTCCATAGTAAGATATGGTGTTCTGCTATGTGTAAACATTCATCGTCCACAAAATAGCATGGACAAGAATGGGCCACACCCCAATTTATCGTCCACAGTATTTTCTCGTGGATGGAGTTTGTGGGAAGGTTTTAGTGTAATGCACTTGTGTTACATTGGTCAAATTACTCTCATTTTATTTAATCTTTTAATATTTTTAAAATTTAAAATTTTAATATTTTATCCATAAAATAATAATTTTTAATGTTAATTCTAGCACAAGTCTGACGGTTCACCTTCTTTATTATTTTTCATTATTTAAATATTAATTTTTTAATATTTTTAACAATAAAGTACTATTTAAAATATTATTTTTTATTATTTTTTTAATATTTAAAATATTATTTTTTAGTTATTTAAAAAATACAATTGTTGCCTACATATTAATTTATTGGTGCCTTTTTTTAATTTATTTATCATATAAAATGCAAAAATTAAATATTTGTGATCAATTGTGTAGATCTCGTATAAAATGTATACGGAATACATGGAATCAAAAAGTGTGGTGTGGACCGGTCCACACCTACAGAATGTGGATTGGTCCGGTCCATACAATCTATCTATAGTTCAAAATAAATGTGGACTATGGTGTGATGTGGATTGATCTCTACCACAGGGTATGATGTAGATTAATTCACACCTACCAATTTCTCATCCACGCTACAGAACACCTCCTTAGTAACAAGAATTCAGGCCAACCTTAAAGAATATATTGATGCTAATCCCCGCCATAGAAAGCTGGAATCAAGACACACAAAAGTGTTAAAGTTGGATCAAATGGATTCCCCCAATCCCAATGAAATTAGAATTAATTTTGATGAATCTACTAAAGCAGACGGAAGTTGTGCCTACAACTGCATAATGAGAAATTATCCAAGTGAAAATGGGTAATGTAGGAATGTCCACAATTACAATTGTTGAGTTATGGGCTATGAAGCCCATAAACTCGCCCTCCAGGCGAATTGCTCATCAGTCATCTTAGAAGGCAATTCGCTACTGGTCATCAGAATTTTTCAACGCTAAGTCAACCCCCTGTGAAAATGGGAGACTGCATGTACTTGAAGCACAACTCCCCAGCCAGTATAGCCTACAGTCAAGCTCACCGTGAAGGCAATGCTGTTGCTGACTGGTTAGCTAACAAATGGCAAGAACAAGACGAGAGTGTATCTCGTCAGCTTTCCCTTGGGAGCTTAGTCTTTTAGCTCTTCTTGACTCGGCTGGCAGGGTTCTCCTTCGCTGGGTCTAATTAGGGGTGCAATTTGGGTGGGCCTAACCTGAGTCTAAATCGATCCAACCTGAAACTTTACTTAAACTGGGCTTAGACTCAAGAACTTGGGCTTTTTATTTTTCAGGCTGGGCCCGAGCCTAACCCTTAGGTAGATCATATCCAGCCTAACTATATATATTCATACATATATAATTTTACAATGGGATTCGGCTCAGGTTTGAAAGATCAGGCTTGAGCCCCTAAAGCTCAAATTTTAGGGTTTGGCCTGGATTAATTATAAACCAGGCCGAACCCACCCGACTTACACCCTTAGGTCCAGTGTCTTTCCCTATGCAAAAAAAAAAGGTTTTGGGGATGCAAAATCTGCACCACCAATCAGTTTAAATTAGGTAAAAATGTACATGTTGTATGAAGTTGGAGTGTAAATATTCACTTTAAACAAACACATGCGATATTTGCATATGGGTTGGATTTACACTACCAGCAATTAAATAGAACTTATATAATTGGCTTTATATTTTAATCCAGGCAATGACACAAGGTTATGTAAACTCAAGATATTAACTGTTCAGGTAGCTTAATAAGGTCAATGGGCCACCTATTATTGAGATGGTGTTTAGTTCTTGAAACTGGGTTTTAATTAGTCTTCGGCCGATCAAGTTGTAGTCACTCTCTTCTTTTAATAATAGGAAAAAAATAAAAAAAAATCAATATATCATATATTTGTTCTAATTATAAGACAAAAGCATGGTTTAGGCCAACTTCTCAAGTTTAATTTCATTCTAGGTCAACACACAAATTCCAGAAGATGTGGACTTCTAGAATCTAATTTTACAGGCAAGATGGTATGTATTCCTAGAATCTATTACTTTATATTAAAAAGGTTTAATTCACGTCAGCAGGTTTTTCTTTTTTTCTTTTTTCCCAATTGAGCATTCTCTTTGCTTTCTCTCTCATTCTTCTCTTTCTCCAAATCAGACCTCATGTAGTCATGTCAATATTCCTTTTTTTTTTTTTGTCTTTTTTCCCCTCCTTTCGATCCCCACAATCCCCCTACTCTTTGAAAGTTCCATTTTTTCTTTTTTATTAAATAATAGATATATTCTCTTTGGAAATTCCATTTTTTCCTTTTTATTAAATAATAGATATATTTAAAAATAAAATATCCCATGCATTGGACTAATATTTTTGAAACTAAAATAGGTGCATATTTGAAATTGAATGTGTTATGGAATTTCTTTTGACTTTCATGGATATTGGGCTGAAGTGTATTTTTTCTCTGATAGTGAAATTAAAGGACAACGAATGATAGCTGAAACCGGAAGTGACAAAAAAAGATATTCATATGACAACGGATTAAATTAAACCATGGCTACGGCCCACAGGTATTTATCTTCTTCTACGGTGGGGAGTAGTGATGTCTCCGGGTGGCGGCTCCGTGGGCTGTTTGTTGGTTTTTTTGACACACGGGATCAAATTAAAGTGAGAGAGGTGGGAGAGGATAATAGAAACAGTTGTCACTTGTCGGTTGGAAAACGATTTTCATTTTAAGTCTCACTTTCATAAGAGTATATGTACATATATAATTTAGAAATATTGTTTACAAAGTAAGAGGCTATTTGGTACTTTGTCAATTTATTTAATAAATATTGTATATATGATTTATCTGAGAAAATAAGAAACTGATTAATAAATATTTATTGATATTATTAGACATTTAGATGCCATTAGACGCTATTAGGTATTACATAAGTTAAAAACCAAACATTATCTTATTTGTAATTGCACAGTTCAAATATATTTTCAATCCAACACTCTCCCACGAGTAATTTGTACTTTGTGATATATTTTTCTCTTTCTTTTTTAAGAGAAAAATAAGTGCTCATTTCTTCTTATTTCTTATCACTTAAAATGGAATCTTATAACTTTATGTTTCTTAATAATATCCAAAATACAAACAAAAATTTTCATGTAGGATTAAAATGAACATTTGACAATTTTCTAAATACAAAATAAAAAATTCGGAACAACATTCTTTATATTCAAAGATATGAAGAAAAAAATATTCATAAATACCAATATACCTTTTAATGCAATTTTTACACTTTCGGATGTTCAAAGCAAACGAATAGACATTTAGAATTTGTTCACCATTTGTGTGAATTGTGAGCTATATTCATATTGGAAGCCTTGTTAATAGCGAATTAAGGCACTAAAGATCAGGACCTTGATTGGTGGAAGGAAATACCAATGTTTTCAACCCCCTATTGACCCGGTCAGTCAAACCATCACCGACCAAGATTCTAGGTCTGGTTCAGTCAAGACCTCTCAGACGGTCAAATACGGTTGACTTAATCAAGAACCGGTTTAACCATTGTCCTATTCGACCTAGTGACTGGGTCGCAGGTTGCACACTCAATGCATGCAAAACTTTTGGAGGTCATAACTTTGCACTCCAATGTCCGATTTGAGTGATTTGTTTTTGAGTAACTTTTCGAGATCTATGCATCCCAAGGAGTCATATGTGCCTTTCCCAGCTATTTTCCCGAAAAATATCTTTTTTGGCTTCGAAATGCAATTTTTAATATTTTTCATAAATACAAATTAAAAACTGAATTAAAAATATAAATTAAATATAAAATAATACATATAACATATCTAAAAAATATTTATACGTTATTTATTATTAAAATATATATACACATATGTATACTTATATGTTATATGTATATATATACATACATACATGTGATTACATATCATAGTCTGAACCATTCGATCCGACAGATGGAACCGGTGACTCGCGACCCGGAGGTAAAAACGATCCGGCCTCCGGGTCGGTTTTTAAAACACTGGGAAATACATTAATTTTCTGTGACTTGTTGTCCCTTCGATGATCCCACGTGCATACCCCACGTGATAACCGTTGAAGTGCAACGAAACAACCAACAAGTTGAAGGTCCTTCGTCCAGAGTCTTGTCCACGGCCCCAACTATTCAATTGTTTCTCTCACACCTCAAGTCATGCCCAACCGAGAAAAAAACAAGAATATACGAGTAGATGAGAGCTACTCCCATATTACGGTACGGTAGATAATCATGAATGAAAAGGGGATAAGGGGATTACATCTCGTATTGCGACAACACGATCTAACTATAGTATCGTTAAAAGAATATCACATCTTCACGCGGCCATTATTTACTCTAATCTAATAACAAGCAGTGGCGCCCACCTACAATCTCAATCATATCGGACGGTTGAGAGGCCTTTCGTACTTGACTTTGTTTGCGCGATTACTTTTTAACTCATTTGAAACTAGCGGTATGTGGTCATTGTGTTGCGAATGTCGTCATTTCTTTGTCATTTACAGGTCGCCGCTTCAATTTTGAAGTTTTGATGGCTTCGACCGGTTTTTTTATGTCGTTACTTACAATCTGTTGGCTCTGACAACATCATTCTGCTTCATATGCTTCAATAAGCTATAGTTTGCTTATATACAAATACACAGCTTCGACGCCGGTGAACGTCGTGACTTGTTAAGGAAGCGGGGAGAATGGAATTTAACCTGTTGCCGGAAGATTGTGTTTCTCACATTTTATCCCTCACATCTCCCAGAGATGCGTGTAGGTACTGTCTTGTGTCAACAGCTCTTCGCTCTGCAGCCCAATCGAATGTCGTGTGGGAGAATTTTCTGCCATCCGATTTTCAGGAAATTCTTTGGATGTCCGTTTCTCCTGTGTCGTTCTTGTCCAAGAAGGAGCTTTACTTTAGCCTCTGTAGTCCAATTCTCGTCGACGGGGGTAGAAAGGTATAACAATTGGGTGGTCATTTTTCTATTTCTTCCTTTTATTTTTCTATTGAATGATATTTGATAATATGATGAGTCGCATTACTTCCCTTTTCATGGCTGCCATCTGTTAAAGACCCTGTTTCTGTCTCTAACAATCTAACCAGTTTCAGAGACAAGAGCCTAGAATTCACATCCTCGTTACAAAGTATTAACTAGGACGTATCCTCCTATAGCTTTCCACAAGGTGCAGAGGATATCTGAATTCCCTACGTCCCCTCTGTTTAGTTGCAGGGGAAGAGGCAGAGATACCGAAGGGTCGGCAGCCCACGACCATGAGTCCACAAGGGTAACCTCAAATTAGGAGAAAATGAGACCGACCCATGCTACTGTAAGGTTGGCATTTGGGAACTCAAATTATGAGGATCCTCGATCAATCCACAACCGCCGGTTTACTATTCACCGATGAAGATGATCAGTGTCGTGGGGTTGATATAATTCTGTTTGTAAATGGCAGGTTTTCTCATTGGATAAGTTTACTGGTAAGAAGTGCTACATGTTATGCGCCAGGGAGCTTTCAATTACATGGGGGAGTGATCCCATGTACTGGACGTGGAAGCCTCTATCTGAATCAAGGTTTGTTGTTTTTTTACTCTGTTTTTAGAGTTGGCTTTACAGAGTTTGGTTCATCCAATCAGACATCGTCCATCCTGCGCCTGCGGTCTCTCCCCCAGTACTCAACTGAGCTTATTATTACAGATTTGCAGAGGTAGCGGAGCTCAGGAGCATATGGTGGCTAGAAATCCATGGGAAGATCAACAGTCGCATGCTGTCCCCCAAAACAACCTACGCAGCGTATCTCGTCGTGAAATTTGCCGACCGTGCCTACGGGTTAGATTCACTACCGTCAGAGCTGTCGGTGGAAGTCGGAAGCCATCAATCGAGGGCGAAAGCTTATCTCCGTTGCCACGACAATCGGAAGGAATCGTTGGAGCGTCTTTACTATTCGAATCGGATACAAGTGTTGGGGGCAAGAGTGGAACAGGGGGAGGAGCGACTCCCCTGCGAGAGGAGCGATGGGTGGATGGAGGTTGAATTGGGGGATTTCTTCACTGACGGATGCGATGGAGAAGTGAAGATGAGTCTGACGGAGGTGAAGGGTTATCACCTCAAAGGAGGCCTCATCGTTGAAGGAATTGAAGTCAGGCCTAAAGTGTAAAGGCCGCGTTGTGGTTGCTGAATGCTGTGGCCTAAAGTGTAAAGTCATTCATTCCAGTGTTCTGCAACTTCCATGTTTGTACAGAATTTCGATATTACCAATGCGTAATCCTTTTTTTTTGTGTTAATTACTTAAAACTCCGCTTTAGTAATGACTTCGACCTCCCTCGTTGGGTGGTTCTTGTGAGTTCGGATCTGAGTATGTCCTGATCTGCACATCGGTGATACTTATATTTATTATTCATGGGAAGATATTTTAATCGGTTAATCGGTGGATCAGTTAAGCACGGTTTGGTTTTTTGGTTTTTTTTTATGCCCTCAAAATTAAAAAAAAGGGAAAAACATAGGCGAAGAGAACTGGGAGATGCAGTAGAGGGATGACCAGTGTCATCGAGCAAATGCAGCCGAACCTCCGATGTCGCCAAAGCAGGAGGGATCGCCAATGTCGAAGGCCATCGTTGATTCGATCGGAGGGCAGAGCGCTGAAGGCCGTCGATCCGTTGGGGAAGAAGAGAATTGGGAGAGTGGGAGTCTTAAAGAGAGAGAGAGAGAGAGTCCATTGGGGAAAAGGGAAAGAAATAAATCTCAGAGTGAGAGTCCGAGAGAGACTGAGAGAGCTTAGAGATGAGAGAACTGGGAGAGACGGAGAGTGGAAGTCTGAGAAAGTGAGAATCCGAGAGAGAGAGAGAGAGAGAGGGAAAGAAAGGGATTAAGGGAAAACTAAAAAGTCCCCGGCTCCCTGTGCGATAACTGAAACCTCAACGTTTGACCACTCTTAGTTTGGCTTTTTAATCAGATTTTCAAAAAATATATAATATATAATATTATATAATTATACATTATTGTATATATCGGTTGGTTCAGTTAACTACCAATTTTTTTAAATGGTTAATCGAAATCGAACCGACCGATTCGATTAACCTATTTTTTGGTTCAGTTTCAGTTGGTTAGATTTTTCTATTTTTTTGTTCACCCCTAAAGAACATATACAAATTCCATGCAACGAATGACCTACTCAATTATCATGGGTTCATATTTAAAACGTCAAGGAGAAAAGTGAAAATAAAGAAACAAACCCAAACGAATGGAGTTGAACCGAAAAAAAATAAAAAAAAAAACAGAGACATTCCGTTGAATGTTGCCTTCGAATCAGATTTCAGAGCTGCTGTTGGATAGATAACTGTGTGTGTTTGAATCGAATCTGAGGGAGTCATTGTTGGTTCAACGATGGTGGGCCCTTTCCAATCATCAACGGGTTACAAATGAGAGTTAATCTGATACTCTTCTCTGGTGAAAGAAAGCTGTTTTGGGGAAGAAAAACAGGGTGTTGTCACTGTTTGAAATCCAGCCGAAGGTAGTCTCGAGCTGTTCTTGAAGGAAGTCACGGGGATTCAATATATTGATGCTCATTTGACCAGTTGACATCTTGGATTCTCGTCAGTTACAGAGATTGGCCAAAGATAGAGGAGCCGTGGAGCGGTGTGCTCTGTTTCGGTTGTTGCAGCGGTGAATAGAGAGAAGAGGCTACACCGAACTGATTCTTGTACAGTGGAATGCTAGGGACGGCCGAAATGAGATGGTGGGAGCAATCGGGAGAATGCAGGGAGGGGAGAAGATTGACAGAGAGGGGGACAGACACTACCGCTACTTCCTGTAGCGGTGAAATCTCATACTAAAATCAGGGAAGTGGGGGACGTTTGAATCTGCTGCTACAAGCAGCGGTGATAGAACAGAGAAAGGGAAAGGGAGAGAACGAGGAAGAGAAAAAATGAGAGAGAGGGAGAGAATATGAGAGAGGGAGAGAGAAATGAGAGAAAGAGGGGGACCAAAGAGCCGCTGCCAAGAGTTGCAGAGGCGGTGACAAGGGAGAACGGGGAAAAGGAAAAGGAGAAAGAAGGGGGATAAAGAGAGGTCTTGCCAAAGGTCGAGACGGTTGCTACCAGTTCTCCGCCGCTGTTCGTTCTGCGTCGAGAGTTCCTTCTTGCCGCCGCCGCTCTGGTTCTAAGAGACGATGAACAGTTTTCCTCCCCCCTTTCGAATGAAAGAAAGTTTAAATATTAGGTTGAAATGGCATTTTGGTAATTTTGGGGGATACGAAGGTAATTCGGTAATTTTCGTGAATTCGGGTCAAAATCGGTCCATGGGTCAAACCGGGGTTTTGGTTCAACGACGTGGTTTTTGGGTTGATGATTAGAGGGTTATGATGGATTTGACTGCGGAGTGGGGTTGTGCATGTGCGGGCCGGTGAGATTGGTCGAAATGGAATCTTTTTAAATGAAGGTATTCTCGGCTGAAATTTCATAGGGTGGGGTTTTTGGACATTCTGAGTTGATTGTTGGGATCAGATTGGCCCAACTAGACTTGGATTGGTTATATCTGGACAGGGTTCGATTCGATCAATTTAGAGTTTCGAAACAATCTGTGTAATAAAAGGGCAAACAAGGTATGTTTTGCATGAAATTTCTCAGGGCAGGATTTTTGGGTAGATTGAAGTGATTGGTAAGGTTAGATTGAGCCAACTGGGCCCAGATTAGGCAGATTTGTAATCCGTCCAATCTGGGACCTTGAAATGAAATCTTGGTGCGATTAAAGGGTAAACGGAGGTATTTTGGACTGATATTTCACAGGTGGGTATTTGAGGGTGTCTAGGATTTGATGATGCGGTTCGATCAGTCTTAGAGGGTCAATGTCCTAGGAATTTGGGTCAATAGAATGTTTTGGAATGAAATCTTTGTTTGATAAAAGGGTGAGTGGAAGAATCTGGGGCTGAAATTTTATGAACAGGTGCTATGATGCGTTAGGAGTTTAATGATGTGGTTTGATCAGTTTGGATGTGTTAAGATGAAGGGGATCTGGGTTCCGAGTGCTTAGGCTAATGAGAGGCGTAGGAATGGAATCTTTGCTTGATAAATTGGTGGATTAAGGAATTTTGAGTTAAAATTTTGTAGGATCGGATTTCTGAATGTCTTGGATGAATTGATAAGATTTGATCGGTTCAAAGGTGTTATGATGCGTTGGGAGTTTAATGATGTAGTTTGATCGGTTCAGATGTGTTAAGATGAAGGGGATCTGGTTTCCAAGTGCTTAGGCTAATGAGAGGCATAGGAATGGAATCTTTGCTTAATGAATGGGTGGATCGAGGAATTTAGAGTTAAAATTTTGTAAGATCGGATTTTTGAATGTCTTGGAAGAATTGATAAGATATGATTGGTTCAAATGTGTTCAAATCGAGGGAATTTGAAGTACGGGTGATCTGGCTAATGAAAAGGCTTAAATCGGAATATTTTTCATAGGAGGGGGCAGAATGGGAGCTTTAGGTCTGAAATTCAGTGGATGGGTGATCAGAAGGTTAAGGAAGATTTTGGTAAGGTTTGGGGGCCTTGGAAGAAGTGTCATGATGTAGATCTTTAATCTTGGGATTAGCGAGTGATGAAAGGGCTTAAATTGGAATATTTTTTATAAGAGGGGTAAAATGGGGATTTTATGCCTAACATCCAGTGGATAAGTGATCGGGGGGGGGGGGTTAATGGAGGTTTTGATGGGTTTGGAGGTGTTGGATTTTATGTTTTGACGGATATCTTGAATTTAGAAAGTGGTCATCAATAAGAATGATTTATTTGGAATCTTTTTAAATAAAGTGCGAAATGGTCATTTTGTGATTTAAAACTTGATGTATGGTCGATCGGGAGGTTGATGAAAGTTTTGATCATGTCCAGGGTATTTGGATTGTGGGTTTTGGTCGTAGTATCTAGTTCATCAAAACTGAATCATCGATGTGTGGATGTGAAATCAAGGAATTTAAGGTTGAGACTTAGATCATGGGTTTTTGTCATAGTGTTCAGTTCGTCAAAATGGAATCTTCGATGGGTAGATGGTGAAATCAAGGAATTTAAGGTTAAGAATTGGATCACGGGTTCTAGTCATAGCGTTTGGTTCGTCAAAATGGAATCTTTGATAGGTGGATGGTGAATGAATTTATGGCAGAAATTTGTTGTGGTTGGATGTTTATAGGTTTTATTTCATATGATGGGGTCTAATCGTGTGATAGGTGTGGTGATGGGGCACAATCGTGGCCGTTAGAAAGGGAATAAGTAGTTTTAATAGTGGATTTGAAGGTGCTTTAGTTGAAAATTGGTCTTTTAGGGTTTTGACATGTTCTGGAGAGAATTGTAGGGTTTGATTGGGCAGTTGGAGTGTTAGGAGTGGGTTAGAGAGGGGACCGAGCAAAAATCGGGTGCTGACACAAACAATGGTTCATAGTTTAACAAGGAGGCAAAGGAGATTGAAGAGAGATCTTTAAGACAAGAGTGATCTGGGATCTTAATTTTCAGGTCACAGATATGAGATCTCAGATCTAAGAGAGACTCGATGCTACGTTATTGTTGTCGTTGCAGTTGTTGTTGCCGTCACCGGCGAATGCAGTGTGATCCTCCTCCTCCTCCTCCTTTTCCCCTCCTCCTTCCTTTATTTCTTTTCTCTCATTCCTTTCCTTTTTTCCCCTTTCTCCTCCCACATCTCTCTCTTTCTTTTCTCTCTCTTCCTCCTTTCTCTCTTTCCTTTCTCTTTCTTTCTCAACCAAATACCAAAAGCCAGATTTGTCGCTTTCTCTTAATAAAACACTAAACCACCTGAATTGTTTGACTCGGACAGTCGAATCATTGACCTGGAAACTGGTGGCCAGAATGATTTCATTTCTGGGTCAGTTTTTAAAACCTTGTTAAATTAATACTTCAAAAAAGTGGAGGCCCAAATATACGATGGTTTTGAGTCTAATTTGCATTATTGGATAGTGATTACAAATGCAAACATGCTAGTGTTTATAATAAGGGGTAATTTGGGTTCAGTCTATTTTGGAATTTATAATGCAATCATATAGTTCGGGACAATGTCAATGGGGGAAAAGATTCACAATTCAAGGAGCCCTATTTATAGGGGGCTAGGATAAATACATTTAGAGAATTAATTTATGAATTCTGAATTGGAGTGAACTTTTAAAAAGGCCTTATAATAAATATAAATCTAAAACATCACATCAACTTTTTATTGAATGTGACACAATCACAAGAAATGTTTTTAGGCTAGGAAGACATGAACTAAGAAATTCGTGAAATATAGATTAAACTTGGGTTTAAGATAGGGTTATCTACTATTACAACCTTGTTGGGATCATATTCGCTCCATGATATGGTGATTGCAAGGCAAATCTTTGATGACATAGCTATGAAGGATTTGGTCGTATGAAGTGCAGAAGTGCACTCTACACTAGTTAAGCATGTTCAAAGAATGAGCTATTTGTTGAATCCATAAAACTTTTCTGAGAGGTGCAATATGTTGGTGTATTACCTAATGATGTCAACATCATGAAATTATTACATGCTTGTGGTAATCTTGGTGCTGCAAGAGGATCGTGTATTTCTTGCTAAAAATAATTTCTACATCCTTAACTAGGGATTTCAATGAACTAGGTTTAGGTTGGATCCCATCTAAATCAAAATCAATTTGAACAGATTTGATGTTGTATAGTCCGAGGTGTGTCGAACCGAACTTGCAACAAATAATCCTACTACTAGATGAAGTTGAGGTGAAAGTATGAGGTCGTGCACTAAGGAGATCTGCAAACAGGGTAGAGTTAGAAGCCTGGGGATGAAGTCCTTGTGAAGGCACTCTGATGCTCAAGTCAGTAATGGGGTGATGTAGATAATTGGGCCGAGTTGGGTCTAGCCAAAGAGAATAGTAAGTGAGCAAGAGAACTAGAGCACTTAGAGAGTTCTGAGAGTTGAAGCACCTTTACCTTAAGGAGAGATGCCTTTGAATAATTGAGTGTCTGAGTTCTACCTAGACACACTCATTACAGGGTCATTGGGATGAGGTCGCCCACCGAGGTTTTTGGGGAGCTCTAGCATCCCCGACAAGGGTGCTTGTCCTCATCCGTGCGGGACTTCACTTCTATACGAGGTCTTTAGTGACACAGTTATCCATGCTTATAGGTGAGCAGTGCGTTGACGTGGTCTAAGGACGTCGACCACAGAGGTGACCATGTGGCAGCTCCAACCAGCTAGGGCACCACCTGAACACCTGTCCCCTAGTTCTAAAGTCGATGAGTGAGGTGCTCAGTCATGGTCTAGTGAAAGAGCTCTTGAGGTGCTCGGTTGATGAACTTAGTATATCTATCTAGATAGTCAAAGCTTGGTTGAACTGGGTTTGATGCTTCAGGTGTTCCATGCTCTTTGCTTTGGTGTGATGTCTTCCTCTTCGTCATCTTCTTCTTTTTCATCCCATTCCAATAGTTCCGCTTCGAGTAGTGAGTTTGTATTAAATCCTCAACAAGAGGTTGTCGACCTCATGCTGAAAATAGATGCCAACATGGCTGTGGTTGAGGTCAAGGGGACCAAAGATGAGACTGAGGTTGAAGAGAGCAAATGTGAGGCCGAGTTGGCCGAGGCCAAGGAGGCCAAGGTCAAGGAGACTAAAGGTGGGGCCGACTTAGCCAAGGTCGATGAGCTTGAAGGTGAGGTCTAGTTGGTCGAGGCCGAGGAACTCGAAGATGAGGTCAAGGAGTCGAGGAAACCAAAGAAAGAGTCGAGGTCCCCATGGAACCAACATCAATCACTGGTTGGCTTTGATTCTCCTAGGTTGGTTGAAGTCTTAGGCTAGCCGAGGTTACAGAGTTAACGACTAGGTAGCCTTTGATCTTATGTTGATCGAGGTCTCGTGCTTGGTGGTTAGGTGGACAAAGTCACAGAATTAACAGCTAGGTGGCCTTCGGTCTTATGCTAATTGAGGTCTCGAGCTTAATGGGTAAGTGGCCGAAGTCTTAGGATGGCCTAGGTCGCGGACTTAACAGCTAGGTGGCCTTTAGTCTTATGCTGAGCAAGGTCTCGGACTTGGTGGTTAGGTAGTCGAAGTCTTACAATGACTGAGGCCGTGGACTTCATGGCTAGGTGGCCTCGATTTGGTGATGGTTGAGATCTCGGGCTTAACGGCTAGGTGGTCGAAGTCTTAGGATAGCCAAGGTTATAGACTTCATGGCTAGATGGCCTCAACTTGATGCTTGCTAAGGTCTCGGGTTTAATGGCTAGGGAGCCGAAGTCTTAGGATGACCGAGGTCACAGACTTCATGGCTAGGTGGCCTTGGTCTGATGCTGGCTAAGGTCTTGGACTTGATGGCTAGGTGGCCAAAGTCTTAGGATGATTGAAGTCATAGACTTTATGGCTAGGTGGCCTCAGTCTTAAGCTAGCTGAGGTCTCGGTCTTGATGGTTAAGTGACCGAAGTCTTAGGATGGCTGAGGTCACAAACTTCATGGTTAGGTGGCCGAGGTCTCGGACTTGGTGGCTCAGGCAACCCCTAGCATAGTTGACTGAGGCACTTCCAAGCTCTTAGGTTTCTTAAGGGGCTTCGTGGAGCCTAGTTATATTGGAGATGGTTGGCTACTCCTTAATGGGTTGACCGTGGTGCTCGATTGACTCTTCAACACTAGATCGAGGGGATTGCCATGGGTCCTCGGCTCCTTAAGGTTGTTATGACACCATGGAGTGGTCTTCGTTGGTTGTCTTCAAGCCATGAGTGGTGGGAATGCCATTCCTGCTTCACCTAGTGTGAGCTAAGAATCCCAAGTGTTCATGCTCGGCCGTTAGGGTTCCATTACCATGGAGAGCACTTGGTGTATGCAGTATGACAAGCACATCAAAATGTCTTGGAGCATCCACATGGTGCCTTTTGGGTCCTTGGCATGAGGATCAACCACTATAGGCACTTTTAGGGCTAGTTGCGCTATTGTAGGGGCAAGACCTTACTGCCACAGCGCTTCCATCATTAGGATGAGGTGGTCAACCTTCTTCTGTAGGGCATTGATCTCTTCAGTATTTACTTGGTTTTGTGGCCGAGCTTCACGAGGGAGAACTGTGTCAAGAATGGGATCCCCAAGATTGGGAGTGAGCACTAGAGTGATCGGAGGGAATGCACGATCGCTTTCGGTGCACGAAGAGAGAAAGAGAAGATTGGAATTAGGATTTTTGTGCCGGTTCCCACAGACAGTGCCAATATGATGTTGTCCGATCCAAGGTGTGCCATACAGAACACATAACAGATAATCCTCCTTCTCTCAACAACACCACTTGTTGGTATTTCCCTCTTCCTTTATCTTCTACAAGTTTAGTTATTAGTATTTTTCCAATATTACTAGTTCAAATATTTATTTAGGGATTTTATCTATTATCTTCATGATGAAACTTTAAATAGTGATTAATTTTTAAATTCACGATCGACTGTATAGATCATCTCATATGTTATATATGAGATGCATGGAATCAAAAGAACACCCCTATGGGTGAGGACAATTTCAATCCACACACTTTATCCACAGTTCAAAATAGTTGTTGACTATAGTGTGGTGTGTCAACTATGTAACAAGTTGTATATGAGATGTGTGGAATCAAAAGATGTAGTCTAAAGTTTAGAACAATTGTTGACTATGGTGTGACGCTGATTGGTCCCTGGCACAGTAGTGTGGTGTAGACTAGTATACATCCACCAATTTCTCATTGAAATTATAGAACACCACCTTAAATATCATGCAACAAAGCTCAGTTGGATTGAATAAAATTCTAAAAAATAACCGAGTTTACCTTGCAAAATATGGGTATTGTCAATTTTAGTTTAAACTAGAGAAGATGGTTGGCCTATCAAAACCGACAACCATCACCAAAAATGGGTTTTAGTTTTTAGCCAAGACCTCATACTAAAAGCAAAAGATTGAGGGTCTCTTTAGCTCACAATAGGAAATGAAATCGGAATTAGAATCATAATCAAAATTGATCAGAATCATTATTTAAATGGTCTATTCCCATTATCTGTTTGATTCAGGTAAGAATCATAATAGTAATTAGAAGGGAAAATTCCTGATTAGTACCTTGTACTTTGGGCCTAGTGCCACTCTGATCCCCAAATTTTAAAATGCGACAATTCAATACATGAACTTTCAAAACATGCCAATTTAGTATCTACCAATAACTAGCCATTTAACCAATCGTTAAGTGGCATTTGAAGAAACACAAATGCCCTTTGAGTGTCATCTAACTTTCTTTATCAACCATCCAAATGTTGACAAAAAATGAATAGTCCCAAATCCTTGCATCTTCTACTCAAGAAAGTTGGGGTCACTAGAATGCACATTGGGACATGACCCCAACTCTCTTGAATACAAGAGAAAAGGACTATTCATTTTTTGTCAACATTTGGATGATTAATAAAGAAAATTAGATGACACTCGAAGGACATTTTTGTCTTTTCAAATGCCGCTTAATGGCCGGTTAATGATTGATTAACGGCAGGCAATGGATTGACACATTTTGAAAGTTTGGGTACTGAATTATTGTGTTTTAAAGTTAGGGAGACCAAAATGGCACTAATTCCAAAGTATATGGTACTAATCAGGAATTTCCCTTAATTAAAATCAAGAAAAGTACGGACATACCCAATGCAGATTTCTAATTTTCACTACATAACCATAAACATTCAAAATGTCAAAAACCAACACTTTATACCATTACGCCATACTTTGGGCCTAAAAATTATAACCCTGGGCTGAACCGTCATTCTCCCTAAAATCAACGGGAATGGGATTTCAATCCAAGTGAAGGGAAGGAAATGCCGAAATGGTTATTTATTCCTTCAAATGGGGGACCATTCCAGAATGAAAATGGGATTCCGATTGCAAACCCTTATTCCCACGAACCAAACAGGCTCTGATTATATGAACTATGAAGTGATGAATCTTAGACTAGAGGCCAGAGTAGGGGTGTAAATGGGCCGAATTCGAATCGGATCATGCAATACCCGAATTCGAATCCGATTAGAAAATCCAATATTCGATTTTGATTCGATATTCGACGAATATTAAAAATTAATATCCAAATTCGAATCCGATTAAATATTCAAATATCGAATTCCATTCGAATTTGATTAATTAATAATTAATAAATAGGTCAAATTAAAATGTTTATCAATCGAATCAGGACATATCCAAATTCGAATCTAATTAATTATTTAATAAAAATAAGATATCCGAATTCAACCGATTAAATATTCGAATTATCCGAATTCAATTCCATTATTTTAAATATCAAATTTAGAATTTTCGAATACCGTTAACACCCCTAAGTCCTTTGATTCCTCATGGGTTGTGGTCCTTTGTCTTTGGATCCGTGGTTTCGGTTTGGTCATTGGGTGGCTTTTGGGTTATCAGTTATCACTTATCAAGTCAATTTCCAATTATAAGGGTATTTTTGTCTTTCAAACTTGTATCGTAATTCGTGGCGTGGCTCCCTGCTGCAAGGGAGGGATTTCAATGGTTGCCTTCCAAATTTGACTTCCACTCGAATATCGGTCATTACATCCCACTTCCCAGGTCGTCTTTCGTGTTCGTCTTCCCTGGTTCATTTTTCTCCCCCTAAATATTAGGGCTTTATTCGCTATCTTCTGATCTTCTCGAAATCCTAATCCGTTTCAGAGATCCGAATCGAATTTCTCTGTTAACATAAAATATCCGAAATCAATCGAATTTCTGCAATATCCATTCGAAATCATGGAGATCTCCGCCATTGCAGACGCTGTTACAATAGCCGCAACGCAAGGTCTAGGGGTTGCCAAATTTCATTTGCGTCGCCATTATTGTACTTCCAACAACTATCTCTCTGCGCTATGCGATGCTTCCTCCCTCGCTGGCGTTCTGTCAATCTCTGCTGGATTTTCTCCTGTGGATGTCATGGCTCCGCCGACAGTCAGATCGAATTCTTACAGAGCCGCTCCCCGGACACTCACTAGGCAAAAGAGACGTACGAGGAGGAGATCTCTGACGGGGGATTCTGACAGCGGCGAGAAGGATGGGTTCTTCGGTGACGGCGATGATGGCCCGTTTGGCGGAGGCAGTGGCGGCGGCAATGGTGGTAGAGGGTGGAATTTCGACAGATTCGGAGGATCTGATTGGGAGGAGTCGTCATCGTCATCATCTTCTGATCCTGCGTTCGATTTCGTATACGAGGTACTTTGTTGGATCGTTCTTTCTAATTGCATGCATTTTGCCTTCAAGAGGATGGTTCGGACTCTGGCGGGTGGCATTGGAGATCCTTCTAGGGAGAAGGTCCCGATGAGACTAGTTTCGGTCTGCTAAAGCGGTCAAGGTTTCGCTTCGCATATTGTTAATTAGGTATCGAGGAGAATGGAAATTCTTGAATCGATGTATATATGTATATATGTTTCAAATACTGTAGTTCCTATTGTTTCCCCTGCATATCTTCCTGTAAAGATAGTAGTATGGTACTTTATTTTATATTCGAATATATATTCTTCCTTTTCTTCAATATATTAATTGTGACATCTATGTTCCTGAGATTGATCTGTATCTTATTCCTGTGTTCACCAATGCAAGAATGTGCAGTACCTTCTTAACATGAAAAAAAGAAGAAGAGGGGAGGACAAAGAGATATAAATTAACTATTCCTTAAGTAATAAAAATGACGCAAAGGATACGCCAGGCACCATCGTGTTTGGGCTAGACGGCTAGTACTTGCTACTCTCCCCTCTACAATTGATTTCTGGTTGCTCCCTTACCTTGCCAAAGCATCAGCCATACGGTTGGCTGATGTCGGTCTCCAGTTGTAATTTATTCTCAACCCCGTGTCCAATTGCTTTATCTCCATCATGAAATGTTCATATTTCCCAAGAACTTAATCTAGGTCCAGAGAATAAGGGCTAGAATATTTCCATCATGGTTTCTGAATATTCCGCCTGGGTTCTGCAGAATGCAACTATAAAAACTTAAGTTGATTGGTTTAAGGCAAGAGGAGATCAAAGCTGTATGTGGAAAATATCACCTTCATTGTTTTTAATATGTGTAGGTTTTTCCATTCCGGTTTCATTAGGTTTGAGAGTTAAGCTTTACCTTTCAATTTTTATTGGTATGTTGGTTGTAAGTTACTTGTTTGGTGGCCTTTTGTGTCCTTTTCCCTTGACTGAGTGAATCCAGATTATCTGTTCTGTTTCCTGTTGCTCTCTGCTTTGCTCACTAGATTAAAAAATTCGCAGATGAAGACATGATTAACTACCTAGTGAAGTGTGCTCAATTTTATGTTTTATGTGGTGTGACCGGTGTCTATTAAAATGCAGATAGTTCTGATCAGGGAACACCATATTACATCTTGGTGTAGATAGGATTCCAAAAGATTGTGAATTTCCTAACCATATAATTCTCCCTTTTTTCTAACAAACATCAACCTTTCATTAAAGATGTAAACATATTTACAAGAATTCCCTGATCTGGAATTTTAGTACATAGATACATCTTATTTTTACAAGCTGAAAGAGCAAAATGACGAGCCATAGCATTGTTTATCCTTTGACATGTAGGGAATTCATGTTCTTCACAGAGTCTTTTAAGTGTCTTTTCAGTCCAATGACATTCCAATTTTGGCCGGGTTATCTGCTTCACAATAGCTTCAACATCAGACAAAATGGGAACCTTCTTGAAATTCTTATGTTGGGGAAGCTCCAGGGCTCTTATAACAGCTCACCATTCAGCTTCAATTCTGCTCCTTGCTCTGCATTGGCATATTGAAGCAAATATATTGTAACTCATTTACTTTAAATTGATCTTGATTTAAATTGCTATTTTGGTAAATCTGTAAAATGTGCTGGAAAGATTCTGTGGTGAAGCCCAACAACTGTGTGTTCCACTGCCCGCTTGACTGAGAAGAACATGCACCTTATGTGTTCTGTTTTGCAGTTGGTTCCTTTCTTCCACAGTGAGAAACTCCCCCAAATAAAGTGGGCACCCAAGGGTCGTAGTCAACATCTATCTGCCTTCCATCTTTTATTTGCCAACATAACTCTTATTTCTCTTAGCACTTGTATTGTGTGCTTCCACCATATTGAATCAAATGAAGTCTGTTTGAGATTAAAGATTGACTTTCCTATCAAGTATTTCTCCTTAATTTCCCTAGCTCACCATGCATCATTTTCAGTAATTAGCCTCCATACCTACTTCCCAAACATAGCCTTGTTCATTTCAGCTACTCTTCTTTTTTTGGTCAATACCATTTCAACTTCCCTTCTAAATCCCCAGTCCCCCCATAGTATTTGGATTACATAGTTTTTCCCATTATATCCAATGCATTTTATATGATTCAGTCTCACCTTTCCGCCAAAAACTTCTTTGAACCTGTTCTTATTTATTTGTTATTTTCTTAGGAAGGAGAACATTTGACATGTGGTATAGTTCACTATGGACTGGGCCACTGTTCTAATTAGTGTGGTTCTTCCAACCTGTGAAAGCAACTTAGCTTTCCAATGAGCAATATGAGAGTCCACTCTATCAATCAACTCATAAGCTTTTGTTTTTGATTTGTTCACCTATAATTTTGCTCCCAAATGGTCATCATTCAAAATTATCCTTTTCATCCCTAACACCCTTTGCAACAGTATTTGGTGTCATCTATAGACAGCGTGACTGAAATAAATTTTGGAGGTTTACTTTTTGTTCTTACCATTGCAGAAACTTTTGCAGTATTTTGTTTAATTTTTGCAACTTCAGCCAGGTCATATAATTCGCCCTCGTCTGCTCCAAAATTTGCAATAAATCAGAGTAGCAATTAGAAGATTATTCCCGGTGACTAAAAGCTATATAGACAAGGGTGAGTGATTGCATTGTCTACGTCGTCTTAGACGTGATGTTTCATTGCCCATGGGCTTGACTTAGCAGGGCAATTTGTATTATTTCATTGTCTACGTCGTCTTAGAGTGCAAATCATTGTATTTTGTATTATTTTATATGCATTTGTACCTATATATTTGTATTTGTACTCCTTCCCAACTGAGCCAATAGTATCAGGCTGCTGTCTTGCTAAGCCATATACAATGGTAAGTTGTAATCCTTCTTATATAAATGACTTAAAGTGGCTTGTACATTTCTTGAGGGACGGAAATGGAACATGTCCTGATCACTGACCATAGCTCCTAGCCTTGTAGCGCATGCGCTGGATTTACCCAGATAGCTACTGAAGTTTCGTGATTTCCAGAATCCAGATGATCCAAAGGATGCCAAGTAGTTGTGGGATAGAGAAGTGGTACTGGAGAGTACCTACTCAACATCTCTGCAAGCCATTGATGGAAACACTGATAGATAAATGAGAATTTTGCAAGCTCTGTAGATATGCGAACTAGTTGGTTTTAGAAGATAACTTTGATGTTTCCTGCTGCAAAATGCAAATAATGATTTGATGAATTTTATAATGGATTCATCATTCTTATCAACCTTTTGTTAGTTCTGTGTTTTATCAATATACACCTGAGGTTTGATAGTTGACATAGGAAAGCTACTGACTACTCTTGCACTCTCGTGATTCATGAACTTTTTTTTTTAATGTTTTTATTATGAAAATGGAAATTCAACGTGATTTGCTTATGAATCTTATGTCGTTACTATGCCTCGTGAAGTGCCTTGATCTTCATTGTAGGCCTTTTCTTCCCATTAATCTGGGGGTCGGCTACCTCTTTCTTCGCCTCGTTTTCGCAAATAAGTGTTTAATATTAAGGGAAAATTTCAGATTAGTACCTTCAACTTTAGGGTTAGTTTCAAGTTAGTACCAGAAATTCAAATTGTCACTGTAGTCTAACTTTTAAAAACTGTAAAGTTGGTTCCTGCCGTTAGTGTTTTGTCTGTTATCTCGGTCATGTGACTACATGTGATGGTTAGAAATTTTTAAAATGTTAGAATTACCCTTTTAAGTAAATTTGTAGACCATTTTACCTTCTTTTTAGATTAGTTTAAAATTTGGGAAATTTAGGATTATTCAGCTTAACGACGATCATTGTTGTGGCGGTTTTCAGATTTGGCATTTCAGATGAGAGAGAGATGGCGTCGATGGGTTGTTGGCCACGGTCTTTTACTCTTGACAAGTCTTCCCCTTCATACAGCTTGAGGGATTACAGAGCCACGTGGTTACTGAACAAAGCACCTCGGCTAACTAATTGGGATGCCCAAAAAGTTGTTGGAGAGGACGTGACCAGTAGCAAATTAGAACCAAAATGATTCCTTCAATCATTGTAGCAGTAGCACGATACGTGTAAACCTTTATAAAATTGAGATAAATCAATAAACGGACATTGAATATCTTTAAATTTTACTATGTTTCAGTCACCTCTGTGAGCTGGTGCTCGGCACCATAGCTCGGGGTAAGGGAAAATCTAGGGCCTCTTCTCTTCCAAGAGAAGAGTTCGATATCAGCTTGGTATCAGAGTGGCACGGTTTGTCCACTTCCGCCATGGCTAACTTCGATGATCGGATGAGTAGCTTGGAAATGCGTCAGAATGGGTTCGACACCAAACATATTGAGATCCTGGAAAGTAGGGATGCAAGTTGGTCTAGATTAGGTCGGGTTGAGGTCAACCCTAGCCCAACCCTAAGTTCTAAATCCCTAATCTAACCTGACCTATCCAACCCTAACCCAATGGGTTGGGCCCAACTCAACATTCTTCCCATCCCTTAAAATCTCGTAGAACTTCTTAATCTCAGATCTTAACTCAACTTTCACTACATATATTAATCCTACGTTTTATTAGTATTTGTTTGTTGATGTTTTTATTGGTTCTTTAAGTGCAAAATTCAGAAAAAAGTGTTTGAAATGACTATAGTTTTATTATGAGTTATGACTTATAATAGATCTTTTATGGGCAACAAGCTATGAGTGGAAAACAAAAGAGAGGAGACAGAATAAAATATTCAAAAAACATAAAATATGTTATTAAGGTTTTAGTATTTCCAATTARGAYTAAGTRAAGTGATTATCTTAAAAGAAATAAATGATAGTATGTGGTGGGGGCTTTACAACTATCGTGCATCTAAACAAATCAGTGTATGATATATCATATATAGCATATATTTATATATGATATGTACTATTGAATTGGGTTCGGATTGGGTCGGGTTACCTGAGGAGTCAACCCTAACCCAATCCGAAGTAAAGCCAAGTTTGTAAATTTCAGCCCTATCCCTAACCCTAACCCTAACCCGAGCATCAACCCGACCCAACCAACCCAACATTTTTGGGTTGGTTTCGGGCCAACTTGGCCCTAGTTGTAGCCTTACTGGAAAGTGATGTAGCGATTTTTGGTTATGTATCAATTTTTTGGCTGAGTACCTCATCATTTGGTCTACTTCCAAGTGGCCGATGACTCAGAGGCCGAAGTGGAGAATTTTGCTGGGTGAGGACCTGGAGGCCGAACTGACCAGAGGGTCGAGCTGCCTATTAGGTGCCGAGCTGACCAGAGGGCCGAGCTGCATATTAGGTGATGAGCTGACCAGAGGGCTGAGCTGCCTATTAGGTGCCGAGCTGACCAGAGTATCGAGCTGCCCATTAGGTGCCGAGTTGACTGGAGTACCGAGCTGCCTATTAGGTGCCGAGCTGCATGTTAGGTGACAAGTTGACCAGAGGGCCGAGCTACCTATTAGGTGACGAATTGACCAGAGGGCCGAGTTGCCTATTAGGTGCCGAGCTGACCAGAGTGTCGAGCTAACCAGAGGGTCGAGCTGACTGGTGGCGAGCTGGATTCATTGTTGAGGTTCGTAGTTCTTTAGGCCTGCAAGGAATCAATGTCAGAGGACCCGGGGTGGCTAACCCGGCGAGGTCGCTCCGATGCTTAAGTCAGTACTCTCATAGTAGACTGCGAGCTAAAAATCATAAAATATGAGAGCTAGAATATGCTTACTTACCCCCCCCGCATGCCATTAGGGTTGGTGCCTTTATATCGGCATTGTCTGGCATGGGCTTTATGCATCGTATCCGAGATTCTCAAAGGCAACCGCCACGCACATTGACCACCCTCCAGATTGTTCGATACGTGGGCCAACTTCCAAGGATCATGGGAGTGTTGGGATATGCATGCCGAATTTGTCGGCGAGCACGTCTCGCAAGTCACAAGGTCGCCAGTTTGGCGCCTGTGCCAGGCCGCCAGTTCGGTGCCTGTGCCCGGTCGCCAGGTCGGTGGAATTGCCAGGTTTCCAGCTGGGACACCATCATCTTAGCTAAGGCAAGTTGTTGCCTAAGTGGTTCCGGATGTCACCTAATTGTTCCGAGATGCCATGTGTCGCAATGTCATTGGAGGGCCAAATCCGCCCTCATCAATTGCCCCCCACTCCCGAGCTGAAAGTAACTCGGCAAAGGGTGTAGATTGCTCCTTTTGGCCTGGAATGACTAATTCGATGAGCTCGTAAGTGTCGATCAAATTTGCTTCTCAGGTCAGAAGAGTCCAAGTGTTTGCAGCCTTGGGCTTTAGGAGCGACTCGTAGTCCACTTTCTTTACCCTTGATTTTGCCCATGCCGAAGAGGCGACTGGGTCTTATGTGGCGCCGAGATCTTTTATCAGCTCGGTACTTTAGCCCTTGGGCTCTGGGAGCGACTCGCAGTCCACTCTCCTTACCCTTGATTTTGCCCATGCCAAAGAGGCAATTGGGTCTTATGTAGTGCCGAGATCTTTTATCAGCTCGGTACTTTAGAGTTACGGCTGTGCTGCATCAGCCTCGTTAGATCTTTTATCAGCCGGTCACTCACTCCTACAAGAAGCTACTGGGAGCTCGACCTAAGGGGGCAGCACTACTGACTTTAGGTCATCAACTCGCACGGGAGCCTTGGAAGGCTCGACCGGCAAGGGGCGTCTGTGCAGTGCATCAGCCGCCAACTCCTGCGGAAGCCACGAAGAGCTCATCTTGTAGAGGGTACCTAGCGAAGAGGACTGATTAGGCTTTATCCGAGTTGAAATAAAGTCGACAGAGCTGCTTAGTTTGTTGGCCATCAACTTCCTGCATAGTCTTTGAGTTCATAAAAAATGGAAACTAGAAAGTGAGAGCTTTAGTTTCTAAAAGGTGAGAACTTAGCTTTCTGGAAGAGGAGGACTTTGTCGTTCAGAAGATGAGAACTTAGCTTTTTCTAGCGTTTCCCACAGACGGCGACAATTGATGTAGCGATTTTTTGTTATGTATCAATTTTTTGGCTAACTACCTCATCATTTGGTCTGCTTCCAAGTGGCCGATGACTTAGAGGTCGAAGTGGGGAATTTTGTTGGGTGAGGACCTAAAGGCCGAGCTAACTAGAGGGCCGAGCTGCCTATTAGGTGCCGAGTTGCATATTAGGTGACGAACTGACCAGAGGGCCGAGCTGCCTATTAGGTGCCGAGCTGGCCAGAGTACGGAACTGCCTATTAGGTGTCGAGCTGCATGTTAGGTGACAAGTTGACTAGAGGGCCGAGTTGCCTATTAGGTGACGATCTGACTAGAGGGCTGAGCTACCTATTAGGTGCCAAGTTGACCAGAGTGTCGAGCTGACCGGTGGCGAGCTGGATTGATTGTTGAGGTTCGTAGTACTTTAGGCCTGCAAGGAATCAATGTCAGAGGACCCGGAGTGGCTAACCCGGCGATGTCGCTCCGATGCTTAAGTAAGTACTCTCATAGTAGATTGCGAGCTAAAAATCATAAAGTATGAGAGCTAGAATATGCTTACTTACCCACCCCCCTCCATTCCATTGGGGTTGGTGCCTTTATATAGGCATTGTCTGGCGTGGGCTTCACGCATTGTATACAAGATTTCCGAGAGGTTGCCTAAGTGGTCCGAGATTCCCGGAGGCAACCGCCATGCACGTTGACCACCCTCCGGATCATTCGGTATGTGGGCCAACTTCCAAGGATAGTGGGAGTGTTGGGATATGCATGTCGAATTTGTCGGCAAGCATGTCTCGCAGGTCGCTAGGTCGCCATTTTGGCACTGTGCTAGGCTGCCAGGTCGGTGCATGCGCCAGGTTTCTAGCTGGGACACCATCATCTTGGCTAAGGCTAGTTGTTGCCTAAGTGGTTCTGGATGTCACCTAGTTGTTCCGAGATGCCATGTGTCGCAATGTCATTGGTGGGCCAAATCCGCCCTCATTAGAAAGTATGCGAGCCTTGCAATAACAAAGTAACTGGGATGCTAGCTATC
>NW_010729132.1:3377554-3422747 GCF_000365185.1 Nelumbo nucifera | reverse complement strand
GGGGGGGGTTCTGGTGAACGGAGTAGGGACCAAGAAGGGACAAGCAACTTGGGTAATTCGATGGCTTCATCCATTAGGCTGCTTAAAAATCAAGCTTCCTATGTTCTTAGGCAGCAATGTCAATGGATGGTTACTACTAATCCAACAATACTTTTCGGTCCAAGAAGTTGTAGAGGACCAGTGGATCTCAATTGCCACTCCGGGGTTCCAAGGAGTAGCGGTGGAATGGTAGCATGGTTCGAGGATCATCACCCACGTCCAAGTTGGTTAGGGTTTGTTAAGGCTCTCAACAATAGGTTTAGTGGGATTTAAGGCTCTAACTTTGCTGGTCAATTCTCTAGCTCACCTAGACCAGTGGAGTCTGGAGCTACATGGAGGAGTTTCAATGATTATTGGCTAGAATCAAAGGGTTGTCTGAAGGTTACCTCGTTGGTTGCTCCGTAGTTGGTTTGAAACTTGAAGTTAAGACTGGGATAGAGAAATTTGAGCCAACCATGATCAAGAGGGCTTTCAGGATAGCATTACTGGAGGAGGAATGAATGGTAAAGCGTAGAATGGTGTGTAATGAAGGTAGTCTGCTACAACCTACACCGGATGTAGTTGGGACCACGCCTACATAGGCTACTCAATGTCCACCAGAGATTAAAAGAATCACTCCGGCTAAAGCTCGAGAGAGGTGTGAAAAGGGCCTCTGTTTCCATTATGATGAAAATACACTCCCCCGCACAAGTGCAGGTCCCAGAAATTGTTTTGGATTTCAGGTTTTACTGAGGAAAAGGGAGGAGCCGACACAGGCTGAAGATCCAAACGAGAAGGGAAGTGCAGATGACCTCGAGACCTCATTCTATGCCATACCGGGTACCCATTCTCCTAGGACCATGAGAGTTGTGGGTCACCTACAATAGTAACCACTCACCATCTTGGTGGACAATGGATCCACCCACAATTTCCTTGACCCCAGAATCGTCAAAAGAGTGGAGATTGAGCTGTCTTCGGGTCACACTTTCCAAGTCCAAGTATCCAGTGGCGAGAAACTTTAGGGGTACAAAACTTGTAAGGGAGTGGAGATTAAGTCACCTGGGGCTTTGATTTCAGTAGACTTCCATCTCCTACATTTACAAGCCTCTGATGCAGTTTTAGATGTACAGTAATTAGAGACTTTGGGGCCAATACTCTGGGATTTTGCTTTACCATCCCTACAATATACAGACACCAAGGGAACTTACACTCTAAGAGGTTTTTTGCTCCTAAACTTCTACTGATAGAAGCTAAGGTGGCCACCAAGGCAGTTGACAAGACCACCCAACTCTTCTTACTGCAGTTGGTCCAAGTGGAGGCCAAGACAATTTCCCTAACTAAAGACCCTGAAGTATTGCCTCTATTATTGGAGTTTGGAGGTGTATTTAGAGAGCCTACTAGGTTGCATCCTAAACGACTACAGGATCATGCTATACCACTAATTCAAGAAGAAACACCAGTGAATATTTGGCCTTATAGGTATCCCTTCTTCCAAAAAAGAGAAATTGAAAAGTTAGATCATAAAATGTTGTAGGAAGGGATCATTAGATAAAGTAGCAGTTCCTTTTCTTCACCCGTGTTGCTAGTTTAAAAGAAAGATGGAGGTCGGCGTATGTGTGTTGATTATAGAACCCTCAACCAAGCCATAGTGAAGGACCAGTTTCCTTTGTTGATCATAGACGAGTTAATTGGTGAACTTCATGGAGTCCAAATTTTCTCAAAGCTAGATTTGAGAGTAGGGTATCATCAGGTGCGTGTAAAGGAATCAAACATCCCCAAAACAACATTCAAGACTTATGAAGGACACTACAAGTTCCTTGTGATGCCGTTCAGGCTATGCAATGTGCTAGCCACTTTTCAGGCCTTGATGAATCAGATATTCAAGGACTACCTAAGGAAGTTTATTCTAGTCTTTTTTGACGATATTCTGGTATATAGTCGAAGCAAGGAAGAGCACCTCATGCATTTAAAGTTAACACTTAACCTACTAAGAACTCACCAATTATATGCAAAGCAGAGCAAGTGCAGTTTCATACGGACTGGATTAGCTATCTTGGGCATATTATTTCAGCCCAAGGAGTAGAGGTTGACCTAGAAAAAATTGAGGGGATGCAGAACTGGCCGAAGTCCACCTCAGTTAAGGGACTACAAGGTTTCCTAGGCCTCATTGGATACTACAGAAAGTTTGTAAAAAATTATGGAACCATTGCAAGGCTCCTTACTCAGTTACTTGAAAAGGGAGCTTAGGGTTGGGGAGAAGAAGCAAAACTAGCTTTTCAGGCCCTTAAATGGGCTATGACTACCACACTTGTGTAGGTCATTCCTGACTTTAGCAAGCCCTTTATAGTAGAGTGTGATGCTAGTGGCAGCATTTTTGGGGCTGTACTTACTCAGGAAGGATAACCATTAGCATTTTACAACAAGGGATTACTGAACAGAGCTCAACATGTCAACTTATGACAGAGAACTTTTATCGGTTGTGACAACAGTCAACCACTGGAGGCCATAACTACTAGAAGGGCAGTTTAAGATATTAACATATCAAAGGAGCCTGGGGTTCATTCTACAACAACAGATAACCACCCAACTTATTAGAGGTTACTTAGCAAGGTCTTGAGTTATGATTTCGAGATTTGCTATAGAAAGGGGCAAGGAGAACATCGTAGTAGATGCTTTGTCACATAGGGAAGAGAAGGAATGCTTAGCTCTGTTGTTTTTAGTTCCCTGGTGGATAGAAGAATTAAAAAGTGAAATAGCAACTGATCCTTACATACAAAAATTAGTGTAGAACCTTCAGGGAGAGGGAGCAGGACAGTCAAGGTGTCTTTAGTAGCAAGGGCTCCTGTGGGAGAAGGGAAGGTTAGTTTTGAGCCCTGACTCGACTTTCAGGTAGAAGATCTATGAAGAAGCTCACTCCACACCAATGGGAGGTCACTCAGGGTACTACAACACCTTGCATAGAGTAAGAAAGACTTGTAAGTGGAAGGGATACTTGAAGGAAGTGAGGGATTGGATCCGAGGGTGTGGAATTTTACAAAGGCATAAAATAGAAAGTGTTCTTACCCCTGGGATCCTACAACCATTAACCATTCTTGACCAAGCATGGATGGATATTACATTAGATTTCATTGAAAAACTGCCAATGTCCCATAGGAAGTCCACTATCCTTGTCGTTGTTGATAGACTAACCAAGTATGGTCACTTTCTTGTTCTTTTTCACCCTTATACTGCACAAGATGTGGCCAAAACATTCATTGATGGAGTCTTCAAATTTACATGGACTACCTTGCTCTATCGCAAGTGATCGTGACCCTTCATTTTCCAACAAGTTTTGGAAGGAGTTATTCTCGTTGTAGGGAACCAAGCTCAATATGGGGTCTTCTTATCATTTCCAATCAGAAGTTCTGAACAGAACATTGGAGACTTACTTGAGGTGCTTTTGTAGCTCCCTGAGTGGTGGTACAACACCACCTATCACTCTGCCACTAAAACCACTCCATTTGAAGCTCTGTATGGATACCCAACACTTGCATTACTAGAGTATGTGCTCGAAACTACCCATTTAGTAGTAGTAGACCTAGAACTCAGAAATTGGGAGGCTATTTCAACACAACCCAAAGACAATCTGAAAATAACACAAGCTTGAATGAAGAAGATGGTAGATAAGGCAAGAACCGAGTGCTCGTTCAACGTGGGGGATTCGGTTTCCTTGAGGTTACAACCTTACAAGCAGACCTCAGTTGCATTGAGGAAGAACCAGCAGCTAGTTGCAAGTTACTATGGGCCCTTTGAGAGGTAATTGAGAGAATTGGACTGGTAGCCTACCAATTGAAATTACCAGAAAATTACCACCTGCACCCAGTGTTCCACGTTTATTGTCTTAAGGCCAAGGTGGGGGAAAATAGCCATACGATACCCAGACTACCCCCACTCACTCCAGAGGATGTCCTCCATACCATTCCGAAGGCAGTCCTCGATCGTAGGATGGTCAAGAATGGTAACAAAGCCTCTACATAGTGGCTGATTCAATGGGAAGGAATTGTCCCTATGGATGCCACTTGGGAAGCCTCTACATAGTGGCTGATTCAATGGGAAGCCTCTACATAGTGGCTGCTGCCATGCCAAAAATCCCACCTTCACCCTATTGGCTAGATGCTGCCATGCCGGAAATCTTCCAAACACATTTCTCTCTTGCTGCTAGTTAGGCCCCGCCTCCGCCTTGGCACTTCCCTTGTAAATAATAAATCGGACATGAGAAGAGAAGGCTGGAAAGATCCTTGGTACTTGTTTTAGGTTCTAACTAGCTCCTCATCATCAAGATTTTTTTGGTATTAACATGAAAGGCATAAGAGGCCATTGCGTGCATTGGTGCTTGGCATTGAAGAGAACCTCGATACTATTCAAGCTAGCAAAGATCAAAAGATGGCCTCAGCCGAGCAGTTGGTGCTTGAACTCAGCAACCTTGATCTCAGAGAAAATGCTCTTCTTGATCTCTCCAAGGTAAGCTCCGTTTATTGGTTTTTTTTTTTTTTTCCAACCCTGGTGTTTGCTCCATTTTGATAAAAGAAGAAAAGAATCAGCCTTTAACTCATGTTTTGTCATTAGACCTGTTCACCTACTTTCATTTACGGTTCAAGATGCATGAGATTTTGCACATCTAAGGAGGCCAGTGCGACAGCCAAATCGGTGTCAAGAGGATTACCTTGTAGGCAGTCATAGATCTCTTCTAAGAGGATTTTGCACATCTTTGGTGTAATGCCCGTTGGCCTAGTTATTTCTGACACCTGACTATGCAAAAAATAGCCGATTAGAGCACAATGAGCGCAGCCCGTTTTCGTTTTCTCCTTCTCAGTGAACTCAACAAGCCAGCCCCGTTATTTCCAGCATTGGAATTTCCAAAGAATAACTGATTGGAGTGAAATGAGTGCATCCCGGTTTCATCGTCTCCCTCTTCGTGAATTCAACAAGCCAGCCCAGTTATTTTTGGCACTAGACTATCCAAAGAATAGCTGATCAGAGCACAATGAGCGCAGCCTTATTTCATCATCTCCCTCTTCGTGAACTCAACAAGCCAAATAAAAGTTGTAGAAGAGAGAGAGAGGGGAGGGAAAGAGAGAGACAGAGAAGGTTGAGAACTAATGTATAAAATTTAGAGCAAACCCTAGTTGTTGTGGCGACGAGTGACAACTTCATCTACTCCGGCAGTGGCGACGAAGTGAAAACACTACGTTTTTTAGTTACCTGAGTGTAAATAGGCAAAAACCCTAATCATATAGGGGATAATATCAATTTCTGATCGTTGTTGGTGAATTTAATCATTGGATAAGTGATCTTTGGCATCGATTTCCCATGCAAACAATCAGGGGATAATATGGGCAGCTTCGTCATTTTGAGAAATTTAATACGTCTCTTCTTCAGATCGCAGGAGGTGTTTATGTCATTATACTTATCAGTTAACAGTTTTGAACCAACTTGACAGTTTTTGTAAGTTCACGTACCGTTGTGACACAATTTGAAGTTCAGGTACTAACTTAAAACTACCCCTAAAGTACAACTCTTTACTCCAGTTCTATGACAGGAGTCTATTGAACACGTTCTTCAAACACAATCTAATCCCTCCCTATCATCTGATACCTTGTTATGGAAAAAGAATAATTCAGGTGTTTACACTATTAAGTCAGCATATTATACTTTTTAGAATATCCATCTGTTCTCATCAATAACCAGTTTCAAAAGGTCACATATTTCAAAAACCAAAATTCCATATCGTTATCAAGTTTATCTTAAGGCCCTATGGGATGGAATATTGACCAACGTTAAGCAGGCCAAGTGGATGCCCAATGGACAAACTCCGTGTCCTATGTGAAAATTCAGAAGAATCATTTCATCACCTATTCTTCAAATGCCCTTATACTAGGGCTTTGTGCGGTGCCGTACAAATTGGTATTAACCCAGAAGGGGTTCCAATCTGGCCATTACACATATTCATCACTAAATGGCTATCTGATCTTTCTCTCATGCTGAACAAACAAGTGAATATGTACGTCTCTCAGTTCCAATTAGCACTGCATCATATTTGGAGGGCTCGTAAAGACAAGTTGCATAATAATATCCAAATTCAGCCCTAGACATTTTAAATCAAATCAAGAGGGTTATGGGAACCTATGAGACTACGAGGAGAATACTTTGCATTTCAATGGTCCATCATCAACATCTAGTCTTTCTCATGAAAGCAAAAATGCTTCCTTTTATTTATTTATGGGAAAATCTATGATGCGTGAAAGATATGGTATGGAAAGACCACCCATGAATTTTTATAAATAATATCTTATTTGCTACCATGTTTATGATTCCAGTTTATTGATTAGTTGTTTTTGAGATATCATATATTTTCCATATCATACTTGAACCCTTTATGGATAAATGGATCATATGACTCCAACACAGGTACAACAGGAATTGGGTATGTTTATATTGCTTCAGGAGGCTACCAAATTAAAGCAATCAACAGCGCTATGATACAGAAGTTCGAGCTGTGATTCAAGGACTGCAACAAGCCATCGAAACAAATATCATTTTTTTTTATGCCAAAAAGCTTATAGATAAGCTTAATGGCTCTAGATAAGCTCATCTATAAGCTTATAGATAAGCTTACGGATAGATCAAGTTCACGCAGACATTTTCCCTGCACATCTAAGATGTTTTGATCTTGTAAAGTTTTGGTTCATAAGGAGGGTTAATAATATTTTAGCTCTCACCTTGGCATTCCTGTACATATAAAGTAGAGTTCACATGAACGATCTAATGTTGCACTGATGTTAAATAATTAATATATCTACTTTTACTTAGGAAAAAAAAAAGAAAGATACAGTTACAATTGCAATTGGATAATTCTCCATTATCGACAATGATCTAACCAAGCTTGTCCTGTGGAAGTGTTTGAGTTGAGATTTTGGACAATGATAACTGGATATACAACTGTATGTATCAGGACGGGTTTATTGTTGGTCTATCCTCTCAAGTTGGACGATTTTTATCTGTACAGTTGACCTGGAATTATACTCTAATGACAATAATCTCGATTCCAGTTCAACTGTATAAGATGCATAGGTGGAGACTGTCGCCTTTGTTTTCTCCTAGAGTGAAGTTAAAATGAAATAGTGAAATGTGCCAGTCTTTTAAAAAGGCTTGCGAACACAAAAAACCTTTTATATGTTCTTGGTTGTCAACAATCCTTTAGGCCTAACAATGTCTGTGAATTTTACGAAAGCACAGACTTGATCTTTTATATGTAAGGTGAAGTTTTTGAATAAGTTGATGTTCTCTAATACATTTCCTTCATACAAGCTTGAAGTGTAAATAAGTTTAAGTTCAGTATACATCGTGTTGAAACTTAATTAATTATAACGGGGATAATGAGAATTGAACATAAACCACTTGATCAAAATGACTCTGACCATTTCAAAAAACCATTCAACCTAAAAGTTTAAGTGAGTTCCTTAAACTAGTTTGGTACTGTATTTTGCAATTAAGAGAAGGTGCCAATTGGATGGGTTGGGGTGAATTATGATCGAACTATAACAGCTGCAACTTAACTCACCCATTTATTTAACAATTAACACCCACGCTCAATAGAGATTGCCATGAAGATTATGTGTTTGAATCGTTTCCTTTCAATGTGCTTAACAGCATCCTCTGATTAATTATGAGAGGATTGGTTGTGACTACTTTCATCTTAAACTGTTTGAATTATTCACGAAAGCTACCATTTGTACTTTTTAATTAAATGTGAGAAGTAGTTGTGTATCTCAGTAAGGTCACTACAATGGGTGAACTCACCAAGTGTCTCCCATCTGTCCAAGTCAACCTTCCATACTCACTCGATTTTCCGGGCGCCATCTCCACCTTCTCTGCTGATATCTTCACTTTGTAGCTCTGCTTTTCGCCCTTGTTGCGGAATTCCATCTTTGGAGGATCCACCGTCACTACGGCCCCTCGTGGATTCTCAACCGTTACGGCGTAGCTCGATGCACCGTTCCCAACGTGCGTCACCGTCCTAGTGACCTCGATCGTGAATTTAGACGGTCCAGATTGTTCAGAAATAACGGCAATCGAGGGGTAATTTACATTCCATGGCATTGGCACCTTCTCCTTTCTTCTGCAATTCACTGCCCTTCGTGCAATCAATCGAATATCATGACGTGTGTAGTTGGAAGCACAGAGGAAATCCAAGTAATCATCCACCGTAAGATTGTAGACCAAACCTGGATCTACGGCCTTGTCAGGGTCAACGTGTCCCGAACCTACGCCCCACGTTGTTGATGTGGTGTAGTTACGCTCGTCTAGCAAACCTTTCCCCGTGTTGTCATGCATATAAGCGGTGGTCATAAGCGCCGACCGGATCACCGCCGGCGACCAGTCGGGATGCGCCCCCTTAAGCAGAGCCGCCAGGCCCGAGACGTGGGGGCAGGCCATCGATGTACCTGAGATGATGTTGAACTCCGTTTGCCTAGTATCTGATGGTAACCCTGTGGGGCCTTTTGTATCGGTCCATGCCGCTAGGATGTTGACACCTGGGGCGATCACGTCGGGCTTCACGATGTAGGGTGAATTCGGGTTGGGCCCTCGTGATGAGAATGAAGCGACGACAGGTGCCGGTTTGACACCCAACTGGGTCCCATGGAAAACGATCGTTGCTCGTGGGTTATGTGAAGAGCTGATATATTCACGGAGGATGCGCCCAGCCGACTCTGTGATAGCTAAGGCGGGAAGAAGGTAAGCATCGGCTACGAGACCCTCGCCGGCCGGGAAAACGTTGGTCGCAATCATGCCCGCTCCACCTGCCTCCTTAACTGCGGCCCCCATTGCGGCACGTGAAATCCCGCTGTAGTCGCACAGAACGATCTTTCCACGTACAAGCTCTGGGTCTAACGACTTTGGCGTGCAAAGAGCTGCAGTTAGAGCTTCACTGCGACCCAAAATAGTCCGGTTTCTACGAATCACCGTTGCGTTCCATGCGTAAACCAATGGCAGAAATGTCTTCTCGGGTAAGGACGGTCCACTGTACAAAGAAGCTCCGGTGATGACAGGGCCGTTCTCTAATAGAAGGTCGGCAGGAAATCTCCGGTCGATTGTTCCTGCTCCAATCGTCGTGATCCAGGGAGCTACATTTGTGACGGTCGTTGTTTCAGGACCGTTGTTTCCGGCAGAAGCCGATACGAACACTCCTTTTTCCATTGCACCGAAAGCACCGATTGCGATAGGATCCTGGTGGTAGGGAAGAACAGCCCCGCCGAGGGATAGGGAAATCACGTTGACGCCATCTTCCACTGCCTTGTCTAGGGCGGAGAGTATGTCAGAGTCGAAGCAGCCCATGTCCCAACATACCTTATACACTGCAATTCGAGCTTTCGGCGCAATTCCAACGGCAACACCGGTGGCATATCCCAGCATCGAAGCTTGCGGGACGTCGCTGCCCGCTGCCGTAGATGCCGTGTGAGTTCCATGTCCAATAGAGTCTCTTGCCGACCTGAATTCGGTGGTTTCGTTTAATTTTCCGGCATAGGCTTGGTATCCCGATAGAAAGTATCTGGCGCCAACCAACTTCTTATTACAAAGGGTCTTGGGAAATGCTTGCCCTTCGGTGCACTCGCCCTTCCAGTGGGCAGGCACGGGGCCAAGGTCCTTATCGTCGAAGCTCCTCCGTTCGGGCCATATACCAGTGTCGAGAACGCCGATCACAACGGAGGATCCGTAGTCGGAATCAGCCAGTAGACCGCCTGTGCCGTTCTCGACAAGTCCAAGGAATTGAGGCGACCTAGTCGTGTGAATATGACGAATTCGATCCGGATAGACACCGAGAATTCCAGGGCGCTTCTTGATTTCTTGGGCCTCTTGGGAGGTTAGCTTTGCAGAGAAGCCATGGAATACAGTTTTATAGACATGAAGCAAATCGTAACAGTTGCTTTCTCCTTGGTGAAAGGTGGGATTTTGAGAGGCTAGTGGATTAAAAGCCAGGCTTCGAAGAGTAGAGCTGTACCAGTGCTCGACATCGGGGAACACAGAAGGTTTCAAGTCATTCTGGACCTGGACGATGAAGGTCTGCCTCTTGGCGTTATTATCTTCTGCAGCAGAGACGGAGAGGGCGAGGCAATTAGCAAAGACCAGAAACCAAAAGAGTTCCATATGGAACACCAGGGAACTGAACAAAAGGAGAAGAGGCGAATATGGGTAAAATGTTCTATGTAGGTAAAGGGAATTTATAATGCTTCAGAAGAGAATCAAATCTTCAACTTTAAGTCTTCAGGTAGTGAGAACGACTAGAAAAAGACTTCATTACATGCATAACAGAATGTCGAACATAAGGCATGGGACTCGGGAGGTAAGAATCAGAGACCAGGGACCGAATCTGCTGTTCTTCGCACAAGGCGCCTCACACCGACCGCACGGTCACATCCCACCGTGCATTGGAAATATCTTCCGTACTCATATGTTATTATTTACCGCACGTGGAATGTGAATGTGAGGTTGTTGCGAAGCGCCCTGTGTGAGGAGCTATTGCTAGTAGGTATAAGTTTGGACTTTGCAGTGCTTATGTGAAAAATAAGTATTTATTCTAATAACCACTTAAGAGAGTTTGGTGAAAATCACTTAGGGAAGTAATGAAATATAGGTATTTATCAAAAGGGTAAATTGTTTAAATCTCCCTGAACTTTCTAACAGTAAGTTTGATAATTACAATCATCTCCCCTCAACAGCTCTCAAAAAAAAGAATGGCGTTTGGTGAAGTGACCCCAAGTGTCACATGAGCATAAGTGATCTGAAGTCCGCGGGGCATAAGCTGTTGATGATGGTGCTTGAGTCTCATTTGATGATGAACCTTAGGTGCTTAAACTTAATCACAATGCAATATGCTTCCAAGGCAGCCCACGCTTCAGGTTCATTGATTTAGAAATCCCCTAACCCCTACAACTTACCCAAAATATGTATCCATTGTCATCTCTCATAATCACCCCAATTGCACACCTACCGTCATTCTTCTTTTAAAGCATCAAAGTTTATTTTAACCATGCCCCCGGTTTCGTCCAATTGATGAATAATATGTTATTGTTAATTTGGTTCGTAGTAAGGACCCTTCTGGATTCCATATACTCAAAATTGATTTTGTCAACTAGACAGTCTAGACTATAGGCGGGAATATTATCATTCTTGAATATTTTCTCATTTCTTTTCTTCCAAATGTTCTATAGTGCTATAATTTGCCAGATCTGCAGGAGTATCGTATTTCATATTAGATCCATTTATAACCACTCTGTCCCACCAATCTTTAATGTCTTCATTTGGTATAGTTGAGGCCTTGAGGGAAGC
Source organism: Nelumbo nucifera (assembly GCF_000365185.1). The sequence continues at coordinate 3,411,362 of NW_010729132.1, read as the reverse complement.
TTATCCCTAAATGTAACCCAAACTGGTTTGGATTATTCACATTGGAGAAAGAGATGATTTGTGTCCTCTTCTTCACCACAAAATCAACATCTAACGTCATTCCTTAGTCCCCAATTTCTCAATCTCTTTTTTTTTTTTTTGTCAATATTTTGTTTCGGAGAACTAGGTATATAAAGAATTTTACTATTGGTAGACAGTTCAAATTTCATATACACGAAGTTTCAGGTTAGTCAAGCAGACCCCCTATGGTTAGGATTTGCAAATAAGAGGCAAAAAATGTCCCATGTAATTAATTACTATTGAAGCAGCTTTTTATTAAAAAAAAAAAAACAATAACAATAAAAAAAGAAAATTTAAAATTACCGCTTTACCTTCGAGGGATTGATATGAAAGGTAAATTTGAACAATAAATCAATTTCAGAAAAGAGTGCGGAAGGGTTAGGGCTAGTGATTCGTATGAAAAGTAAATTTAAAAAAGAAAAAGAAAAAAACATTTTGATGAAAAGTAACTGTATGGGTATGTTGTACATTTCCATGCCTCATTTTAGAAGATTTTAACAAAAGGGGGTCTACTTACAATTATGTCACAAAATTCAGGGGTAGTGATTGCAATTATCAAATTTTAGGGCAAATTTCCGCAATGATAAAAAAGTTCAGGGGAGGTTTCAGTAATTTACCCTTTTCAAAATCGTAAATAAGTGATTATTAATGTATTCTCACCCCACAATAAGTGCTTATTAAAATAAATACTTATTTTTAAATACTCCCAAACTTAGACCTTCTATGTTTGGAGCAAACTACTAATGGAAAATGGTCATGGTGCACGCCACTGCATAAAAAGTCTGAACGGCGGTGTTGGCTGGATCGCCGTAAGTACCGACCCATGAGATGAGATCACAGTAAACACGCCCTGTATTAGAGTGTTTCCACTTTCCCATGGACTGATGGACACATACCAAATGAGATAACAGATTACCATATCGGGAGGCAGTATAGGGTCCATAACTCCATATCAGCCCAGGCCCACTGGTAATAACATGGTAATTGGTTTGGGCTTGGGCCGGTGAAATTCATGTCAAACTCCAAAGCCCCACTTGGGTAGGACTCACATTATTGCAATAGGTTAGGGTTGTTTGGACTAATTAGGTCGTATGTGTGTCACCATTCACCAACAGGATAGAAGGAACGTGCCATACACTTGGGTTTTGATCATTCTACAATCCAGTCAGATCATAACTAGGCTTATAACCAGATAGCATCTTTGATGGAAATTAATAAAGCAAAAATAACAAATATCAAATCCCGACCAGTTAGCATATCAGAGTGATTCCTAATTGCCACATTGGGGGATGAACCCAGAACCAATTTTCCCATCTATTCATGATTCCTTCCTTATATTAGCTAGTGAATCAATTTGTCCAGCTCATAACTCTGATTCAAGCTCTGGAGCATCTTCAAATTGCCAATTTTAGATTATTCAGTGATCAAAATGTTAATAGTCATTGTCATAAGCTCATAACATTATTCTTAAATTTATATCTTAGTTGAGTTTTGGGAAGAAGATAAGTTTGAACCCTAAATACCTAAAATCGGAAATCAAACAAACAATTATCAACGTCTGACTTCATACACTCTATACATAGCTTTGGATCGTGAAAACTCAGATACCATGATGATTTTATTGAGATTAATTGTAGTAGAAAGGAAACGATTTTGAAAAAGAAAACAAATAAAAAAGTGTAGTTGAACGAAAGAGGGTATTATTATCACAAAATAAAAGAAAGAATTCAAAGGGAACAAATAGATATTGAAAAAGAAGGTATACACTATACAGGACCAAGAGAGAGGTTTGGGCTCAGAGAAAATGGAATGGAGATGTTTTCCCAGACCTCCGATTAGAAGGTCTCATAATGAGCTGGGATTAAAAATCTTGTCATCATTGCATCCGCAACCTCTCCCATTGCAAACAGGAAAGAAGAAAAAAAATAATAATACTTGTTAGAAGTTCAAAACACAAAAATTGGATAAACAAAGCAAATAACAAAAATCTCCATTTCATTTGACGTTGTGAGGAGCATCGGAAATAAGAGTCTGGAATCGGAACAACATTCTCATTCCTTGTAGAACAACATTTTCTCATTTAAAGGAATGATCATTCATTCCCTCTCTTGCCTGGAGAATAAAATCCCATTTCAACTGATTTCAATTCCTATCTAACCCAAACAAACGATGGAAATAAATCATTCCATTCCAATTCCAACCATAAACCAAACCAAAGGGACCCTTACCTCTTCACCCGTTCTTTAGTCTAAACAACACCCACGCACACAGTAGACAAAAAAAAAGAAACATTGGAAAACATCAGCGACGCAATGACGGCCTTGCCAACTGCGATGCCTCTTCAGTCCCCACCCTTTTAAAAAGCGAGAGGCCTTGATGATTAGGGTTAGGGTTTATACGTATCTATCAATTTCGGTGGGACTGTGGATGTAGGTTGGGACTTGAGATGCGGGTCCATCCAAATGAGATCTGGTCCATCGGTCCATCCAAAGGAGACATCCACAGTATTAGGATTTAGGGTTACACGTTTTGCTTAGCAGTTAGCAATGTACTTGCGATTGAGCGTTTCCCAGTGGATGAACGGAGATAAGCTCTGGGCCAGACCAGATATCAAGCCTCCTGCGCCTGATGAAAACAGAGGTTGGAGGCTGGCCCAAGACACCCGGCATGATATATAACCACATCTTGAGTCTCTATGTGTATGGCATGGATTGGGCTAAAATATAAAGGCAGCTGACCAACTAGAAGGTTTAACATACAAGCCCATGATGGCCCAAAATGCATGCCCACTAGAAAAAGTAAAAATGAGGAACGTTGGCCCAGTATTGCTAAGACCAGGAATACTAAAACTTCAGTAAATAGCATCTCAGGAGTGGGCTTTTTCCATTTTCAAAGAGAAAAACCACTCCTCAAAAAGAGTTAAATCGGTTAACTCCACTCAGAATTAGTTTCTCCTATACTTATACAAAAGGCTATTCACTCTCAAAACCGTGAGAGTCGTTAACACTACTTTCAAAGAAAAAGTTATCTTTATACACAAAAGAAGACCCACTCTAACTAAGGTCGTTACCAAGAAAGGGGTAACAGCTATTGAGTTTTAATCAAATACAAATTCTTAATTGATTTAATCTCTACCTGTTTCAAGCGGAAGGAGCAGGGTAATTAGGTAAGCAAGTCAAAGGAATTTGAACTTGTTATGTCTTAATTTTTTGCTATTGATTTTTTTTTTTTGAATTTGTTCTTTTTTTATTTTTCCAACCATATCAGATTAGAAGCAGCCATTCAAAAAACAATAGACGTTTTGTAAATCTGGCATTCTAAATGTTTGAAGCACATTTTCTTTCTCCAACCCATGTCAGATCACAAGAAGCCATTGCAAAAACAAGAGACATTTTGTAAATTTGGCATTCCCAATGTTTCAAGCACAACCATTGCTCTATATGCAATCAAACAAATTGGGTTTCAAAGCCAACGATGCAGAGAAGGGCAAAGGATTCAAAGATGGTGGATTGCATCAAAAGGCAACTGATGGGAGAAGAGTGCAATTGTCGAATTTCTTGAGCAAAATCCGTTATGATAGAAAAAGCTTCTAAACGAGATTCTGCTAGGGTATCCACGTGTAAATCTGTTGTTGTGCTATTCTTTTCCAATGATCAAAGATGTTGCTTATGAGTCCTTATCTTTTCTATGTAGAAAGGTTTTTTGTGGTAGGAGGGAAGGACTTTTCATATTCCATTTTTTAAGTTCATGTATTATATTGTATTTATGTTTTCACCGATTACAGTGTGTGTTCATGGCGGTTTGGTTTTGGCTTTTCTTTTTACTGGTTAGAACTGATTTGAGGAAGTATATTAAAAACAAATTGTGCAACTAATCCTCTCTCCCCTCACTAATCCTTTTATTAATCTTCACTAATGTGGTTAATTACAAATCAGCCCTTAAGTGGGGCGTCCAGCTAAGCATAAACTTAAAATAACTTAAAAAGAATTTAACATGCACATAAGACAGGTCCATTAGCATACAAAATAAATAACCTACTACTGAAACATAAAATAGACACTAGGGCCCATTCGGCCCAGTCTCTCTACACCATCCTTTACTCTTCTTACCTTTCACCAGTTAACTTTTTATAGATATTTTCTTTATAAACTTATAATTCATGTGGCTGCTATAACATCCTCTGCAAGATGAAGTCTATTTTCAAACTGTCACCACAAAAGTGCAAACTGCAGGAGCCAAGAATCCCCACCTCAATGCTATATGTTAACTTAGTCTCAAGTAATTAAGCACTTTGGAGGAGGTTATTCTCACACCTACAAAATTTGTTTTTATAAGGTAGTCCAGTTCATTTGTCAGTATTTAGTATTAAATATAGAAACTCAAATTGAGCATGCTTTAGAAACATTAGAAGGGCAATATATCAGGGACTTGTTAAGATAAGAAAAAGAAAAACTAGCAAGGAATTAGTAGTATGTACATATATGCAGGGGACTACAAATTCTGTAATGGGACCAAGACCAACCTTTGATATCCTCTATGATGAAAATCAGCTGACCAAATATCTTTAAACATACAAAAAGGACAAATGATGTGTCCAATCACCATATCCTTTTTGAGCATGATGTTCATGATGTTGTTTATATGGTCTATCCAACAGTGCACAAGCATATTTAAGCCGTTGATATGGAGAAATTCCAAGTGGTTCAATGGATAGTGTCGAAGCTAAGAAAGACAAGGGGTCAAATTGGAACTCTGAATAGATGTTCCAAGGAAACATGTAAATTGAATCTTGTTTTAGTTTTATCCCCATCGAAACTAATCTACTGGGATGATTTGTTTTTTCTTTAATGGTGTTAAATATGTCAATCTGATTTTTTGTAATGTTTAGATGAAAATAATGTGAAATATTCCATTGTTATGTTTAATCATTCATGCAAGGTTGAGCTTTTGGTTAACTTGCTCTTATCTGTGATGCTCATGCAACGATCACTATTCCATGAGTTTCGTAGGTAAACTGGTCTATAATCGCATTTAAACATTAATTTCATCTTCATTTCAGAGTTTGAATTGTCTAAATTGGGTTGTTGATATCAATTTTATTTACAGAAGGAAAAGGAATCACAATTTGATTTTAAGGTAGAATTTACTATAACAAGCAACAAGCCTCTAATGCATCATTACCAAAAGAACAAAGGAATATTGGAAGTAGTAGAAGTTGCAAAGGAATATTGGAAGTGGAATAATGGTTGTGAGGAAGGAGATGATGAGTCAAGCAATATTAGCGGTAAAAAATAATTTAAAACCGAACTAGCCCAACCTATTTGCTAGAAGATAGAGGATAGGTGGTGAATGGTAATATTGAGTTGTGTTGGAAATGCTAAAAAGGAATGCAGTTAAATCGAGATTGGGAGATACAAGGTTAAGAGCACTAATGAATGTGTGGAGTATGGGAACTTGAATGGCAAAGTAGTGGTTTAGCCCATTAGCGCTGGTGGGATGGTTAATCCATCTGTCCCAAAATGGGCTAAATTGAGAATTGGTCGGTGGGCCTAAGAGGTCAACAAAGTTTCAAAGCTGATTGTTTGTAATCCAGTAGAGAAAGGGTGTATGCATTGAAAAATATGAAAAATTAATTAAAAATATAATAAAACAAAATAAAAATTACTTAAATATAATATAAAATAATTATTTATTATTATAAGTATTGATAAAATTATAAAACAATGCATTTTTTAAGTTTTAAAATTTGTTTTCTTAATTTAAATCCTATTATAAAGTTTGGTAAAATTAAAAATTAATAAAACTTATGTTTGAATTTTACTTGGACTATCTTGGCCTACTTGGGTTGAACTCATACCAGCTCTACCCAGTTGAAAATGTCATAAGGCTCTTAAAACACAATCTTCCTTCTAAAACATGTGTCTATCCACTAAAAAAAAAACACTCATTTCAAATAATGTAAGATCCATAAAGTAGGTTATTAATTACAAATGAAACTTTATTTAATCTCTGATATTAAATAGCAAATTTATATAAAAATATCAAATAAAATAATAAGCTAAATTTATAACATAAAAAGTTGGTGTGAAACAAAATTTATTAGAATAGATGAATGAAAAAAATATTAGGATGCTAGCCCAGTGCTTTGTCAATTACAAAGATGTAAGACCCATGTTAATTTTTCTAATTTAATTGTTTATAGTTAAATAGTAAATTTCAAATTAAATGATACTTTAGTTACCTCTTACTTAGTATGGGGTCATTATCTAGATAAAACATGGTAAGTCTCTTAAATCAAATAAAAAGCCTAACATAAATGTCTAATATAAATAATTTAAAATTTTGAAATAATTCAGATTAATGATCCCATACTTGGTATGGGGGTCATTCTTAGTATATACTATTCTAAAAAGTATGAATGTTGAAAATGTAATTCCAATTAAAGCATTTCACCTCATTTAATCCCCTCTCATTAAATCTTGTATTTCTATTATTAATTCCCATTCTCTCTTGTTAAATCCACATTTAAGTTAACTTTTCACTAATAAATGCTAATAATTAGATCTATGTCCATTACTTTTAACAATATAAACCCATATATTTTAAAACTTACTCAAAAATAAAAGTCATTCTTTGTCCAAGTGATGACTGATGACTATGCAATTAAACTATCCAAATTAAATTGGCCAACCCATGAAGTTATAGTTTGATAATAAAATTTTTAAATATAAATAAATATAGAAAATTACAAAAATGTAGAAAAAATAGATACATTTATGATACTTTTTTATCAATCAAATTAAAAAAAAAACAAGTGTAAAAAACATGAATTCTTTTTCTTGATGATGAAAATGAAATACATATTTAAAACTCACCAGAAATGAAATTATTTTCCTATTTAGTGAAGATAAATAGTTCAACTTTTGGGTCAAAATTATCAACCTTTAATGTCATAATTAAGTAATAAAAATTCATAAAATATAAAAAACACAAAAATTACAAAAAAAAAACATTTAGGCACATGTACAATATCATATATTTAACACATTAAACAAAAAATAAGTGTAAATAACATTATTTTTACATATATAGAAATAAAAAGAATTATAGAAAAGTTGGGCACATCTATAACATCGTTTTTACACTATTATTAGAAATATGAATAAAATTGTCGAACTTTCTTTTGACTAAAATACCCATTTTTTGAATTTCATCCCTATGTAATTGTGAGGCTTAAAATGTAGTTTGAAGTAGAATTTTCACCTCATTCAATTCTCCTCTTTAAGTCTTACATTTTTTTTTTGAAAAATAAACAAAAAAATATATACAAAGAAGATAAATAGTGAAAAGTATATACTAATAAAAAAGTATACCCAAAACTTTATAGCTCAATATGATGTGCTTAGGAAATCAGATTCGGGTTTTGCAATCTGCATCCCATTAATAGTGAAAAACAAAAAATATAAAAAAATATAATGACATGAATTTTATAAAAATTTTTTGGTAGATTATTCTTGTTATTATCATTATCTAGAATTGCCAGGTGAAAAAACACGTGCACACTTACTAGTCAAATATAAAAGTGTGAATGCTATGTGATATTTTTTTATTAAAATTGCCCTCAATTTCTTTGTTTGGGAAAGGATATAAAAGTCATTTTATTATAGTTTTAATGGCAGCTTTAATGGCTTCTATAATGGCCACATTTGTGTATTTAATCCATCTCTAATTATTGTAAGGGTTGAAAGTGAAATTTCAATCATTACTTTCCACATCATTAAATCCTCTCTCGTTGAGTCTTATACTTAAGGTATTAAATCTTATTTTCTCTTATTAAATCTTATATTTTTAAGTTATTTTTCACTAATAAATGTTACTAACTAGATCTATGTCAATATTTTTAACAATATAAACTCATATATTTTAAAACTGGCAAAAAACAAAATCATTCTTTATCCAAGTGGTGGCTAAGAAATTCAACCATCCGAATCAAATTGATCAACCTATGAACTCATAGTTAGGTAATAAAATTTTTAAAATAGAAATAAATATAGTAATTTACAAAAATATAAAAAAAAATAGTTACATTTATGATATTTTTATTAATCTAATTAAAAAAATAAGTGTAATAAACAAGAACTATTTTTATTTATAATGAAAATGAAATGCATAATTTAGAACTAAATAAAAATGAAATATAAAAATTAATAATAAATAGTTCATCTTTTGGGTTAAATTTGTTAACCTTTCAAGCCATAAATAAATAATAAAATTTAATAAAATATAAAAATACAAAAACGAAAAAAGCACATAAATTTTGTGAAAAAAGCATTCAAGCACATTTGTAATACCATGTGCTTATCATATTAAACAAAAAGTAAGTTTGAAATATCAGAATTATTTTTACACACAAAAATACAAAAAAGAAAATATAGAAAAAAAATTGAACACATCTATAATTCTATATTTACACTACTATTAAAAATATGTGTAATATTGTGGAACTTTCTTTGGACTAAAAACAAGGTTTTATTAATCGATCCAGAAATGCAACCACTTTGGCTTCCGGTTTTTGGGTCAACGGTTCAACTATCTAGTTTGAGAGAAAGAGGTGACTAGTTAAAGGTGAGAAGTGAGAAAGAAGAAGAAGAAGAAGAAGAAAATGGAGAGTCACCAGAGGTGGTTGTCACCAAGTTTACCAATCATTGTTGTAAAACTGTTATGCCTTGAGAAGAAGAAGAAGAAAGAACCACCACCAATGGTTATCTCCATATTCATCATCACCACCATTACAATACCATTTGCCCTCCTCTTACATCTCTCTCATCTTTCTAAATTTCTCTCAGATTCCAGATCGTTAGCTGCATTGGTGTATCTTAGAGTTTAATATAAGATTAGTGTTTAATCTCTCGTGTCTTGCATCCATTTTTTTTATTTTTTATTGGGGTTGCAATTTTTTTTTTTGCTATTACAACTTAAAAAGAATCATAGAAATTAAAAAACTCAAAATCAAAATGGAAAAAACTAAAAACCCTAACTAATTTTTGCCATCGGGAATAATCGAACAAGTTTATGAGATATGAAAGATTCTTTTTTCATTTTCTTATTTTTAAATATTAAAAATTTTAGAAATAGTTTGAAAACAACCCAGGAACGTTAATTGGGTAAAAAATTTTAATGGTTAAACCGTTTGGATCAATAGTTCTTTAATCATTTTAACGTTTCACTATAATCGAGGCCTTCACACTAGTTGTATCCTTTGGAAACCAATCGGGCCTTGTCACAGTCAATGGTGCCATTACGTTTTCATTTGATACGATAAACCCTTTTGCAGCCACAACATTAGCATTGGGCTTGGGTTGGACCAAATCCCTTGTACCATTCTGTAATAATGCACCAAAATTCATCCTATATAGAAGCTCTCCAATGGGCATTTCGATTAGCAGATGAGAAGCACGTGGGTTCAACCTCAGGTAGAGGATACTTAGACTAGTAAAGACCAAAGAATATTTTTCGTCGGCTGAAAAATACAACCTTTGGCCCGTGAAGTCATAGGATGAACATTTTGGGCCCGTGTTGTCAATAGGTGACGTGCAGGGGCACATGAAAGTGGACGAATCCAGGCTGAACCAAGACAAACTCAGATTGGGCATGGGCCCATGAGCTGAATCAGTAGCAGGCCCATTAGATGATGGATGCAATATAACTAGCGACAAAAATGGTGTTGTGGGCCTTACAGAATCTGTAGTGGATGGGCCTGAAGAGGAGAACTTGAGTCTTTGAAACGGAAGGAGTATTCATTAAGCTCAACATGCATAGTAATGATGTAGTGACCAGTTTCAAGATCCAAACATTTATAACTCCAATGAAGGGGACTGTAGCCCATCTTGGTTCAAAGTATCGATACAATATGCGTATTGGCAATATCGTATCGGTACTTAGAAATGCCCAAAACTTTTTTTTAGTTTTTTTTTTCAAACTTTGGTTTTTTTGGGAAGCTAAAAATAGGACTTTTTTATTAAAAAAAGTTGGGGTTCCGAAACACCTGGAAACATGTGTTTCGGAGCATATAGTTTTCAAAAGATACGATACGATACACCCGATACGGGGCGTATCGTATCGATACTTTAAACCATGTAGCCTATAAAAACACATGGTTTGGATTTGTAGTCCAACTTGTGATTCATGTAAGGTCGAATTTATAGAAAGCATAAATAGCCAAAGGTTTTCAGAGATTTATAGTCGACAATCTTACCAAAAAGCAATTCATAGGGAGTCTTGCCATGGAGAGCCTTCGTTAAACAGCCTAAATTGGTTGGTGGAAGATGCAACCGATGTCTTTTCCCTATTAGACAAGCTGAACAAAAAGATGAAGACATGCTGGATACTCACTACATGTTTAACTACTACTGATGACAGATGTCCAAGACGTTTATTGGAAGTTTGAATACCAAGAAGTGCAACATTATTCGACTCATCAGCTTTATTCATAAATAAAAGGTAGACAATAGAAGCCATTCTTAGTAGTCGCTCGAAGTAGAGGTGTTATCGATCGTCGATCCTTAATAACACAAGTATGAGGGTGAAACTCAAAATAAACATCCCTATTAGAAGCAAATTGAGCCACAGGAAGCAGATTCCATTGATCGAATATTTGGCTCATGTAGTATGTCTTTCAGAAGTAAATACGAGAGGAAGATAGAACCAGTATGAGAAATTGTTCAACCTTCACCATTGCCAATAGTGACCTGATTGGGATTGGTGTATTCAGAATGTAGCTTTAGTTTGCTCAAATCCGAGGTCATGTGGTTAATTGCCCTAGAATCTAGGTACCAACAATCATCATCATTTAAAGCATTGAGGGAGGCATTATAAGATACTGGTGTAGAGTCATTGGGTGCAGTGGTCTTCTTGGAGTTCAAATCAGACCCCCACAACGTCCCATAGGACATCCTAGCCATGTATTGAGAACATCTCCCATTGATGACATCATCATTTCTGGTATTATCATCGAGAGATGTTCCCAATACACGATGGGGATGTGCTGTAGGACGTTGTGGGGGGCTGATTTGATCTCGTCTTCTTGGGCTTAGGTTTGAATTGCCGATTGTAGCGATGGTGACACTAGAAGACTGAGTTATTACAACTCCAACAGATCTTATAGGGGTTATTAGCATATTTAGGCTTCCCACTGCTGTTAGAATCCTTGGAATCTTTCTCAAGCTACTGGGGATTTGGGTTGGAACTCTAGAAGATAGAGAAAATTTCTCTGTATTACTTCAACGTAAACTGACAAGATACATGATGACTATTTATACAAGAACCAGACCTATACAAAAACTGCTACGTAGTAAACTCCAACTCAGCTAATCTAACAAACTAACCAACGTGTACAACAAACTAACAACTATACTAATAGACTAACTAACCGTAGCTAACTAACTAACCATTCAAACAAGTTGGAGCTTGGGATTGATGAAAATCAACCAAGCCCAACTTGGAAACAATGGAATGGAACTGAGGGCCAACAAGACTTTTAGTAAACACATCTGCAAGCTGTAACTTTGTAGAGATGTGTTTAGGAAGAACGAAACCAGCTTTAAACTTGTCACGCACCAAGTGGCAATCAATTTCCAGGTGCTTAGTACGCTCATGGAAGACCGGATTAGCAGTAATATGCAATGCCGCTAAATTATCGCACCAAAGAGAAATTGGCAAAAGAGAATTGATTCGAAATTCCTGTAATATGTAACTGATCCACTATAGCTCACAAACAGTAGTAGCAGGGCTGCGATATTTCACTTCTGCTGAAGATCTGCTGACAATGGATTGTTTCTTGGTTTACCAAGAAATCAATGAAGAACCCAGAGATATACAGTAGCCAGTGAGTGATCGACGAGTCTCCTTACAAGCTGCCAATCTGCATCATAGTAGGTTTTAAGAGAAAAATCATTTGTAGATGGAAAGAACAAACCTCTTGAAGGGGTTCCCTTGAGGTATTTGAGAACGTGAAGAATTGCCTCCCAATGAGCCTTGGTAGGAGATTGAACAAATTGACTAAGTTGTTGAACAGCATGAGTAATATCAGGGCTAGTTAAATTGAGATAGAGTAACTTGCCAACAAGCCTTCGATATTTCTCTGGTTCATCCAATGGAACACCAACAATAGAAAAATGTTGCCCCTTTGGCAATGGTCTAACAATAGGTTTTACTCCAAGAAGACCAACATCTTGCAAAATGTCTAACACGTACTTCCTTTGGTTAACATAAGTGCCACCTGACCCACTTGCAATCTCAAGGCCCAAAAAATACTTACCAAACCCCATATCCTTGATAGTAAATGTATCATGTAGAAACTGTTTAACCTTTTGAATTTCACTTTCATGAGTGCCAGTGACAAGAACATCATCGACATATACTAACAAATCTAAAAAAGAGCTTGATGTGCTCTTTGTAAACAAACAATGATCATGTGCACTCTGTGTAAATCCATAAGCTTGAAGTTTAGCACAAAACTCAACATTCCATTGGCAGGAAGCTTGCTTTAAACCATATAGAGACCTCTTCAACAAACAAACTTCATGTGGTTTTGCTTTGGTATAACCCTGAGGAGGTTGTATAAAAACTTCCTCATCAAGATAACCATGTAAAAAGGTGTTATTAATATCCAATTGATGCAAAGCCCAATTTTTGGTAGTAGCAATAGCCAAAAATATCCTCACTGTAACAAGCATGGCTACTGGAGAAAAGTTGTCCTTGTAGTCAACTACTTCAATTTGATGGTAGCCTTTTGCTACCAACCTCGCTTTGTATCTATTAGTGGTACCATCTGGCAAATACTTTACCTTATAAACCCACTTCGATCCAATGGCCTTTTTTCCAGGTGGCAGAGGAACCAACTCCCATGTGTTATTTGATTCTAAAGCCTGCAACTCTTTGTTCATAGCCTCAATCCACCTTTCATTTTTGCTTGCTTGATTATATGAATTAGGTTCAGGAACAGATGACACATTGGCAAGAAAAGACATATAGGTGTTAGTGAAAAGAGGTGATTTATGGTAGGGAAATGTTGGTGGTGTATAGGCTGAAGAACCTAGTGATGTAGTTGTATTCGAAGTTGTAATAACGGTAGGCAAGTCAGTAGGAACAGTTACATTAGACACAAAGTCATTCATCCATGCTGGTTTAAATTTTTGTCTAGTGCTATGCCTTAAAGTAGGAATGGGAATATCTGAATGATGTGTGTTAGATGAAGATTGAATGGGGTTCAAAGGCTGTATAGGATCTGAAATAATGTTAATATGGATAGATTCAATAACAGTAGAAGGAAAAATAGTAGGAATATGATCAATAGCATGATCAACATTCTGGTTTAAAGGAGTTGTTGGCAAATGATTTGAATCGAAGACAATAGGATCATGAAAAGGAATAGGTAATGATATTTCACTGCTATCATTAGTAACATTTGAAAAAGGAAATACATTTTCATGAAAAACCACATCTCGAGAAGTATAAAACTGATGAGAATCTTCATCATAAACTCTATATGCCTTTTGACCTATGACAAATCCAACAAAAACACACCTATATGCCCTGGCTTCAAATTTATCCTTATGTGGCCTAGTGTTAGTTGCATAGCATAAGCAACCAAAACACTTAAGTAGACTATAATCTGGTTTTTTGTTATGTAACACTTCATAAGGGGTTTTCCAATCTAAAACACTAATAGGTAACCTATTTAGGATATAACCTGCCATTAAAAGAGAATGGCCCCAGAATTTTATAGGCATATTTGCCTGAAACATTAAAGCTCTAGCTATTTGTAAGAGGTGTTTATGCCTCCTCTCAACAATGCCATTTTGTTGAGGAGTATAAACACAACTCTTTTGATGCACAATTCCTAACTGATACAAGAAAGTTTGACATTCATTGCTAGTAAACTCAGAACCATTATCCGTCCTAATGCATTTAACCTGTTTCTGAAATTGATTTTTCACCATTTGAAAGAAAATTTTCAATGTTTATAATGTCTGATGTTTATGTGTAAGTAAAAAGGCCCAAGTAGCTCTGCTACAATCGTCTACCACAGTAAGCATGTAATGTGCCCCTGTAAAAGAAGCTTTATGGTAAGGTCCCCATAAGTCTATGTGCAGAAGATCAAAAATAGAATCTGACCTAGTATTGCTAAGTGGAAAATACAACCTATGTTGTTTTGATTTGTGACAAACATCACATGGTGAAAACAGTGTTGTATCAACACCATTTAAAAAGGTAATGTGTAGTAATGATTTCAATAAGGCATGACCAAGCCTGTTATGCCACAAAAGTTCAGAATCTTTATTCAAATCATCAGTAGCAGTACAAGGAAGATTGACTGAGTTACAAACAGAATCAAAAGAAGATTTAACTAAGTCAATCTAATGATTACAAGAAACAAAAAAATGTAGTATCATGGAATGAAGATTTGTCTAAAATGTATAGATTCCCAACCACTTTACCAACTGCTAGAACAGCTTCAGTTTGAGGGTCCTGTAGAATACATTTGTCAGGATGAAATACAAATTTAATTTGTGCAGTCTTAGAAAGTTTTCCTATTGAAAGAAGGTTAAATTTGAAACTAGGGATATAAAGTGCATCGGCTAAGGTCAGTTTAGGGCTAAGATGCACATCACCTATTTGATGAACAAGTTTAACAGATCCATCAAGTAGAGAAACTGGAGTAATTTGTGTTACTGGTTTTGGTCTATGAAGTAGTTTGAGGTTAATAAACATGTGGTTTGATGCACTCGTGTCTATTATCCATGTTCCACAATCCAAATTATCAAATGAACGTAAAGCAAAATGAAAAGCAGTACTAGAATTTTTACCTGCAAAATCGTCAACATGTGTGAAGTTAACATGATTGCCTTCAATAATAGCCTTTCCCTTCATCATCTTTGACAATTCCTACTGAATCATCTCTAACAAAGATACTTGTTGATCAGTTGCTTTGCCAACATCACGATCCATGTTAACATCCAAAGGATTATCAACCATATTTGCCACATTTCTTCCTCCTGCAACCTTGCTTCTTTGCTCTTTATGTTTCTTATACCACTCTGGATAACCATGCAATTTGAAGCATGTATCATTAGTATGACCGCCCATACTACAGTGATCACAAGACAACTTCTCATATTTCTCATTTTTTTGTCATTATAACTTGACTTCTTATGCTTTCCTCTTTCAGCACCAAATCCTCTTCCCATAGGTGCTCTTATAAACATTGCTGAATTCTCAACATTCTCAACCAAGTTAAGATGAACCTCTCATTGCTTCTCAACTCGCAAAATCATTGAATAAACCTTGTTGAGTGAAGGCAGGGGATCCATAACTAAGATCTGGTTCCTCACATGATCAAAATCATCACTTAGGCCCATTAAAAACTGCATTAGACTGTTAGAACAAGCAAGATCTAAAACATTCTTCGCAACACCACATGTACAATTCTTACAAGTACATTGTGGTATTGGGTGCGCACAGACCAATTCATCCCACTGTTTCTTCAGCTTTGTGAAGTACTTCACCACTGACTTACTTCCTTGAGAAATAGTATTTATTTCTCTTTGGATCTAGTAAATTTGCGGTCCATTAGATTCACCAAATCTCTCTTCCAACTCCAACCAAAGTTCTCTAGCAGTTGATAAATAGAGAAAAGCTTACACTATTTCCTTAGAAATAGAGTTCAAAATCCATGATCTAATCATACAATCCACACGAATCCACTGATCAGAATCAGTAGAATCTTCTTCTGGCACCACACACCTTCCATCGATGAATCCGAGCTTCACCATAGCTCCTAGGGCTATCTTAATCGATCTACTCCAAGACAAATAGTTGTTACCTATTAAAGGAGTCGTGACAAGTTGCATTCCTGGATGATCCAAGTTTGCCAAAGTCATTGGATCTCCATTAAAGGTACTTGTCGTTTCCTTGTGCACAGTTGCAGTTCTAGTTTGAGGTGCAACCACAACTGCTGGATCTTCAATCACTTCCATTCTTTCAGCTAACGCAAAACCAAAACTCTACTATCTAATCTTCAAAACAATCAACAAGGTGGAGGTACAGGTAGATCTGGATCGATTTGCTCTGATACCATGAAAAATTCTGGAGAAAAAGAAAACTAGAAGATAGAAAAAATTTCTCTATATTACTTCAACGTAAACTGTACAAGATACATGATGACTATTTATACAAGAATCAGACCTATACAAAGCTGCTACATAGTAAACTCCAGCTCAGCT
This sequence comes from Nelumbo nucifera, assembly GCF_000365185.1. The sequence continues at coordinate 3,395,019 of NW_010729132.1, read as the reverse complement.
AATCTAACAAACTAACCAACTTGTACAACAAACTAACATCTATACTAACAGACTAACTAACCGTAGCTAATTGACTAACCATTCAAACTATAAATTAAATATATAATCTGTACATGGACGAATAATTAGCAGAGGGAAATGGAGGCAAAGACTGCATATGACATTCGATTCAGATCTCTTCAATGATCAAGAGAGCCTGGAGCTCATCAAAGCAGTGATCATTAGACCGAATCTGAATGGATGTAACGAAAGCATCGTATTCAGCCTCGAGCCTATTCAAAGCTTGGTGAAAAATATCCGAGTCTACAAGAGACGACCTAGTGGCGGCCAAACTGTTTTTGATTTTCTAAAGGTAAATGTGCATTGAATCACCATCCTTTTTCATAAGAAGAAGGTGGTTCCAAAGTTGAGTGATCCAAGCCTTTGATTTGGACCCCTATAACTTCTCCAAAGTGCACCAAACTTCTCAACATGTAGAGCATCCAACCACTGGTTTGGTGAGAGTGGCAAGGGGTCAATTGAGCATAATTTGGTCTTGTTTGACCCACGATTAATAAGCTAGATTGAGTGTGGTATTATCCGAAACATGCTGAGAGAGTCGTGGGAGAGGACCATCCACATATCTCGTTAGTTCTGCTCCAACTTGTGCTGGAAGTATTTGAAACTTCCAAAGCAAATAGTTACAACCATCCCAAATTTACTAGAACGACAGTTGGAAAACTATCGTTTCCAAAAACAATAGGTGTGGAAGTTGTTGTAGGGATATTCAAAATTTCAAGAATCTCTCTCCTCCCTCTCTTGGTTTTGTCTTTTCATCTTCCCACCCTTGAGTGCATGGGAAGACTCCTTGTCCCACATTGCTTGGGAAAGGAGTGAAAGTAGAGTATATTTATAATTTTGCTCTCTTTATGGGTAGGGATCTATAGGAGGAGAGCATTATAAATATTCCATGCATGTGAGGGGGGGTTGAGGGTGCTTTTCACACGTGCATGCCGATCCGGGGCATGGGCATGGGCATGGGCATGGGCATGGGCATGTGTGCGTGTGCGTGTGCGTGTGCGCATGCGCGATGCACCGAATCGCTTTTACTTTTTTACCAAATTTGAATTTTTAATTAAATGTTTTGCATCTACTCGAACAGATGTCTGTTTGAATTTCAATTTTTTTTTCAAACAAAAACGTTTTCTCTTTTTCGTGTCTCTTCTTCCTCCCTGTGCCTCTTCGAATAGGTGCACTGTTTTAAAGAGGCTCCTGTCTAAAAGGACACCTTTGTGTCCATTCAGGTTTGAGACCAGTCTACAAAAGTGATGTTAGTCGACCCAGTTTCACGTAGATCAATTGTCAACAGGTCTTCTTCTTTGTCTTCTCTGTAATCTGAGCATCATCTTTTCTGTGCTTCACGAAGGTCTGGTAAGCGAGTGCACGCCTACCAGTAGCATGTTGCCTGTTTTATCTTAGCGACCGATTTGTGATCATCCGGTTGCACCATAGGGGGCAGATGCGGTTTTATGGAGAGTGACCAAGTGGCACGACTCAACCCTCCTTCTCCCTGCCATTCCCAGTTTTGAGATTTTACAACATCACATCACTGCAACTTCGGTTTGGAAAACGATTATCAATAAGTTCCATTCTACCTTTTTTATTATTTTTACAACAGAAGATGGTTGGGCATTTGTTGAGGTGACTGCAACGGATTGAGTGGACATGGTTTCAGATTGGCGAGGCTTGATACCATCAACGACACAAGAATTTGGAGTGGAAAACCGACCATAGAATTGGTGATTCAGTTATTGGTAATCAAGGAGATAAGATGCAACAGATTAATTTCAGAGATTTACTCTGTTTGGTTAGTTGATATACAAATCAAGTTGTACAAGTTAACCTAGTTAGTTATGTAGGTGCCATGGGTTGTGTTGAATTGGATCGACCCATTATCTTCAACACATATATATAGATACACGTATATACATATATATACGCATATATACATATTCTTCAATGAGGCCTATGGGTTGGGTTTCGTGGAGATGGAAAATGGAGAAAACTATCATCCCTACCACTCGAATTCGTTGCACATGATACGCTTGAAATGAAACCCAGGCCCATCCCCATCTCGATGGCATTAATTCAGACGAACATATTCTTCATTGTTTAATCATTTTAGGAAGCATTGAACTTCTTTTGTCGTAAACTTGTCGCCTTTTCCGGTATTTTCTTTGATTAGAAATTTAGAACCCAAAAGTGTCATTAACTTGAGCAGAGAATAAAAATGTGAGAGGGCACAGAGAGGTTGAAGATGGACATCGTGTCTGTCTATCTCTGACATGTTGCAATTCATTATCGAAAGAGTCGAACTTCAATTGTAAGTTCCGGCCGAGATGGGTAGCAGCTTGCTCAATTTTACTTATGACGCAGTGAAACATGGAGCAACTTCTAAGGTTGGTTCCATTGGTTAATCAATAATAAATCAAAATTAAAACGAACTAAATATGATTTTGATGTTGTACATCCTGGACTTAAATCACTACAAAATAACTTCAAGGAGTTGTAACTCCTTGTTAAACAACTAAACATAAATATAACATCGACACCAATTTTACATATAACATTTTTTAGAGTACATTTATTATTTTTCAAATAGTAACTCATTATTGAAATTTATAACTTTATAAATATTAACAAGAATTATTCCCATTTTTTAAGAATTAAGATTTTTGTTTTATTATGTTTTTTGTTGTTGATGCATTTTTTATACTTAAATTTTTGCAACTTATACGCATCTTAATTTTTTCACTACATCCATGTATATCCAAAGTATATGTTAATCTGTTTCTAATAAAAACATTTCTAATATTCTTTATATTTTTCATACTTTTTCTTCTTTTGACAAAAGAAAAGGACAATGGGCTCAATTTGGAAAGAGCATAAATACAAATATATACAACATAAATATGCATTGGTCTATTATTTATCAATGCATAAATATAATGTTGTCAAATACACATAAAAGTGAACCAAAGTTTAAATTTACTCTGAATCAGAATCTATACTTCATTTAAAGCCATATTACGAAGTTTTTTATCAATACAAAGTTATAAACTATTAGTTTTTCTGATCATAACAAATTTTCCTTGCTAATAAACTTATTATCTTCCCAATTTACATACTTTGAACTTGATCAAGGAAACTAGTTCCATGGAATAAAAGAATATGTATTAACCACACAAATATGTATTAACCTTGGCGATTTGACAATCCTTCAATCAAATGCCAAAGAATATGTATTAACCACACAAATTACTGTTTGACCGAGATGCCCAGACAAGGATTTATTCTAAATATCGATACGGGCAGTCTATATCGGTGTTTTTTCAGATATGTTTTATTTATTTTTTTTAAGGAGAATGACCAATCAACCCAAATCAGAATTTATACTCTAAAGTAGTGAAAGAATGCATCCTGACCATGAATTGATGTCAAATTCATGGACAGGATGTAGTTTATAAGAGGGAGAGGACTAGTAATAAAGGGGCTGGAATTCAGAATTCTGCATCGGATCTCCATTTTTTTCGACACGATACGTAAATAATTATCATCTACGTAGATCCACAAGGTAACATAACCGTCTGGAATACGGGATGATCATATCCTCCACCGAAGCCCCACTTGAGTCTTGAACGTGAATGCACGGGCAAGATGTGGTTTATAGGGGAGAGGGCTAGTTGTAGGCGGCTGGAATTGAGAATTCTGCATCGTGTGTTTCCGTACTTTTCCCTTGATTTTGTTTTCTGAGTGCGGAGATGCGCTGTGTATGGCTGTATCCTGTATGTACGGTTACAGGACACGAGTCCAGTGTTGGTGATTGGTGACCACTGACCAGTGAGCGGTGAGCGGTGTATAATTAGCAGCACTGATTGATGCGGATCACTCATATCTAGGCCGTTGATTGCTTCAAACACGAAATGGAGAACACCCTCCAATTCTTCTGCGTGGGACCTACCGATTGATTCTGATCCCACGCACCAAAATGTCATCAGAGCTCCACAAATAATGACACACGTGGCATCTGTACACTATCGCTTTTGCTGATGTGGCATTTTAAAAAAATAAAAACAAAACCAACCATGAACGATGTTTATTATAAGCAAGTTATCTGTCACATGGTTGAACTTGAGTGCAGTGTACGTGGTCAGTCAGATTCAATAGTACTGACCCCAAAGCTGTGGGCGCCTCCAACGGTTGTTCGGTACCACCGGCGCCGTTGGATAGTTAGATGGATGATGCCAGGGGCGGAGATTGAAATAAAGTGGAGGCATGGATGGATAAAAACATGTCCCAGGTCCCACGCCTTGAGGATTGAGTCCAGCCTAATCTATTTCACTCTGCCAAACACTCGCTACTAATGACGTCATCTTTCTTTTCTCGTGTCCCCCCCCCCCCCCCACCACTCGTTTCTTGCTTTTTTATGAGTCATGACCTTCACCGCTTCACCATTAATCAATTCATTATCTTGTCTTCCTCCCTAAATTCCTGTATTTTTTTTTTCTACTCCAAAAAAATCATTTTTTAAGCGAGAGATCAAAATATCTCCTACCTGCAGTCTGCAACAGGAGACAGACACACACCTAACGAGTAACGATATTATTAAATTTTATACAAAAAACAGAAGAAAGATAAAAAGCTGTTGCATCCGTTGATTACACAGTATGACCCATCAGATCTTTTCAAGTAATTATATCACAGATTATCAGCGCGAATGATAGTCTTCAAGGAAGACGAATGAACAGTAAATAACAGGGACTATCTCTCAGCTTTGTCATAATGAAAGAAGAAATTGTTGGAAGAAGACAATAAAATGTCATAATAATAATAATACAAAGAAATCAAACTAAATACAGTTAATTTGGGAGAAGATTCAGAAGCCTTAACAGAGAGAAAATTGAAACCCATTGACGCTTTCCCCGTTTGATCCATCTATCTATTAACCAAAAAAAAACAAAAAACATTCAAAATCTTATGGAACTACATGCACCATACCGACACCATCAAACGAAGTTTCTCCCAAATTATATAGAAGTTCGACGGATGACAAAGGAAATAGGAAAGGAAAAAAAATCATGCGCCTGAGAAAACTGATGAGGCACAACATTACATAGCTGTTGAGACCATGGCGGCAGAAGCGGCAGGAACATCATCGAAACTCCAGAGGTCAAGGGAGACCCCTCCCGCAATGTTCTCCTGAGCTGGATTCGGCGCTGTCGTGGGCTGCTCGACACCACCATCGAATGGAATGTGATAGAACTTCATGTAAGATTCGAACGCCATTAGCTCCTCCGAAAGCTTCTGTACTTCGTCATCTTCTATCAATATCCCCTTGTTGCTTTCTCGTTTTGGTTCCAATAACCCCTCCCCCTTCACCTTCATATTAACCTGTTGAAAACAAGCGTCACCTCCGTCCTGGTCGCTACCCATCATGCTCGGAGACGAAGCTGCACCCTCCGATCCAGATGCAGAGCTCGACATGTCACCGTGAGGGAGAAAGACAATGGGGTTTGGGTTAACAGGAGGAACGCCGCCATAGTAACCATTGGCAGGAAACGCTTGATTCAGATGAGCGGGAAATCCAAAATCCGTATTCTTCGGGATGCCACCACAGTAGGTCTGATTATACAAAGGCTGAGGGTTTCGATGGGAGGGCACCTGGGCATTAGGAGCTGAGTATTCATCGTCTTCGTTGGGAAAATTAACCTTGGCTTTCTTTCCTCTTATCTTCCTTGCTTCCCTGTCATAAGCCCTTGCCGCCTCTTCCGCGGTGTTGAAGGTACCCAACCAAACCCTAACCCCTTTCCTAGGGTCACGGATCTCGGCCGCCCATTTGCCCCATGGGCGTTGTCGAATCCCTCTGTACAGATTCTTTCGCTTTCTCTTGCCGTTGTTTTCACCAGCAGCACCGTCACCTGCATCTGCATGAATGAAGTTCACAGTGAGTCAAAAGGTTGGAGAAGAAAATAAAGCGGAGCGTAAAGATAATGGAGAGAGAGAGAGAGAGAGAGAGAGAGAGAGAGAGAGAGAGAGAGAGAGAGAGATTCGCCTGCAGGGGAAGGGAGTTTCTTGGTCTCTTCTTCTTGACTGAAGCGGCGGAAGTCGGATTCGAAGTCGTCATCAGTTTTAGCGAAGGGCGAATTGGGCCAGAGGTCTCGAGCGGTGACACGGCGGTTTCTATTGCGAGGGATGAAGTCGGCTATGATCGCACCACCACACATTTTTCAATGTTTGCAGAGAATAGAACGAAGAGATTGAAGAAGGAAGAGAAATCTGAGACACTGAGAGAGAGAGAGAGAGAGAGAGAGAGAGGTAAAGTCGGTTCGTTGTTGTTGTTGTTGATGAACAGCAAATGAGTTGAGGCTAAAATGGTTGGGGCTGGGGTTGCTTTTGTACCCGTTGAACCGCTGGTGCCAGCAGTACAAGCTGTACTTTCGTCGCGTCTATCGTTTTTATTACTTTTTTATTTTATCTTGCCACAATTTAATCTTGCGTAGTGCGCAAGACTCAAAGACAAAGGCCCCTTTTCTTCCAGAAGGGCCATGGCTCGATCCGTTTACGAGTTACGACGCACTCATAGAGAGTCATAGACTCATAGGAACTAGGAAATGACCAAAGAAGCCATAGCGGATAGCGGTGTGGTGGCCATTAATAAATAAACTATAAAGAGTTGATTTTTTTTCTCGCTTGATCGTTAGTGTAATAACGATAAATGAGTTTGTTTTTTCTTTTTTCTTTTTTCTTTTTTTGGTAAAGAAAATGAAGAGTATGGTCAGTATCAGTACCTGCCAAAATTGACTTAAATCCAGTGAGGACGGACGAAACATCAGATACTACCGTGGTAGTCCTAATTTTTATCTTGCAACGCAGAAAGCACGTTCTATAACATGAAAATATCCCAGGTCGGTTCCACCAAATCTTGCCCACAATACAGAGTTTTTATAAGCTCAAACGCGTAATAGACGAGACCGGATGAGCACAAAAGCAGTTATTTGCCACGTAGACATATGATATGGCATCGGAAGCCACCTGTTCTTGTTAATTTGTGCGTCCAACTTGTTGCACTAGGTTTAGACCAGTGGGGGAAGATCCAGTGGTGAAATACTCCTTTTGAAGATTGAAGATTAGTAAACGAGAGTGAAACTACATAAAGTATTATTATTTATCAAATTCAAAATTAATGGATGGGTTCTGATTCGTCAAAACTCTTTCCATTACCAGATTATGGTAATGGGCGCATTTAAGAGATTAATGGATGCAGTTAAAAAAATTACAAGTTGCTTATTGGCTTGAGCAAAATTAGGGAATCCGAGAAGGTTTGGAGTTTTAATGGGATTCGGTCATTATCCATTTGATTGATATTGATGTTGATCTTTATACTTTGACCCACAACCGCATTTCCTGTTTATTTTATGCCGGTCGCATTTTTGACAAATTTAATTTGCATGCTCCTTTCTTCTCCGGTCGTCCGATCGTTGACCAAGCCAAAATCCCACGACTTACGACCTTTTAAATTAAAATAAAAAAATATAGAAAAAATAAATAAAAAGGAAGAAACATTGACAAGGCCAATGTATAAATCGTTTCAGCCAATTAATACACGGAGTCGGAGACTGGAGCAGGTTTAGTTTAGTTTCCATGGTAGGCAGCTATTAGCTAATAGGGGGTTTCTTCGACTCAAAAAAAGACTGAATTAGGTTTTAAGTAGAACGCCATAAAAGAACGAGGGAAAACCAAACAGGGTTTGATCTTAAGTAAAGAAAATTCATTTAAAAATTAGCAATTTAGCTTAAACAAATAAAAATTAAAATATATATATATATATATATATATATATATATATATATATATCTTGATATCTTAGAAGAACTTTGACCAATAATACCAGTGGTTTTGGTTACCATGATCGATTTTTTTGTATCATAGTCGGACTCTGTTTTTATAGACATTCAAAGGAAAAATATATCATGTTTTCTTCTTTTACATTTATTGTTGGTGGAAAAAATTCAACATTTTACGCATTGATCTCTTGTTTGAAAATTAGAACTCGGACTCTGTGATTGAGATTAAGTTTTGTTATTTTCACAATTCCTCTCATTTAAATATTTAGTAAAAAATGATGTTATTTGAGGATTCAATTATGATACCAGAAAAACTTGTAACCAATCAGGTTGAATTTATCAAAATTCAGGAAGGGTGGTTGTTCAAAGGCCGAAGCTCACCTGGTATCATGTTTTTCTTTCTTGGTAGCATATAGTTTTCCTTCTTTAAAAGTATAAGTTAGGGGTTCAAAATGAATTGATCCAATTTGAAGTCGGATCCTATTTTTATCAGATATAGATCTATATCTCCATTTCCTATCTTTGGATCGAATTATTCGATTAAAAATTGGATGGGATGGGATTGGAATCACCCTCTATCCTATCCAATAAGAAATTGGGGCATGGCATTCCCTCCTCGTTCTTATCCCGTAGTCAAGATACTCTAGGGTTCAACTATGATATGGAAAAGATATGATATTCGAAAAACTTTTGACCAATCAAATCAAATCATAAACTTTATAGCTAATTAGGTATTATTTATCAAAATTCATGGATGAGATTTGATTGGTCAAAACTCTTCCAATACTATATCTTTCTACATCATAAATTTTCCCTTTATTATTTCAAACATGTAATAGATGCAATGTTTTATTATTTCTTTCAAATAGGAGCGTGTTTTCATCTTATCAATGGGTTAAACTACGTTGACAATTGAGGTGTTGCTAAGGCTCAGTTTGCAAGGAGTATAAACACAAATATGTGCAGTACAAATTCATAGAAAATAATATAAAATACATAATTTTACACTCTACAAAATTGTATTTATACGCCTTTCAAACTAAGCCTAAGTTTCAAAGGTTGAAGATCGATGAGAGCAAACAGGTCTTCTATTTTACTATTTACCTTGAGGGTTCATCAGTTACTCATTTTCAAGGTAAACATCATAGTGATTGCATTTATTGCATTAATTTTTTATGCATTTTTTCCAATTCAAACAAGCAATGTCAAAGTCCAACCAAAGTACATATTTGCCTTGATTGGGTAATTGCATTACATACAATTGCTGCCTTAACAAACATACGAACTGTGGTTAAATCGGAATCAAAGTAAACCAGGATTTTTACTTACCCATTTTCACTCATTCATTTACACCTCCGTTACGTTGACACTACAAACCAACAGAGTCTTATATTTGGGCCGATAGGTTTTAAAGCCTTCCTCTCTATAATTAGAATAATAGATACTCATTTTGAGCTTTCTGGAACTAGAACTAGAAGGTTCTCAAGAATCACAAAACTCGTATTAACTTCCAAATGGAATTTCTACTTTTCACCACACAAACCAAATGATAGGATTGTAATACCCTCAACTTTCTGGTTTATCAGGTGTCAATTGTACTAGATTTGGTCCAATCCGAACCAGTCAATGTGAATCCATTACAAATGGATCAGTCCAATTCAATCAATGAAAACTATTGAAATATTTTGGAAATTTTAGGAAAAGTTATTACATTTGATATATTTTAGAAAACTATTGAAAAATTATGTAATTTTTATTATAAATAATTGAAAATTATTAAATATAAATGAGTATGGGAAAGGAAAAACTGTAATTTGAACCAATAATTACACAAATTATTAAGATAAATTAGTATAATATTGGAAAAAGGAAATTATTGATTAATTTATGTTAGAAAATATAAGATAAATTAGTGTAATTCTATAAGCAAACCATTTAAAAACAAAATAAATTATTTAATAACAATTTAAAAACAAATTTGAATAAAATTTTCATAAAATTACATTTCTAAAAATTAAAGACAATTTGGTGTACGTTTAGAAATTTACCACACGGCTAATACTCAGTATATTCTTTTGATCATTTTTGTCATCAAATTGAATATTAGATTGACGGGGAGTGGGTGTTTTGCCTTGAACCCGCCCAACATTCGGGACGGGGCGGGGAAATTCGAGGATTCTCTATCCTTGATGAGGAGTGGGTGCCTTGCCCTAAACCTGCCTAACAATGAGGATGGGGCGGGGCTGGGGTAGAGTGTCTTGACTACAAAGTGGGGACAGGGATGGGGTGCTCCGCCCTAAACCCACCCTATTGTCATTCCTACATAATTTTTAATTATTAGTGAAATTAATTAAAATGTTAGCTTTTGTAATTATTTTTATTTATTTAAAGTCAATCAAAAATTCATTTAATAATAATGAAAATAATAACAAATTTTAAAATTTCTAGAAATGATTAATAAAATTAAACTTATTAAAAAATATTTGTTCATATTAAATTAACAATAATTATTTTATGTAAATAAACATTAAATAAAGAATAGAATTATTAAAATTTTAAATATTAGCAATAACTTAGAATACTTTTAGTTTATTAACATCAAATTTTGATTATTAGTTTATCAATTAATTAATAGTAAATAAAACTATTCAATCTTTCAGATTTTCCTCCACTAGTAGAAATATATAGCAAGACGGTCCACATCAGCATGCCTCTCCTTGCTCCATTACCCCCACCCTACATTCTCCTTATTTCTCTCTCCTCTCCCCTTCTCACAACTCCCACTAAGCCCTGTCACCATTCCCAACCCAACCATCTTAAAATATTCCTAGAATCTCTCTCATAAGATATATCATTAAAGTCGTTACGTATCATGTTACCCCCACTCTCCAATAAATTCCTAAAATCTCTCCCCCAATCTATATCTACTTTCTCTCATTTAAAATATTCATATTAATTAATAAATAGTTAAATACGGTTAATAGTTAATCCAACCCAGATTCAATGAGTATTAAATAGTTTTGTTAGGAAAAGTTAATAAATACAGTTATTAAATTACCAAAAATTAAATATACTTATTAGTATGGTTAGTAAATTACCAAAAATTAATAATTATTTTTATTAATTAACTCATCATGACTTTTTAAAATATTTTGGGTAAATACTGTTATATTCATGTTAATTAACAATATTTTAGAAAAATTGAAAACTCTTTAACTAATTTTTCTATAAAATTGGGAATTATATATAACAATTATAAAAAAGTATAAAATTTTAGTTAATGTTATTATTATAGTTAATAACCGAATGTAGATCGAGGAATAAAATATTATAATGTTGAAATTTACAATATATAAAATTTTTGAAAGTTTATTTAAAATGTATTAAATAATTATTGAAAATTATTGGAATACTTTGAAAATTTTAGAAAAAGTTATTACGTTTGATAGATTTTGGAAAACTATTGAAAAAATATGTAATTCAAATTGTAAATAGTTAAATATAAATGTGTAAGGGAAAGGGAAAACTGTAATTTGAACCAATAATTACACAAATTATTAAGATAAATTAGTATAATATTGGAAAAAGGAAGTTCCTGATTAGTTTATATTAGAAAATATAAGATAAATCAGTATAATTCTGTAAGGAAACCATTTAAAAAGAAAATAAATTATTAATAACAATTTAAAAACAAATTTGAATAAACTTTTCAAAATTTTCATAAAATTACATTTTCGAAAATTAAAGACAATTTAGTGTACTTTTAGAATTTTACCATGTGGCTAATACTCAATATATCCTTTTGATCATTTTTGTCATCAAATTGAATATCCGGTTGATGGGGAGTGGGTGTCTTGCCTTTAACTTGCCCAATATTGGGGACGGGAAAGGGAAATTCGAGGATTCCCCATCCTTGATGAGGAGTGGGTGCCTTGCCCTAAACCTGCCTAACAATGGGGGGCGAGGATGGGGTAGAGTGTCTTGACTACGAGACGGGGACAAGGATGGGGTGCCCCGCCTCAAACTCGCCCTGTTGTCATTCCTATATAATTGTTAATTATTAGTAAAATTAATAAAAATGTTAGCTTTTATAATTATTTTTATTTATTTAAAGTCAATCAAAAATTCATTTACAAATAATGTAAATAATAACAATTTTTAAAATTACTAGAAATGGTTAGTAAAATTAAACTTATTAAAAAATATTTGTTCATATTAAATTAACAATAATTATTTTCTGTAAATCAACATCAAATAAAAATATAATTATTAAAATTTTAAATATTAACAATAGCTTTGAATACTTTTAGTTAATTAACAACACATTTTTATTATTATTTTATGAAATAATTAATAGTAAATAAAATTATTCAATCTTTTAGATTTTCCCGTACATCGCATGGGTCTCCACTAGTAGATATATATATCAAGACCGTCCACGTCAGCATGCCTCTCATTGCTCCATTACCCCCACCCTGCATTCTCCTTGATTTCTCTCTCCTCTCCCCTTCCCACCACTCACACTAAGCCATTTCACCATTCCCAACCAACTTCCTAAAACTATCCCTAGAATCTCTCTCCTAAGATATCTCACTAGAGCCATTACTTATCATTTTACCCCCACTCCCCAATAAATTCCTAAAATCTCTCTCCCCAATCTATATCAATTCTCTCTCATTTAAAATATTCATATTAATTAATAAATAGTTAAATACAGTTAATAGTTAATCCAACCCATATTCAATGAGCATTAAATAGTTTTATCACCAAAAGTTAATAAATATGGTTATTAAATTACCAAAACATAAATACTCTTATTAGTGCAGATAGTAAATTCCCAAAAATTAATAAATATTGTTATTAATTAACTCATCATGAATTTTTAAATTATTTTGGGTAAATAATGCTATATTAATGTTAATTAACATCATTTTATAGAAATTGAAAACTCTTTAACTAATTTTTCTATAAATTTGAGAATTATATTTAACAATTATAAAAAAGTATAAAATTTTAGTTATTGCTATTATTATAGTTAATAATCGAATGCAATAAAATATTATAATGTTGGAAGTTGCAAGATATGAAATTTTTGAAAGCTTATTTAAAATGTATTAAATGATTATTGAAAATTATTTGAATATTTTGGAAATTTTAGGAAAATTTATTACATTCGATAGGTTTTAGAAAATTATTGAAAAATTATATAATTTCCATTGTAAATTATTGAAAGTTATTAAAAAAATGAATATAGGAAAGGGAAAACTGTAATTTGAACCAATAACTACACAAATTATTATAATATTGAAAAAACAAAATTATTAATTAATTTATATTAGAAAATATAAGATAAATTAGTGTAATTCTGTAAGTAAACCATTTAAAAAGAAAACAAATTATTTAATAACAATTTAAAAATAATTTTGAATAAATTTGCCAAAATTTTCATAAAATTATATTTTTGAAATATACCATGTGGTTGATACTCAGTATATCCTTTTGATTAATTTTTGTTATCAAATTGAATATTGGGTTGACGGGGAGTGGGTGCTTTGTCTTGAACTTGCTCAACACTAGAGACGGGGCAAGAAAAATTCAAGGATTCCTCATCCTTGATGAAGAGTGGGTGTCTTCCCTTGAACTTGCCCAGCACTAAGAATGAGATGGGAAAATTCGAGGATTCCCCGTCCCTAATGAGAAATGGGTGCCTTATCTTGAACTTGCTTGACATTGCGGTGGGGTGGGGATGRGGTAGAGTGTCTTGACTATGGGGCGGGTATAGGGATGGGGTGCCCCGCCTCGTTGCAATTCCTATATAATTGTTAATTATTACCAAAGTTAATAAAAATGCTAGCTTTTATAATTATTTTTATTTATTTAAAGTCCATCAAAATTTCATTTAAAAATAATAAACATAATAACAATTAGTAAAATTACTACAAATGATTAATAAAATTAAATTTATTAAAAAATATTTATTCATAATAAATTAATTAACAATAACTTTGAATACTTTTAATTAATTAATAACAAATTTTAATTATTATTTTATCAATTAATTAATAATAATAAATAAAATGATTCAATCCTTCAGATTTTACCATGCATCGCACTGATGCTCGCTAGTATTATATACATGGAATGGTGATGTCGGTCGAGAAGGGCAGGAACAAATTAGAAGTTGTGATGAAGATACACTCATTGTGTCATTGTATAAAACTGTTCTATATATCTTCCAATAGGTACTACGCATCATTAGTGCTTTGGTTGTGGATTGTTATCCGAAACAACGCAAATCCATTTGATGCACAGGGTTCAGTCACTGCCTCTACCAACCTTGCACCTAATAAATCAACCAATCCATTATTTATTTATAACTATGCCGCCTTCAATATTTTATGCAACAATTAGATTTAAATTAACTTGTCCTTATCATTTGTCAGAAGCTAATAACTTTGGATAATTGCCGAAGTCGATATCCAAAACAGTTTTATTTCAAGGATTAGCTCCAAGACTAAAAACATTCATGTCGAGACTTAAGATTAAAGTCTAGAATTAACCTAGGTGGGCTGTATCTGAGTATCTCTCGACGTCTTAGGGATGATGAATTCGGCACAATCATATCGAGGTGGGCCCCCTTTGTTATTGTTCGCATCGCTGATGACAAAGAAAAGGGCATCGATCGGTTTTCGAAGAAGGAAAATTTTTCACAGGTTGGGTCATCAAGCAGGAAACCACAGTATACAAACTCACCTATTTTTGTCACGTGGAGGGACATCGTGTCCAATCCAAATTCCTAAACATCCATTTAATGGTTTATTGAATTTATCTAATAATGTTTAATCCCGCTCCGTATCAGAATCAGACATGTATCCACGATGACTTTTGGAATTAATATTATTAATGAGTTTTCAACTTTTCGAATATAAGATTTACATAAAATGGGTTCATTGTAGAGTAGTGTACACACGTGTAATTTTGGGGAAGCTGCACCCTTGGCTGCATTACGGGTTGCGACAACTAACGAGGCGCGGATGAAACGAGTCCGGACTCGGTAAAAAAATATTTTGTTAATGGAATTGTGGATAAGGAAGTCATTCTGGTAGGCGGTAGCGACTGCTTTGCGCCTTATTCCGGTGTGTCATTTTGCTGGATAAAATGTCTGTCCTCACAACGAGCCAGCGTTGGAAATTGGAATTCGCGATTTTCCACCGTTGTTCGGTGGTTCGGGAGGAGGAAGGAGATCAACAATATCTCCTTTCCTTATTTGATATATTGAAAAAGTTATTTTTATTGATATTAGGGAAAATGTTGCCCTTATCGATTATAATTCCTTTTTTTTTTTTTCTTTTTGGCTAAAAGTCGATTTACCCGAAAAAGTGAGTTATGGACTTATGGTTCCTTACATAACGACCCAAACGAGGAGGAGCCATCACTTGATTAGACCTAAAAGCAGGGTTGGGTCACAGGTCACAGCCAGACCTATTCATGGGCCGGGCCGGGCTGGGTTCGGGTCAGGCTTTTACTCTTTATTAACAGAAAAATGTTAGGCCTGAGCCTGAGCCCGGCCCGATCAACGGGTTTACAATTTGGGCCCGAGCCCGGCTTTAATAAAAAGCCCGAAACCCGACCTAATAAAAGAAATTCAAATTTTTCCCTATTTAAATGAATATTATTGATGGTACGCAATCCGGCCGGTCCTAACTGTCAACGACCTTGCCTCTGAATGGAGCTACAAGGAACCTGAAACGAAGAAGAGGAGGAAACTCCGGGGGGAACCCGATGAAATTGCACTGAAGCTCAAGTTAGAATTCTCTCAAAGGCAAGATAAAACCAAATGGCGCAAAGTTCACATACCTTGTTCTTGGGGGGTAGAGAGCCTTTTATAACCACCACGTGCACTTACTTCTAAGCTTCTGCCAGGTTGGATATGATTATCTCTGAGCTCCTGCCAGTTCGGGTGTCATCCCCTCTACTGGATAGAACCGCCACTGCTTTCTTTGTCGGAGCCGTCTCTGCGACTGGTGATGACGGTGGCAGGTGGCCGTTGAAGTGCGGCTGTCAAGCGTCAGAYMCCAAGTCAGTCAGGTGCGCCGCCCTTGGATACGGACCTCCTCGGTGTCAGGTATGGTACGTTTGTTCAGTTCGGTGTCCTCGAGGCGAAGTGCTGGAGTGGTGAGCGAAGTGAAGTCTTGAGTTCGGATAGGGGAGTGTCCTGAACTGCCATGGGGCAGGCCAGTTCGGGTCGTTGCCCTATGTGAGGCTCAGGGCCTAAGGGAGAGTTCGGGCTCCTTGTAGGGAGTTCGGGCTCTTAGTAGGGAGTTCAGACTGCTAGTTCCTCCTTTTGGTGCTCGCGCCTTGCGCGCGCTGGTGTGCTGAGTTGTTGCCTTTGCCACGTTTTGAGTGATTACGAGGTCGGGCCAAATCTTCCTTCATCAATTGCTCCCCACTCCTCGTGCTAAGGGTCTTGCCCTAGCGCGGGGAGTTCGCGAGGTGGCGGGTGGATTTTTCCCGTACATCGAATTTTGGTTGACTGATAGCGCGAGGTGCGTTGTCTGGGTTCTTTGGGTTCCTCGATCGCCCAAAAGACGGGAAATGCACCGACCTGCCTACAAATGCTGACAGACGTGACAGCACGCGCCTTATTTCAAAAATTCAAAAAGCGCACCGCTGGGAGACGTGGCAGCGCATGCTTTATTTCAAAAAAGCGCGCCACTGGGAGATGTGACAGCAGACATCTTTTCAAATTAGAAAACATGCCGCTGCCGCCTTTAATGTGAGGAGGCATGCGCTTTCAGTTTCGAGAGACGTGTGGCCAGTCACGTCTCAGTCTCAGGAGACGTGTGGTCAACGTGACTGCGAGCCGTCGGATTGGCTTTGATCTGAGCCGTTGATTCTTGGTTACTGTGGGTATAAATAGTGGGGGACCGCTGTCGTTTTGTCACTTCTGCGCTTTGCTTCTTAAGCTCGCGTCCAAGCTTTTAGTTCGCACTCAAGATTTTTAGCTCGTGTTCAAGTTTCCGCAGTCCGTTCAAGCCTTTTTCCGGGTGAGTACTTTCTTGGAATCCATCTTCTCCTCCCGATGTCTAGCTCGGATAGCTCAGACAATTCTTCAAGGGGGTCTGATGCAGGTTCTACGAACCGAGTTGCATCCCCCGACGGTCCTAGCGAACTTGAGGTAGAACTTGAGGAAGAGTTTGAGCCCGCAGGCCGAGTCACCTCGGGCAGTTTGGCGTCCACCTCTCGTCAAGGTCGGACGTTAGACAAGTTTGGGCCCTTGACCATGACGCCCGAGGGGCTTCAATCCCTTATTACCCAGTTTAACCTGCCTGGAGAGTACACCTATTTCATACCTTCGGGCATTTTCCCTTGGGAGCATGGTCCTGATGAGATCGTGATATTCCGGGAGCAGCTCAGTATGGGGTTGCGCCTGCCTTTCCACCCTCTCTTTGTCGAGGTCATGAACCACTTCGGCGTTACTGTCGGCCAGCTTCACCCGAACTCCATTCGTAACTTGGTGGGGACAATCTCCCTATTTTGCGAATAGGGCTTTCCTTTAGACTTGGAGATCTTCTCTTCCAT
>NW_010729132.1:3346529-3377268 GCF_000365185.1 Nelumbo nucifera | reverse complement strand
GAAGGGCCTCCGGCAATGGGTGCGACTTGGGCTAAAATGCCATCAGTATCTGAAAGAGGCCAAGCTCATTGCGGCTGGCCTGAGTTCGGGTAGGTTCCTTACTCAGATGTTTTTTGTTTTTGCTGTTCTTTTGTTTTTTCTAATGCCGAACTCTTTTTTGCAGGTGTGATGGACTCAGAAGGGACTCGTGGTGGGCACTTGTTTCAAGGCATGAAGAGGAGGAAGCGAGTCACCAAACGAACTCGTGCCGAGCTGCCCTGAGATGCGGAGCCCGAGGTACCAGACTACTCGTCAGAGGATCTGCCTAGGGAGCCCGAGATGGCTCCTCCAATGCAAGAAGCGGCAGGGGCCCCTTATGCCGAGACTACTTACACGGGGGCTCCCGCTTACTTTGGGTCTGCATATACGTGAGCTGGGCCCTCAAGCTCGGGAGCCCAAGGGGAATTCAGGAGCGTGTTGTCGCCGAACCACACTCTTCAGAAGAGTAGGGAGGCCATTTTCCCCGAGGAGGTTGCGGCGTGGACCGATCTTCCTTTGAACCAGGTGGCTTGTCGCGCTGTCACTCATGCCATGGTGGTAAGTCAGATTTATTGTCGGGCTCTTTGCTTTCATTCCTCTTGCTTTCATTCTTTTGATCACTTGTTCTTCCCTTTTGGTAGGTGAATTCTTCTATCCATGCCTTGGCGGCCCAGGTAGAAAGGAGCTCGAGGTAGGCGCGAGTTGCCGAAGAGGCTCTCCGTGCTGCCGAGACGACATCCCAAGCTGCTGAGGTGGCTGCTCGCGTTGCATAGACTAGGCAGGCGAGGTCTCAGAGAGTTGCTTAGGCCATGGGAGTCGTAGTGAAGCACATGGCGGACTTGAGGCTGGATTTTCAGCATCAGGTCGAGTACCTTCAGGAGGACATTAGGGAGAGGACGCATATATTTTCTCAAGGCATTGAAGATGCCAAGAAGAAGGCCGTCGATGAGTATATCGCCTCGCCGAGCTTTGACAACCTGATGGTGGACTCGTACAGAAGGGGTTTTAAACTAAGCCGGTGGATGATCTGGAATACGTACCCTGAGCTCGATATCAGTGCCATATCCACTTCGCACATAACTCAGGAGATGGCCAATGCTGCTGATGGTGAGCCAAATTCCGAGGGTGAGGCAGGACCTTCGGGTATCGTTGAAGTACCTTCTGATAATGAAGAAGTAGCTCCAGGCCTGTGATTTTTTTATTTTTCAAAATGTACACTCTTATTTTGAAATTGAATGACTTTTCTTTTGGTTAAGTGTTGGTTGTTCTTTCTCCCGAACTGACCATATTTGCCGAACTGACCATATGCCCGATCTATTTCTTGGCCGGGTTACTGCACTCGCATGGCCTGTTTTGGTGTTAATACTTAGTCTCTGAGATGCCGATGTCCCTATTAGTTCATTATTTCTGCTTCGCCTTTGGCTAACACTTTTCTTTGCTTGCCTATGCCGAGGTTCCTTCGTTAGCTCGGCACCCAAGCCCTTGGGCTCTGGTAGCGATTTTATCCACTTCGCTTGGTGGTCTATAGGTAGTATCGCCTTAAGTTGATGATGTTCCACGCTCGGGGTACTTGTTTGCCCTTTAAGGTTTCGAGATTGTATGCCCCCCCGAGCGCTTTCTTTACTCTGTAAGGCCCTTCCCAATTTGGTCGAAGTTTGCCCACGCTGGGTTCGGGTACCATGATCTTACGGAGAACCAGGTCGCCAACGCGGAAGCTCCGCTTCTTTACTCTGGCATTGTAGTACTGAGCTACTTTTTGCTGGTAGGCTGCTGTCCGGATGTGCACGAGGTCTCATACCTCATCCAGTAGGTTGAGGTTGGTACGTAACTCGTCTCCGTTTGTCTGATCGTCATATGCTTCTAGTCGCAGTGTAGGTATTTCGATTTCCACCGGGATTACCGCTTCAGTGCCGTAGGTGAGGTTAAAGGGGGTCTCTCCCGTGGCGGTTTTTTTCGTAGTTCGGTGAGCCCATAGAACACTTTGTAGCTCGTCTGCCCACAACCCTTTAGCCCGGTCTAGTCGTGTGTTCAGTCCGCGAAGGATGGCTCTGTTCATCACTTCTGTTTGACCGTTTGCCTATGGGTGTGCGACCGATGTGAAGTTCTGATGAATTCCCATATCTTGGCACCATTCTTGGAAATTGATATCCTCGAACTACTTTCCGTTGTCGGAGATCAGTACCCGAGGTAGCCCAAAGCAACATACTATGTTCTTCCAAAAGAAGTTCTGTATGTTTCGGGCTGTAACTGTTCCCAGAGGTTCAGCTTCTATCCACTTTGTGAAGTAATCTACTGCCACCACTAGGAACTTTCTCCCACCTGTTGCTGGCGGGAATGTCCCCAGGAGGTCAATCCCCCATTGCGCAAAGGGCCATAGACTGGTGAGGTACATGAGGTCGGCAATAGGCTGATGGTGGATATTGGTATGCTTCTGACACTTGTCGCATTTTCTGACGAGCTCGACAACTTCCGCCTTCATCGTTGGCCAGTAGTATCCTTGTCGAAGTGCCTTTTGGGCGAGGGCTCTGCCCCACAGGTGTCCGCCGCACAGGCCTTCATGAGTGTCGCGGAGTACGAGCTCGGCTTCGGCAGGTCGCAAGCAACGCAGGTAGGGGAGCGTGTAGGACCGTCGGTACAACCGTTCATCTATTATGACGTATTTGGCTGCCTGGCGCTGCACCCTCTTGGCTGCATTGCGGTCCACAGGGAGGGTTGCACCTAGCAAGAAGCTCGTGAGTGGGTCGATCCAGCTCGGCTCTGCTTCAAGGACAGGAGCGACCTCCTCTGCCCCATCGAGAATGCTAGGCCGAGGTAAGTCCTCTATGTACACGGTTCTCATGGTGTTGTGACTCGTACTGGCTAACCGGGACAGGGCGTCGACCTCAGTGTTCTCTGACCTCGGGATTTGCCTGATGAAGTGTGACTGGAAGTCGAGCAGAGCCTCCTTTACTTTTGCCAAGTATGCAATCAAAGTGAGCTCGTGTGCTACGTATTCGCCCGTAACCTGGTTGACCACGAGCTGGGAATCACTACAGATAACTACGTGCTTTGCTCTTACCTTGTGCGCTAGGTTCAGCCCAGCTATCAGTGCCTCGTACTCCACCTCGTTGTTGGATGCCGCGAACTCAAATCGTAGTGCGTATTCCAATTTCATGCCACCTGGGCTGCGTAGCACTATTCTAGCCCCGCTGCCCTATTGGTTCGAGGAGCCATCTACGTGAAGTATCCAGGGCACCTCATCCCAGTTCGCGTTTGGCCTAACCAGGAGAGATGCCACACTGGCTGCTACTTCACGGGGTTCAGACTCTATTGGCTTGGAAATTCTAGGCTCACCCGAACTAGGGATCTCGGGCTCGACCGGCCCAGGGACTTCGAGGCTAAACATGCACTCGACAATAAAATCTGCTAAGGCTTGGGCCTTAATAGCAGTTCGTGGCTTATACTGGAGGTCGTACTCGCTAAGCTCGATGGCTCACTTCGTTAGCCAACCGGAAACCTCGGGCTTGAGTAAGACTTGCCTTAGAGGTTTGTCGATCAAGACCATGACAGTGTGAGCCTAGAAATATGGGCGGAGTTTTCGAGCTGCGATTACCAGTGCATATGCTAGTATTTCTATCTGCGGATATCTCGTCTCTGCTCCCTGCAGAATTTTACTAACATAATAGACAGGTCGCTGGACCTGATCTACTTCTTTTATTAGTACCGAACTGACCACCTCGTCGTTTGCCGAGAGGTACAGTTCTAAGACCTCGCCTTCCTCGGGCCTGACTAAGGTTGGCACAGTTGCGAGGTAGCTCTTTAGCTCATTGAATGCGAGCTGGCAGTCTCGGGTCCATTCGAACCCTTTGCCTTTGAATGCCTTAAAGAAAGGCAGACAATGGTCTGCCGATTTGGACATGAAGCGGCTCATAGCGGCTATGCGACCGTTTAGCCTCTGAACCTCTTTTACTTTTCGAGGTGGTCTCATATCTAGGATGGCCTTTATCTTGTCCGAGTTGGCCTCGATACCACGCCGGTTGACAATGTACCCTAGGAACTTACCCGAGGTGACACCGAAGACACATTTGTTTGGGTTCAGTTTCATGCTAAATTGACGTAGAATTTGGAAGACTGAATCTAAGTCTTTTATTAATTCCTATGAAAACTGCGTCTTGACGACCATGTCGTCTACATAACACTCTATTTTCGTGCCAATTAAGGGCCGAAACAGCTTATTTACAAGTCTTTGGAAGGTCGCCCCAGCATTCTTCAGTCCTAAGGGCATGACCTTGTAGCAGTACAGGCCGAACTCAGTTATGAAGCTGGTTTTTTCCTCATCGGACTGGTCCATCCTGATTTGGTTGTAGCCTGAGTAGGCGTCCAAGAAGCTTAGCAACTCATGTCTTGAGGTCGCGTCCACTAGGTGGTCAATTCTGGGGAGGGGGAAACAATCTTTTGGGCAATCTCAGTTCAGGTTGGTGTAGTCGACGCAGATGCGCCACTTGCCATTTGCCTTTTTTACCAGTACTGGGTTGGCTACCCAGCTCGGGTAATGAACTTCCCTTATGAAGTCTGTTGCGAGGAGCTTTTTAACCTCCTCATCGACCGCTCTCCGGCGCTCTGGGGCTAAGTTGCATTTCTTCTGTCTAATGGTTCTGACTACAAGGTCAGTGTTAAGTTTGTGAGTTATAAGGCCAGGGTCAATACCGGGCATATCGGCCGTGGACCATGCAAAAATATCTAAATTTTGAAATAAGAAACTCACCAGTTCGGTTCGTAGAGGCTCCTTGACGGAAGCACCGATCTGTAGGGTTCGGGCCGGATCTGTAGCCGAGGTCGGGATTGTGACCGTTTCCTCTGTGGGCGAAGCTCGTTCCTCGCCCTGCTCCGTAGGCTACCCCAGCTCGAAGTCGTCGGTCGCCTTGGTTTTTCCCTTCAGAGCGGCAACATAACACTTGCGGGACTCAAGCTGGTCGCCCTGCGCTACTCCCACACCGAAGTCTGTAGGGAACTTAATTGCCAGATAGTAGGTGGAGACTACTGCCCGCAGAATATGCGTAATTGGCCGCCCTATTATGGCATTGTATGGGGAGGGGGTCGCGACCACTAGGAAATCGTGGTTGAGTCTGACCGCACAAGGCCATGTGCCGACTTCCACAGGTACTATTATCTTCCCGAGGGGCCTGACTTCCTCTCCGCTGAAGCCCACCAGAGGAGTGTTTGCGGGCTTCAGCTCGCTTCTCCGCAACTATAGCTAGTCAAATGCCGACTTGAAGAGGATGTCCGCCGAACTACCTGAATCCACAAGTACACGCCTGACTTCGAAGTCGCTGATCCTTAGTTTTATGACGAGCACGTCATCGTGGGGGTAGTGGACACCTCGCGCATCGTCTTCCGTGAAGAAGATCGGTTCTTTTGTCTTCGGCCTCTTTGGAGGGTTCTATTCTTCTCGGGCTCTCTCGCGAACTGACGTCCGGGCTGCTGCCGAAGTACACCCTGCTACCACCGAATCTCCCACTATCACATGGATGGTTCCCCGAACTGGCCTCTTTTCCGGAGGCTGTCGTTGCAACGCTTTGGCTGGTCTGCTGCTGGATTCGGGGGCGTCCTTTCCGTGCTCCCCTTGCCGACCTGCCTTATTGTTATTATTATTATGCTGTACAAAATTTCTCAAGTATCCGCGACGAATGAGTCCCTCTATCTCGTCCCGGAGATTATTACACTGTTCGGTACTATTACCGTGATCTCTATAAAAACTACAGTACAAATTTTTATTTCTCGTTTGGATTCCCCTTTAGGCGAGGTGGCCACTTAACGTATGGGGCGTCTTTGATCGTCATCAAGATCTTGGTCCGCCTCGTGTTTAACGGCGTATAATCCGTCTGAACTACTAAGGGAGCTTGGGACGGCTGGCTCGGCTTCGCCTCCCGAGCCGGGTTTCTTCTGTCACTTGGGTTGGAGGGCTCACCTTCTCTTTTCCTTTTCTCGATCCCGCCTTCGGTCCTTTGGTTGATCTCGTCCTCTGTTCTCATGAACTTGTCCGCGAGCTTAAGGAATTCGGCCACGGTCGCGGGCTGACTGGCTACCWTGTGCCATTTAAACTCCTTGTGCGCTACTCCTCTCTTGGCTGCCACGAGCTGTACTGCGGGGTCTAATTGTGGTATCTGCAAGCACGCTTCATTGAACCGCTTGATGTAGCCCTGGATGGATTCTCCTTCTCTCTGGACTACTCCGAAGATGCTTTCCTCAGTTTTGGGGCACCGCTTACTGGTAACGATGTGTGCGGTGAAGACCTGCACGAACTGGGTCTAGCTTCTTATTGACCCTGGGGCTAGGTTCCTGTACCAGGTGCGGGTCACCCCCTGAAGGTGGTGGTGAAGGCCACGCACATGCATGATTCATTGGCCCTAGCGATGTGCATTTGGGACTGGAAATCATCGACATGGTCGTTGGGGTCAAAGGACCCATCATACTTGTCCAAAGGTGGGAGCTTGAAGTCTCTGGGCATGGGGACTGCCAGGAGTTCTAATGCGAGGGGGGAAGGAACTGAGAGAATTGGGGCAGCTTTTACCTCGTCCGAGCTCGTCTTTTCCTTACCTCTGAGCTCGGGCAGGACACGGGTGGCAGTTCGACTACTTCGCCGGCGCCTTCGTTGAGTGGGCCTGGTACTGGCGCTGCTGGCCTCTGTGTTGCCGAGTTCGATGGGCCCGGAATGTTGGTAGTCTGCTGCAAGGGCACTGAACCGGTTCTCTGTGAGCGGGAACTCAGGCTTGGAGTGCCGAGGTGCTGACTTTGCGGGCGAGGTTCCCGACCCGCCTGGGACCTACGAGGTGGGGGTGATTTTCCTTTCCCTTAGTCCTGGGGATGAGGCCTGGCTGTTAGGGGGGTTCTGGAGTTGGGAGGCTTCTCCTCGGTGAGGGCGTCCACATTGAGGGGAGGCCTTAACCGGCTTCGGGGCAAGGTGCCGAGGTGGAAGCAGTGATTGGTTCAGGGGTAGTTGGGGGAATTGCTGCTGATAGTGGTGTTGAGAGAGGTGGTGTAGTACTTGGTGCTGCTGGAGTTGATGCTGCTGGAATTGTTGCATTTGGGCTTGCATTGCCCACATGCATTACATTAGGTCATCAAACTGGTTCTAGTGGGTTGCCAGGGAGACAACAGTTGGTTCAACAAAAGTTGTTTCGATAGGGAGTGGAAGAGGGATGATTATGGCAGGAAGGTTTACGGGCGCCACTGTTTGTGGCGCACTTGAGCTGAGGATCCCATCCACTGGAAGGGGAATGGTGAACTGTCCGATGCACACCACGGGGACTTGGAGTTGTTCCCCGGTGGTGTTCGTCTCTGTGCCATCTCCGGCATTGCTGGAAGAAGCCATGAGTGTTGGGGTTTTTGGAAGAAGAAGAGGTTATGAGAGTTTTAGAGGGAGGCTTTTAGAAGCGTTTTCCCACAGACGACGCCAATTGATGATGTGCAATCCGGCTGGTCCTAGCTGTCAACGACCTTGCCTCTGAACGAAGCTACAGGGAACCTGAAACGAAGAAGAGGAAGAAACTCCAGGGGGAACCCGGTGAGATTGCTCTGAAGCTCAAGTTAGAATTCTCTCAAAGGCAAGATAAAACCAGATGGCGCAAAGTTCACATACCTTGTTCTTGAGGGATAGGGAGCCTTTTATAACCACCTTGTGCACTCACTTCTAAGCTTATGTCAGGTCGGGTATGATTATCTCTGAGCTCTTGCCAGTTCGGGTGTCATTCCCTCTGCTGGACAGAACCACCACTGCTTTCTTTGTCGGAGCCATCTCTGAGACTGGCGATGACGGTGGCAGGTGGCGGTGGCAGGTGGCCGTTGAAGTGCGGCTATCAAGCGTCAGACCCCAAGTCAGTCAGGTGCGCCGCCCTTGGATACGGACCTCCTCGGTGTCAGGTATGGTACGTTTGTTCAGTTCGGTGTCCTAGAGGCGAAGTGCTGGAGTGGTGAGCGAAGTGAAGTCTTGAATTCGGATAGGGGAGTGCCCCGAACTGCCATGGGGCAGGCCAGTTCGAGTCGTTGCCCTGTGTGAGTCTCAGGGCCTAAGGTAGAGTTCGGGGTCCTTGTAAGGAGTTCGGGCTCCTAGTAGGGAATTCAGACTACTAGTTCCTCCTTTCGGTGCTCGCACCTTGGGCGCGCTGGTGTGCCGAGCTGTTGCCTTTGCCACGTGTTGAGTGATTACGAGGTCGGGCCAAATCTTCCTTCATCAATTATCTATTTTAATTCAGATGTTTTTTTCCCCTATTTAAATGAACAATGGGCCTACAAGTGGATCAACAACCTTCTTAAATCAAAAAAATTATTCAAATGGATATCACATAGGGTTTTTACTTAGGTTTAACTATAGGTCGGGCCGGGTCGGGCCATTTTGGCAAAGCCCGAGCCCGGCTCGAATTTTATGCGAGCCGGGTTTTTTGGCCCGAGGTTAAGCCCGCGGTCCAAAAAGCCTGTTCAAGCCCGTCCAGGGGCCGGGCCGGCCCGTCGGGCCACCCAGCCCATGAACACTCTAGTCACAGTCATCAGTAAGGGTGTAAATAGATCAGATAATGATCTGATCTGAATTCGGTCCTATTTTTGTTTGATTCGAATAAGCTTCTACCCATTTGTGGATCAAAACCGAATTCGGATCACCTTATCCGAATAAACCTAGATCTATATGTATATATTTACATTGTATTTTTTGTAATTTTTTATAAAAATAAAAATTGTTGATAAAAATACTTTGTATATATATATATTATGTTTTTCTATATATAAGTTGTTATGTTTTTTCTTCCTAGATCAAACTCGAATACCTGACATCCTTCAGATTCAAATAGCCATTCATGGGACCTTATCGAACCGTCAGATCGGGTCAGATCCGAATATATCCTAATTCAAATCTGATCTGTTTTGTTTGCATCCCTAGTCACCTCTTTTCAAATCAATATTTTTAAAACAGCATTGACCCAGGTGGTTTTAGAACATTTAAACCATTAGACCTAAATGGTTGAACCAGAATTTTTAGTAAAAAGCCATTAACTTGACCTAAATCGTTGAACCATTGGTCTGTCTGACATGTGCATTAACCATAAGCCCCGTTCACTTTTTGGAAAGTTATTTATCCAAGTTCTTTTATTTCCTAAGTAAATATGTCAGTGACCATTTTAGCCATAAAAAGACATTATTAAAAAAAGGAAAATTTTGTAACTTTTCCCTTATATGAGTTATTTATCCACATGAGAAATGAGTATCATTTACCACCAGGGAAAATAAACTTTTCGTAGACCCTATATAATTTTTAAAAAAGAACATTAGTATCTTTTTTAAAATCTAACTTTTAACAACCCAACCCAAACCTGAACCTGATGCAACATGATTCCTAGTCTATTTACACCAAAGGTGTAGAATATAGTAAGTTTGGCATGGAGACATATGGAACAAAGAGTTTGCCCATATCTCAAGTAAAAAGTAAGGCCTAGAAAGTAACAAGGCCCATCACAGCCAGGCCCAGCTGCTCCATCCCTACATTTAATCTAGTTTATGGATGTAGGTATATTTCTCATCATCAACACCAGACATGGAAATTGAATTTAGCTATATTTCACTTTCATGCTATTCATGGACTCCAACTACATTTCATCATTGTTCCACTTCCACATTCCTCCCGTATAGCAAATTATGAACCCAAAGGCGGAAATTCTTTTGACTGGACTAGCCTAAAATCAGAACAATGATAAATTACGTGAGATTAGATAAGGAATTAAAATTATCAAAATCAAACACGTGAATGGACAGAGTCACTGGACCATTGTTGTTTAGTGGGTAAGAATTGGCAGGCTAATATAAGCGAGGGCTAAGGTCAACCTAGGACTAAAAAAGTATTCATTTAAGGCCCAATTAATTAATTGATATTTGATAGTTTGGTGTGGTTGAGTAGAGTTGAAATTTGGAAAAGAACAGGTAGCACATGGTATTTATAGTTGTAGCACCTAAGTCTAGGTGAGAGAATTCAATACGTTTCTGTAAAAGTCATGACGGGGGTTTCAAAGTTTACAAATGAAGATATTATTGCGCACACAATAGATGATGATGGGGTCCAAGCTGAAGTCCAGTCCAACCCCACAAAACCTTGTTTATTTTAATCTTTCTTCCTTATCATTACCAAATAGCAATAGCAGTAGTGCCGTTTCTTTGTTTGAGTATGACATCCTTTGGGAGAAGCAAACTTAAGGATCCATCACTGAAGCTTCTATAGAACAAAGGAGTCGGGGAAACTTGACTCTCTGTCTCTATCAAATATCAATGGTACTTGGTTACAACAAACCGTGCTACATAACCAATCAGAATGCGAGGATCTACGTGGAAATATCATTGGACGTGCCAAACCGAAATGTTGCTGACTTGGACCCACTGTAAGAGCTAAGAGGCATGCATGTGGAGGTCATATTTCTTTGGGTAAAAGACTTGAACCTCCCCTGTCAAAAATCAAAATCATAAACCTTTTTCTGTAACAGAAGAATTAAAATGACTAATACAAACCCTGCATTAAATTTGGGATTTAATGGTCTAATTAGCTTCGAGAAAAAACCCCATCACCTTCAACATTGGAATAGCGAAAACTTGACCTGATGTTTATATTACTGTTGGGTTTCTCTTACCAAAGTTAGGTGGATTAATTATCAGTTCTTTTACAAGGAAATCATACGGAGAAATCAGAATCTGTTTTGATTTCTTTTTTAGTTTTCCACAAAAAAGAATTAGTTCCTTTTCTAACGAAAGATAGATAGGTTCAGTATCAATTCTTTTATAATGAAATCATATGGGGAAATCAGAATCTGTTGTGATTTTTTCAGTTTTCCACAAAGAAAAAGAAATCAGTTTTTTATCTATGGGAAGTCAGAATATGTTATGGGTTTGATTACATTTTGATTGTTGTTGTAAATTTTGCCTAAAGAAAATTGGCGAATTAGCTGCATATCCATATCCATAGTAAGGTTTTTAAAACCGATTCAGAGAATGAACCGGTCAGGGGTCGGTTCTCGAGTTGAACGGTCCGATCATTCGAATTGAATGGTCGGCCCATTCTGATAAAAAAAATAAAATAAATAGTCAAAAACGTTCGAATGACTAATCACTCAGGTCAATGATTTGCTGATCAAAATCAACAGTTTTTGAAAAAAATCCGATTTAAAAAAAAAAACAGAACTGATCACCTAACTGGTTTCTAGTTTTTCTGATCCAATCGTTTGATCCGATTTTGAAAACCATAATCCATAGAATGTTAATCAGCGTGATCATGAATGATGCCAATCGACATCTTTCGTCACTAACTCGTTTTTCCTTTTACATTTTCTATGAACGAAGGTGTAGGAAAGGGGAGGTTTTTGTCCACATTAGACAAAGTCACACAATAACACGGGGAAAGTTTTCTGCAAGGGTAAAATTGAATTTTTCAGAAAACTTAAAGTGCATATGATTTCATGTGCTAATAGAAATGAATGGATAATCAACGGATGGGWGGTTTTTGCCTGCTCACAACACTCATATGGGAGGTCTTAGTCCAATTTAAAAAAGTGAGGGGATGTTTCAGTTTTAGGTGAAACATTAGGAGAGGTTTAAGTCTTTTACCCTATTTCTTTCTTTCTTTTTTGTGTGAAAAAAATAAGTTTGCAATAGGGGGATTTTCTAGGTCACCTATCCTATTACTACTATACTTGCTCAAACACAATCCCTATGCGCCCATGTTTCAAGTTAAATGGATGGACAAGTTCTTTCCTTTAGGGGTTGTTCAATAACATGGATGAAAAATCGGTGGGTGTGAAACGGTCTACACCACACTTTGTGGCAGGGATCAATCGATACCATACTACTGTTTACATTGGTTATAAACCATACCTACCGATTCCATATCTATAGGGGTGTTCTGTAGGCGTAGTGTGGATTTGTCCACACCATACCTGTTGATTCCAAATATCTCATGTACAACTTGTGAGATAATTTACACAATCATTCGCACAAATTTTAACGCACCTACATTATGTTGAATCTTTTCCACAATTGTCCACATCATAGTGCAGTCCATCCACGAGAAAATACAATGAATGATGAATTGGAGTGTGGCCCATCCCTATTCATGCTATTTTGTGAACTGGGATCGTCCACACAAAACAGAACACCACATCCTATCGTGTACAAGACCAAAACGGTCTCGTCCACAATATTTACACACTACTGAACACCCTTTTAATTTCTTCATTTGGTAGAAAAACCTTTCCTTCCAAGGGCAATAGGATCATGTAGGCACACACGACGAGTTAGAAATGTAAATGGATCAGATTGGATTCAAATCAGGGGTATATCTGAATCTGGTCCATTAATATAATTTTTATATTTGATCAGACACGATGATTCGATTGGGTCTCACAAAGGTCAATTTGAATTTGAGTCCGTTAAGGATGTTGGATATCCGAATATGATCCACTCTGATTTAATTTCTGTAAAATTTAACAAATTATTGAAAAGAAAAATATAACAAAAAACAAAAACAAATACAGACCTTTTTTTCAATTATTTTATTTATATATATGTTTTTATAAAAAAATTACAAAGATGCAATAGAAAATTTCAATCGGATCCTATTATTCGATCTGATCCAATAAAAAATCGACAGAGAAATATCCGGATCCGATAAAATAGTATTGATTCAAATTCGGATCCTATTAAAAGCAAATCGTTAAGACAGCTGTAGGAATATTAAATGGACACCAGGTGTGACTACTAGATCCGGACTATTTCAAGGGATTCAAAATTTGCTGAAAACATGAGATATTGTAAGAAAGCGTATGGGATTTTTCACGTTCAATGATCTAAAGATGCCTATTACACGAAAATTTGCTTCCCACAATTGAACAAATTAATTAACATCAGCTTCAACAATAACTCTATACAACCCAGAACCAACTAGTGAAGGCTCAGTCGTTGCAATGAGATGGAATTGGGAGAAGGATAGCTGTAAAGCGYGAGACAGAGTTTGGTCTCTCTGTAAACATGCCGCCAGGCAGCATCCCCTGCTTAACATGTTATAGGGTCTTCAATTTCCAGACATTTCCAGGTGTTTGAATTCCAAATTCTGGGACCCCGAAGGTTCCATGAATGGTGGACCAAGTTTGTTTTCAATGCTTTCAACTTCGGCCGAGATTCAGCCTATGACTGATGGGCTTGCCGAATAAATTGACCCTAACTAAAACTTCTTGAGTTTTCACTGTAGAGGAGTACCATTATCTGATGAATCATGTTTTTATAATTCATTTGTTTGGAATTCAGTATCCAATATGAGCTGGATTTGAATATGAGAGAAATTCTCTGCTGGGACCATCCCTGTAATAGTACTACTTACTCTTACTGCCCATTGTTTGCTATTGGTCTTTTTCTTGGGAAGCTGCTATCTTTGCCCACCCATGACAGGCTGGGACGGGCTTGGGCCGTTCCTGGGTTGGTAAATCCCGGCCGACTGAAGTGGGCCATTATTTTAGACCTGATCTTGGAGTGAACAAGAAACATGTTTTACTTTCTGTTTAGGATCCGTTTGATTGTCAGTTTGGAATCCAAATTTGAATAGTCTATTCTCAATTTCTAATAGTATTGTTTAGTTTAGATAAGAATCAGAATGGAAATTAAAATCAGAAATTTCATTCTCAAGAAAAGAGAAGAAATGGCTATTCTCTCAAATGGGTGAATGTCATTTTACCAAGATTGCGAATGGGATCCGATTTCACCCAATCAAACAGTTGGAACCAAAATGACCCGATTCAAAATCTATATTCCATGAATCAAATAGACCCTTAATTTTTATTTTGATCCTACATTTTATTTTTATTTATTTATTTTTCTTCATAGGAATACACAACAGGATTTAATCCCAGTATAGGTCATCTTGGGCGAATTAATATGAACTACGTATAAGTCATCTTGCATGATTGATGGAGATCACTGAACAACTCGACGCACGGGACAAAGTGGTTAAATCGGAAAACTGAAACGGATTAACCCACTTTACCTGCCTATGATTATGACTCAAAACTTGACTAAAGCCTCACTCTCAAACTGAAGTTGAAGTAATGATGCATGCTTCGTCATGGTTTGAAATGTATAAGCCCAATCTATCCATCTGATTGTCTATAAGGCTCAGTTTAGAAAGAATAATATAATACAAATGTGTAGAGTAAAAAACCTTATCTTTTGTATAAATTTTATATGTATTTTCACTGTATATATTTGTATCTATACCCCTTTCAAACTGAACATAAAGAGTTAAGAACTATCGCGTCCAAATCACAGCCCACTGATCCATACTTTCTTCTGAGTTGGATTGTATTCCAGTTGAATACAATTGTCATCATTTATTGCCTGATATTTTAATACAAGCTAAAGCGGTTTGAATCATGAATTGGAAAATGATAGGTCATAGGTGGAGCAGCAGTTTGAACTTTGAAGAGCGAACCAAATATATAAGTGATCCGATCTGAATCATCTGAACCCTTGTTAGTTTATTGTTGACGTCTCTGGTTTATCATTAAAAGAAAGAAACTTGGTGCATGCGTTTACCCTTAATCTGAGCAAGCATGAAGGCATTATAGCAAAGGATTGTGCGAACAAAAGTAGCCTTAAGTGTTGACATGAGAGGGGTTGTGGGCCAGAGCCCACTAGAAATTGCACGAAAACGTCGGGCATATGCAGCCCAACCCATGTGACTGTACCCTAAAACATTGGATGATTTCGACGATTGGATCTTCGTCTTCCCCACTCATCCTGAAGTAAGCCCCTTTTGGAGGCCCAAATTGCTAGCCGAGTGCAAATCGTAACACTCCTCCTGGTTGAGACAGCCCACAATGACCATGCTGACTTTTGAAGTACGTTGCGTGTTATAGTTCCTCCTTTGCCGGCCGACTCTAAAGCAGGTCTCTCCAATCAGACGGAACTTCATTTGGTGGTGGGTCTCCATTTTCTCAACATGCATCAACGGCTCTACTCAAGTGGTTCAGTAGTAATGTGAACTCTGAAGTAAGAAAGATCAGTAGAAGAACCGACCACTTGGACCAGGAACCGGTAGCCAAAATGGTTTTTGGGTTGCCCAATTATCAGAAATGTGATCAAACTTAACCCATCTTGGGTACATTCAATCTCATTGTGTGTGATGCAAATATGTTCTATTATATTTGTATTTGGGGCTCTTACCATACGAGTATAACTGTATATATAGTGAAAATATAAAATACAAGGTTTGTATTGTACATATTTGCATTTGTACTTAGGGGTAATTGGACCAAATTTGAACCAATCCAATTCGGTCCAATATGATTCTATTACAGAGGAATCAGGTCCAATCCAATCGGATGAATACTTGAACCATTTTGGATCAGTCCAACTCAATATCTGGACCGTCCAATCTGTTAAAATTGGTTTTAATTTAGATTGGTTCCAACCGAAACCTGGTTGACTAATATGGTATTACATCTAATTCAAGTTTCAAGTTTGTTAACTTTGATTTTTTTTTTTTAATGGTTTTAGTTTATAAACTTGGCAAGATATTTTGGGCCAAATTTTTTCCACCAACGATGGGGAAAAAATAAGAAACCTTCTTATATAAGCTCACTAAACCAGGTTAAAATTCCTTGGTCGTCCAGGAAATAAGCTCACTAAACCACCCAACTATAAAGAAATAGAGAACATGAGGGGAAACGTTATCACTGAATGTCGATCTGGTGCTGTCATCATCTATGGAGTCTTGATGCGATTAAAAAGAATGATAATATTTCATTTTCACTTGTGTAGCAATTTACTAAATGTATTAATCCAGTTGACAGATTTACAGGTTGCAGCCACACCTAGAGCTACAAGCATTAGAAATAAACCATCTGGATTCTAAAACTTGCTGTCTACGCTGCATTGCTGCCAATTTTCTAAACATTTTATCATATGAGATGGGTTTTGGTAACATAGACACAGACACACAGATTTAGGTCCTGTTTGGCGCATTTTTTCATGTGGGCTGTCAGCTTTTTAGAAGCCCAGCTGTCCATATTTTTGTCTTTTCCTATTTAATTGATAAAAGATTTAGTCGTCAAAGGCTGAAAAGACATGCAAAACTTGTTTTGAGCGATTTAGGAAGCTCCAAATGGAGCTTTTTGTTTTTTTTTCAACTTGTTTTCGCACGAAAAAATGCACCAAAAGACAAACTTTAACCAAATGGGCTTCAGATTGTCAAGATCTTAATGCAAAAGCCCATTACATCTTTTGACTTTCAGAGCTTTCACGCAATAATGGTTTCTGGTGTCACATGAGCTGAGAAACCTAGAACCCATGAAATCATGTTTGATAAAAAAATTAAAAAGTTTAAAATAGACTTAATGAACCAAAAAATTGACTCTCAGGTGAACCTTTCTTAGGTTAAGCAACGTAGCTCAATCAACATAGAAGCCCTCCCAAATGAATGGGACCATAGGAAGTATTGATTTTTTTGGGAAAATTTCATATTAGTACCCTGTACTTTGGGCCTAGTGTCACTTTAGTCCCCAAACTTTAAAACGTGTCAATCCAGTACCTAAACATTCAAAATGTGAGAACTTAGTACCCATCTGCTCAATATAGTATCCTTTGGATGTCATCTAATTTTCTTTATCAACCATCCGCTCAAATCTCTTAGAAGGGAAGCGTGATAACCGGAGAAGATATAAGAGAACCAATGACGAGCTCTTCATGATGAATCGAGAGAGCTTCACCGATGTACAAATTCTCCAATTGATATGCATTTCTGTCCAACCGGGTATTGATTATGTGAAGAGAAGGCATAATCGGTATGCATTTCCTTGAAGTCGGTCATCTACATGAAAAATCCTTTTAGAAGAAGCCATTGCCCAAAGATGTATTTTTGCAATCACTGTAATAAGAAGAGCTTTTCTGTCGTGGCTGATATGAAGAGCCACCTGAAGCACTGTGGCAAGCCCAAGTTGTCACAAGTGACCATTTTTGCCGCACCATCAGAGTGTTGTCTAGTGTGTCTTGGGTGAGGCTACACATGTATTTTTGTAAGGGAGGATGCCAATGGAATTATTATAAATACAAGTATGATTTTCCAACATTTTGATGTAACTTTCTATCAAAGCACCAAAAGCTTAAGCTACTCTTTGAGGAGATGTAGGTATTTGAGTGGTGCCAATACCGTGTAAAGATTAAGCACGAGGTCCCCTCGACACAAACTTGTGTGCTTGTGCTTTCCAACACTTAATGCAATGCAAGTGCCTTTTGACTAATATGTGTGCCTTCTTATTGCCTTTTGTGCATTGTTCCTTGCATTCATAGACTCGACTGAATCGAGCGCCACATGGGGTCTCGTCAACTAGCCCCATGACAGTTGGTATTAGAACAGGTTGCTCTACAACACATTGTGACCCTCGCACAACGACACTAGTGATGGCACAATGAAGCACGGTCGGGAACTCACCGATGAGATACAACATGGCCTTACCCAGGCCCAGGAGATTGAGCAAGCGTGACATGTCGATTGACAAGCTTGCTGCCTTCAACGTGGCTAGGCGACTAAACCTAAACACCACCTAGGGGACAAGATGGCTCAAGGCCGTGAACTCTGGCACCAAGGCTATCGAAGGTGTGGCCCATGGGGTTGATCTCCAAGTTGGGCCTTGGATAGGAAAGATTGACTTGTCAATGATACCCCTGGACGACTTCCAAGTTGTTTTGGGAAAGGTTTTCTTGACATAGGCTTTCTTGGACGGGTGCTCCCCTTCCATGGTACCGGTCCTGACTTCTACTAGGGTGCACGGAAAGTAGGTATCAGCACTACAACTTTTCCATGTTGAAGCCCTATTCGAAGCCAATGAGAAAGCAGAGAAGTTCTCCACTCCACCAGCTGAAGAAGCCACTTCTAAAGCCAACATCGATGCCAGCGTGAAGCAACAGACCATCAAGCGGTCCTCAACACTCCAGAAGCAGCGTTTATACCCTTCAACAACCATCAAGCAAAGCCGAAGACCCAAGGCCATCTCCAATTTCGACCACACCTACTACCACAACCATCAAGGAGAGCGAGTGCCACCCAAGCCATTTAGGGACCACTTTCGCGCCATTCCTCAGGCTAGACGACGTAGTAGTCTTGTGAGTAGTCACCCTTGGGAAAAAAATTCATGGGAACCAATGCCCCAACAATCCAAAACATCATTTTGGCATTGACCTGGCTCGAAACTTCCCTACAACCAAGTTGAACCATCCAATGACCTACCTTGAAGTGGCTAGGATGAGACTCCACCAAAACATTAGCCATAGGATTCCCCACCATTTCAAACACTTTCAAACCTATCACCCAAGCACATGCCTGGGCCTTGGAAGAAAAGAAGTTTGTGGTGCAACAGAAGAACCCTCCTTCATCAACCATAGACTCAAGTAGCAAGTAGAAGCTAGTCTTCGAGGATGAAGACTGAATTGAGTAGGGGAGACTATCACAAGTGACCATTTTTGCCACACCATCAGAGTGTCATGTAGTGTGTCTTGGGTGGGGTTACACATGTACTTTTGTAGGGAGGGATGCCAGTGGCATTATTATAAATAATAGTATGATTTTTCAACATTTTGATGTAACTTTTTATCAAAGCACCAAAAGCTTAACCTACTCTTGAGGGGAGGTAGGTAGTTGAGTGGTGCCAATACCATGTAAAGGTTAA
The DNA here is from genome assembly GCF_000365185.1 of Nelumbo nucifera. Next base: position 3,358,531 of record NW_010729132.1, on the reverse strand, counting down.
AAGAACGAGGTCTTCTAGACACAAACTTAACCTAATCAAGCGCCACATGGGGCTTCATCGACTAGCCCCGTGACAAAGTGGTGTTGCTCATGTGGCATGAGCTTCTCTAGAAAGGATAAGTTCTTCAAGCATATGGCACTGTTTGAAGGTCGCGTGCTCATTGTTGTATTAAAAGCATATGATGAATTAGAGACAATAGTAATGGACGATGACAAAGATTTAGAAGACACAGAGGAAGAGAAGGAGAAGAGGAGGAAGAAACCCAATTGAGAGAAGGTGTTGCGGCTAGTTGCTCAGGCTATGGTCTATTCAATGATATATTAGATGGGTTTGGGCCTACCGAGGATGATTGTTTCAAAGGTGTTCTAGGATCTCCTAGGTTAGTTGCAAGTAGGGGTGGCAACGAGCCCAATTCACTAGCTCAATTATGAAATGAGCCGAGCTCCAGCCTACTAGAGCTCGGCTTGTAAGGCTCGCGGGCCAACTCCAATATATATATATATATATAAAATTATAGAAAATAATATATATAATAAAAATATTATAATTATTAATTATTATAATTCTTAATTTTTAAATATCAAATAAAAAATATTTTTATATATAATTTTTTATTTTTATAAACATTTTTTCTCAAAATCGAGCTCGAGCCGAGCCGAGGTCGAGCTTATGAATTTTTTACTCGAGCTGAGCTCAAGCTCAAGGTTCTGGCTCGAATTGAGCTCGAGCCCCGTACTATTCGATTCGACTCAGCTTGGATCGAATCCACCCCTAGTTGCAAGAATGGATGATATATTTCAAATTTAACATTCAGTAACATATCCCTTCCGACTCCTCACTTCTCTGTTTTTGTAGTATATCCTTTCTAATTATGTAAAAAAGATATTTTTCCTATTGATTTTTGTTGGCAATCTCTTTTAGCTTTCTAGTGATCTACTTACTACCGTTGCTGCTATTATTTCTTATTTAGCTTTTCTTTTCCCTTCTATATTTTCTTCTTCCCCCTTTTTCCATTTTTTATGGTTTTGACTTATAAGTTAAAGCAATAAAACACCAGTTCTCTTTTAAAATTTTGGTTGCGTTTGGAATCAGTGTAAAACGCCATCGGTGTAAAGTACACCGATGGCGTTTTACACTGAACTGTGAAAGTGACCGTTGGTTTTCGAAAAATGCGATGGGTGAAGAGTATAAAGTTTTACATTGATAAAATTGATGTAGTATTTACATCGATAATCAATGTAAAACTTTACATTTGATAGGTTTTACATCGATTATCGGCATAAAACCCTAATCCATCCAAACATACGCAAAATTGAACCAGAATGAAGTTTTACGTCGACCATAATTACACTCTCCTTCCAAACATGGACAAAATCGAAACAGTGTAAACTTTTACACTGATTCCTAACACAGCCTTCAGTTTTGAAGATTTTTGTTATATAGAGTAGGAAAAAAATAAATGAGAAAATTAGGCAAATACGGCTGTTCTCCAAAGTCCCAATCATCAGGATTGAATTGGACCGGTGGAAAATACTAAATGGGGAATGATCTTTCCATGCGCTAATGTTTGAACATTGTTTTATTTGATTGAGAAGATGAACGGTGTTTTATTTAAGGATAATTTTGACATTTTGAAAAATAAGTCACACGTAATATAATGTAACATACATAACTGACGGCTGCTTAACGGTAAGTAGTAATATAGAATTTTTTTTTGAAGAGCTATGCAAGAAAAGGTAGGCCATCTCTCAAGCAGGTGCAGGCATGACTCGATCCCAAATCGCCACTACAACCATTAGGAGGTCATACCAAGTTACCAACCAACTGATTCGCACGTTGCAAAAATCATATTAATTGCTGCTTTCAATAATCGAAAACCCCTGTATATAGATCACCGCTGTATATGGTAAAGAATGTGCAATATGCAACTTGTTCAATAACTCAGAGAATTGGTTCTGGTTCAGCAATAAGCTGTCCCACTTCAGATCCCCTTGGATCCTTGGTCGGGATGGCCTCGTCATGAGTTAATTCGTTTTATTTATTTTTTTTCTTTTCTTGATGTTAGAGCTGCGGAGGTAGAAAACTAGCCTCATGAAGTTACTCTACCACTGAGCTATAAGGGCTTAAGTTTATCAAAATCCTCTGAATTTTATTTAAAAAATATATCACGCAGTGTTGATGCCATAATTAATCTCCCTTTTGCGAAGAACAACGCATTTCTACCAAAAAAGAAGCCGATACCAAATCACCGACCAATGAAACTAAACATCATGTCGCCCAAGAGGTCATTTAATTTATTACTAGAAGACCAATTTATTGCAATAATGTTGATATGAAATCTCATGCCAAAACAATGACATAAGTCGTATCATTTTAGCATTATCTCTAACCCCACTAAAAGAAAAAAAAAGAATAATAAAATGGGCTGTATCGTTGTTGTTATTATTAAAGAAAAAAAAATTGATTGTATTCATGTATGTGAATTGAAGACAAATTCGAATATTTTATTGTGATGAAAGGGCTGTTGATGTTTAGCGTCTTAAAGTTGCTTTTATATAACTGATCTCTCCTAGAAATTAATTATTTTTAGCATAAATTAGTGTGTTAAGTCCCCTTTGCCTAGAACTTTGTGGTTTTCGGTTAAAAAATATCATGATAGATCATCTTTGGATATTGGGATTACTAAGTTTTAGTTTTCATATGAAATTACAATACAAAATTCAGTTGATGCAATAATATATAGCTTCTTTGTTATGGTCTTTTTTTAATTTTTTGATAAACAACTTCTTTTATGGTTAATTATAAGAATACTGTTCTCATGTTCATTGTTAAATTATGAAAATCATTATTATTACTTTAACACATCTTTTGGGCTTATCCCTGCGTATTATAGACTCTGACTCTTCAACTGGCAACAAATGGATTAATTCCACGGTTGGTGTCATAAATTTGTATGTAGACAAGGTGGTCAATCTTAAACTGCATTTGACATTCCTTATTTTAAGGATTTATTTCTTTTTGACAGTTAAAAATTTAAAATGTCTTTATTAATACTAAGTTTTTACTACAGAAAGGAAATAAAGTCCTTAAAATAAAGAATGTCAAATGCAACCTTTGTCATTTAACCAGGCTTCTTTACCTTCCCATATCTATGCTCTTTTGAAATATTGACCTTCTGGGATTTAATACTTATCCATATATCTCAATATTTTCTCACATCTAACATTCTTTTTTGTTGAATATTGATGAAGGGTGATTTAGCCCGATCTAGTAATAGGGGGATATGTGGACACGACCTGACTAATAGATGACAGTTCAGCCCGACATACCAAGTCCGCAACAGATCGAGCTCAGATAATCAAATCACCTTGGCACGGGTCACCTCGGGACGAGGTCACCTCGGCACAAGGTCGCATCAGGACCACCTCGGTCCCAAGGCACTTCGGCGTTCACTCCAGTTCGGAACTAAAGAGCATTAGTTCAGGGATACTGACTCAGACCACTACATGGCGACCCCGGAAATCTCTCCATCAGAATTCGAGCCTCACGGGATCACACCTCGTAACGGTAAGCCTTATCTTTCCCTCGCCCAATTCGGGCGGAATTGATAAGCCTTATCAGTTGGCAACGTTATCCCTCAATTAACGCGGGAACGGATCTCATCGTGACGAGGATCCCGGAACCGCTCCGCAAAACCCGCGGGCACAAAGTACGCATGATTACTCTGCTCTCTAGCTCTCTACACTCTTAAACTTTTAGCTCGCAACAGTCTACTAACTTAAGGATCGGAGCGACCTTACCGGGCTAGCAACCCCGGATTCTCTGATCCTCCTCTTGCAGATCAACTTAGTCCGTTGTCTGACTGGAAACCAGGTCACCTCCAACAAGAAGCAGCCAGATCGCACTACTTCAAATATATAATTTGATAATCCAATTCTACCCCACTAACATTTCATCAAAGATTTCCTTCATATATCCTAATTAGCATTATTCTTGGACCATACACTACTTCGTATGTATTTATCTGAATTATCAAACCAATATAAGATATCCACTCCAAGGCTTTCTCCTGGAATCTCTACTTTTAATTTGTAAGTCGGAATCCAAATGCTAATCAGAGATCGAATAAATTGAACACAATTAAGACTTAAGAGGATTGTAGAACCAACAATAATGCCCCATGTAAATCATAAATAGATAGGTCCCGGCCATGATAATTCATCTCTTAATTATGGCTGGTCTGAATTATACCATGAACTCATGGGCCATCATCATACTTAATTATTTATTAATATATAGCTAACTAATATGGGATGTACATATAGTTTATATGTGGTAGAAATGGAATAATCGGCGTGTCGACTGGATACATGCACTGACGTTACTCCCATAAACCAAAGCCCTCGAAAGTCGAACCAAACCAACACAGAGCAGACAACTAACGTTGACGTAACAACCAGCCCACACAAAAACAACTTATTTATCATAGTATATCTCATTAAATATTATATAATATGTGCATCGAAGACTGTAGCAAAATTTAACACAAGCGGCATCCCACGATTGACGCACGGCGACAGAAACTCTTTTCTTCAGTAAACCAGGTGACCATGAGGAGTGAAGGGAACGTCGTCTAATAACCAAAGATCAAATGCTTCCGATTCTACACTCCCCACTGACTCCGCTGGTTCTGGATCAAGCTCAAGGAATGATTCCAAGTTAGATATCTGCTCTCTCAGTTCCATATCATCCTTCGGTTGATGATGATTGTGTTCACAGATTTCATTTTCAGTCGTCGGTGAGCCGCTGGCCTCAAAACTCATCTGAGTCGACTTTGGGACCAAGCAACGTCGCTTGGGTGGCGGTGGTGTTTGTTCAGCGAAATTCAACTTGGCTTTGTCGCCTCGGATTCTCTTTGCAGCCACGTCGTAAGCCCTGGCTGCCTCTTCGGCGGTGTTGTAAGTTCCAAGCCAGACTCGAACCCCTTTCCGTGGGTCACGTATCTCAGCAGCCCACTTCCCCCATGGCCTCTGTCTGATGCCCCTGTAAATATTCTTTCTGGCAGCTGTTTTCTTTTTACCCTTGCTTTGATCTGCTCCAACCGCGCTCCTTTTCTTAGTCTTATCACGGGTTCCTGCATTCCGAGAGCAAACGCGTTTTGCTGTTAAAAATTCTCAAAACCTACCAAAGTTGTCTAGCTGTTTGGAATAAGATGATTCTCAGTTTCTCACCTTTGCTCGGTTGATGGGTCGAAGAAGAAGACGAATCTTTGTCAGTGAAGTCGAAACCCAGGAGATCGGAGATGGTGTCAAATTCCGACCAGAGGTCTTGCGACATCAAATTACGACTACGCTTCACGGCGATGAAATCGGAGATGATAGCTCCTCCGCACATATTTGGTTCAGATAGGGAAACAAATATCGAATGAATCCGGAGTGATTCCACCACACACGCCTTTTCATTTATAATGCCTCCGTTACACTTGCATCCATCCATGAACCATCCATCCAATAATACTAAAAACGGACAAAATGGTAACTTTGCTTTTTCTTTTTCTTTTTCCTGCTCTGTCCCTTTTTCGTTGTCCCTCTCTTCTCATCCAATGGTGGCGAGAAAATGAATATCAGAAAAGGTGGTGGTAATAATAAAAAGGAAAGATTTTTGTTCGACGAGGGGTCCCCACAAGATGAGACGATTCCTTTGTCGTCAGATCGGAATACTACAAACTAACACCCGTTCTCCACCCCAACCACATTATAGTTGTACAAGTCCCATCTGACAGCTCCATTGGTTAAATGCGTCCCCCTTGGTCTCGGTACGAGGGATCCTTCATTGAATCGCTATAAAAGGGAGAAGAAAGAAGGGAATTGAAGCCGGAGGGGGTTGAGATTGAGATCTGGATACACTCACATACCGTACCGTATACATGGGGTGGAAGATGGAGGGTAGATGATGGAGATGAGAAGAGACACCGATTGTACGATTGTGCGAGAATTTGAAAGGTCATTGAATGTGGGACCCGGTTTGTGCGCATCAACAGGCAAGTTGTGTCTTGGCCAGGCGAGGCTGATGGGGGGCATAATGTGTCCGGAAACGGAACTAGTCTCTGTATTTGTGAGCGGCTGGCTGTTCTAGGTTGTAACGGACGTCCCGAGTTCTTCTAAATTTAAGGGGCTGTTTGATAATAATTGAAGATACTGAACTGAAAAAAAAAAGTTTTTAATTTTGTCGTTTAGTGAATAAGTAAGTTTTTAACCTGAAACAGAAGATAGGTAGATTACCATACGTCTATACCCTCGAAAATTTTATTATTCAAATATTTTGTCAATTAAAAGACAAAGGAATCAATGTCTTTCAATGCAGCAACTTCAGCTATTGTCCGCCAGAAAAAAAATAAAAAAGGAAAAACTCATTTGTAGTGCATTTGTCAATTGGAAATGTCCAAGAGTTAAATGACCTTCAATATGCGCCAAATAACCAATCATACCCCTTCAACCAAACAATCATAGACACTCGTTCAAATCTTCAATGCTGATCTCAAAATGAGAACTGGTAAGGGATGGATGGATTAGTTGAATTTGATGAATTCAGATCTGGATCTGCGCCACAAGGGATGCCTCACAACGTCTCCACAGCACATTCCCGCTATGTATTAGAATTTAGAAACATCTCCCGATGATAAGATCAGAATGGATAATGTTATCATCGAGAAATATTCTTAATACATAACGACGATGTGCTGTGGGACATTGTGAAATGCCCCCTTATGGGGCACAGATGTGAACTCAAATTTGATAGCTACTTTATTGGCAGTGGACCAATCATTTTATTCCACATCAGCCATAGAATACATGTGGTCCACAACGACACAATCTTTCACTTGCATTTATGGTTACATGAAATAAAATGATTGTTCCCATAACCAGTAAAATAGCTATCAAATTGAGCTGATGCAGTCTGTAAAAAAGTTCTAAGACTTGTTCATGTAGTGATCTTTAATTTTATACAAATAAAAAAATATAACTCACTTGGTTTTAGTACACATTAGTGAGAAATCAGGGTGTTAATCAAAATAACTTGAGAGAGAGAGAAATAAGGGGTGGGGACAGAGCAGGTTGCATTTAAGGCCCATTGACCATACCGCAGAGAGCATAAGGTTCTTGTGAAAACTTTGGCTATTTGGAAGTTTCCATGGTATGATACGGCCCATTCAATTGCTTGTTTATCTTTTTTGGTTAAAACAATATTGGCTGCAAATATTCTTTTACCTCACATCAATGGTAATTTCTCTTGCACAATAAGCTCACAAATAGCATTATCAACAATCAAAGTTTTTCAAATATTTTGCAGGATTGATCTCATTTTCTTTGGGTTAACTGAATGTGATGGCTCTGAAACAAGCTGTGAAACCAATTACAACACCCTGTACTAGTGATAAAATACATGGGCCCATAATATGTGAAACCAAACAAAGGAATTTTTTGCCTTCAAAGGATTTTTATAAAAGTCAAGAGAGCTTAAAATCTCATTTGCTTCTTCAAGGCTAGCATTGGAGAAAAGGAAGCTATTATCAGCAAAAAAGATGTGGGAGATAGTAGGAGCCCAATGGTTCAATCTGATGCCAAAAAGAGTTTTGTCATTAACTTTGCAAGTAAGAATAGCTGAAAGAGCCCCCAAAACTAGAATAAATAAGTATGGAGAAAGCGGACCACCCTGCCTTAACCCTCTATTAGGGTGAATAACCTTTCTAGAAGTGCCATTAACCATAACTCTAGCTTTAGCCTATTGGAGAGAACCTTGGTAATGATCTTATAAGGGGTATTGCAGAGGCTTGTGGTCCTAAAATGCAAGGCTGACTCTAAATTGTTGAATTTAAGGATGTGCATTAAGGGTATTATAAAGCTCTTTTAGCATTCCGCCAGAGTTAAAAAACTCATGGATTGCAGCAAGAACACCCGGGCCGAGTCCAATATTTCTGAAAAAAAAAATTAGGTAAACTATTGTGTCCAAGAACTTTGGAGGGAGCCATTTGCTTTAGGGCAGCAAGGATTTCTTCATCAGAAACCAGCTGGTCTAACAATCTACTCTCTTCCTCAGAAAGATGAGAAGTAATGTTGTTGAGTATTTCCTCAACATTATGAGACCCACCACTAGAAAATGATGGAGCATGATATGGCGACTCTTGCATGGCAAATGACTCAGACATCGAATCGGATGTTTACTCTATCAGAGGCCGAGCTTAGCTGGGCCGAGCTGTGTGATTCTACAAGAGAGAGTTAGAGTGCCCGGCTTGCTTTTATCCAGGGCGGGCACTCCGATACTTAAGTCATCGAAGATTTCTTAGAAGTTCTTAAGAGATTAAAGAGTGTGAGAGCTTAATCGTGCATACCCCTTCAGGTAAAAATGAGGCATTTATATAGATGTGAGTAATTAAAGACCTCTTGCAATGGGTCCCAGGCTCTCGCAGGCCTTTATATAAATGTTCCGCATCATCTTGTAACTAAGTCTCTTATAAGAATGATGGGATAAATACATTGGAGATGTATAATCTTCTTCTCAAATTGGGGAAGAAAATTGTTTGTGACAAGTTTCCAAGAGAGCCTAAGAAGCACGGTAGGCTATGGCTTCAGAAAGATGTCTATGATGTTCTGAAAAATCATACAGGTACAGAAGCAATTGAAGGCCTCATCCTGGATAACTCATCTAGATAAAGAAAGGGAACCATTAAAAACTTCAACATTTGCAAATATGGGGAGATCAGACTGCTTCAACTCAATTATGTAGACATCAAGGGGAGTTTTGAACATCTTTCTAAAGAGTTAAGATGGCTCTATTGACATGGGTTTTGCTTAAAATGTAATCCAAGCAGTTTTCATCTTCAAAATCTAGTTGTTCTTGACATGCAACACAGCAGCCTCAAACAAGTCTGGAAGAAAATGAAGCGACCCAAAAATTTGAAGATACTTGATCTCAGTGGTTCCCATTACCTCACCACCAACAAGAAGTCATAATGTTTACAACTCAATTCTGGGATTTATTTCAGGTTTATGCTTCCTAAAAATACTAAGGGGGATTTTCTACTATGTTTTCATTTGTTTTTGAAATTGCCATATCAGGAAAAAAAAATTGTGGACCAATTTGGATTGGCATAGGCCCTATCCAGCCTTTCCCTAACAATCTCATCATTCCTGAGACCACTCCAAGTATAACGAAAACCCTATAATCCAGAAAGGAATTAGCTTCCATTATCATATTATCATTGAGGATTGTACCTCCTTTGTCATCATTGCTGGTTAGGAAGTTCCAGTCACCTATATAAAGCTAGGGACTCTAGATTGTATCTACCCACATCCTCAACTAATCAAAGAAGATTTGTCTTGGTCTATAGCTTGGCCTGCTATAAACATAGGAACTAAACCATTCAAAGCCATCAGAATCCTTGATTACTACATGGTTAGCAAAAATCGTAACTTTGAGCACAATTAGATTGATGTGAGGATTCCAAACCAATAACAAACCACCACACCTCCTAAAAGCATCAGAACCATTGAAGCATGAGAGTTATAGAGAAGAAAATGGTATTTGGATTTTGGGATTTTAAGATATTTTTAAGGGAATTTTCGATTAATACCTTGTACTTTGGGTTTAATGTCACTTTGTTCCTCGAACTTAAATTGTGATAATTCAGTACTTAAACTTTTAAAACCTAACAATCTAGTACCTGCCGTTAATTAGTTATTAACCAGCCGTTAAGTGGCATTTGAAAAAAAACACAAATGCCCTTCAAGTGTTATTTAATTTTCTTTATCAACCATCTAAACGTTGACAAAAAATTAACAGTCCCAAATCTTTACCTTTTCCATTGAGAAAAGTTGGGGTCACGTTTATCAATGTTAATATTTTGAATAGAAGAGGCAAGGATTTAAGGCTGTTAATTTTTTGTCAATGTTTGCATGGTTGATAAAGAAAATTAGATGACACTCAAAGGGTATTTGCATCTTTTTCAAATTTCACTTAACGGCTGGTTAACAACTAGTTAACGGCAGGTAGGACTGTCACGTTTTAAATGTTCAGATACTGAATTATTACATTTTAAAGTTATGAAGACCAAAGTGACACTAGACCCAAAATAAATGGTACCTTAGCAAATCTATCTATTGAGAAAGTGCTTCTACACAACAATTACCATCATAGTATTTGCAGAAATTTCCTATTTGGAACATTGGATGCCTTAGGTTTGATCTTGTGTCTACATCCACATGTTAGGAAGAGAAAGTAGAGATGAAAAGAAGATATTTTCACTTGTAAAACCCCATGCCCATTTTTGTGAACCATGCAATTGTGTTGTTCTAAGACACGAGGGAAACATCACCACATGGCCCGGCCCATTTTTGTAAACCACACCATTGGGCTGGAGATAAAATCATCTAAGCTGGGGTAGGCATCCCATCCTATCACGAGTGAAGACGTATGTCAGCCCATGTGAAACCCAAACATATGCGCATAACAACACTGGCGTGTTCACTCGTTATGAATTACCCATTCCGATTGGCCAATCTGGCTCATGCCTTATTAACCCATGCATATATCAGGACCAAATAGAACCAAAAATGTTTCCAACTCACCAGCTGGTCACCCAAAAAAAAAAATAATAATCAAGCTCTCTTTTTAGGAAAAATTATGGTAACTCATACATCGATCGCTTAATCGACAGACAAGTCCGAATCCCATGGTCCTACCACGTTTGCGCATCATCAATCATCATGTGCGCCAAAAAGAAAGAAAGATTCGGGCTTCCACGGCTCAATCTCACTGCATGCTACCATGCCAACACCCAGCAGCATATTCTTTTGCACAGTCGCCTAAAGAAAAATGGAACTACTTTGGGCCTGGGCCGGCAAAGTTCACTCTCATATCGGAATTGGTTCTTCTTAAACCTTCTTTTTTATTTCCTCCTATCCTCCCTTAAAGGTGGTGAACACTCGTATGTAGTCACCACTCATCATCCATCCATCTCTCATCTCTCGCTTTCACACAGTTGGAAAGAAATCGTATATGATCAGAAAAGTAAAGTAATAGAATATCAAAGCCAAAATCTTATAATGTTCTCTCATTATTAATCTCTTTGAATTCTTTTCCTTTTTTTTAGAAATCTCTTTGGCCGTGTTTGGGAGTATTTATAATAAATGCTTGTTGGAGTACCTATCTAAATAAACACTTATTCAAAACTAGTGGAGGACTGTGCAATGCACAGCCTTTGTTAATCAAAAGTTAAACAATAGAAATACATAGGAGTATATAATTGTTTTATATTTTAAATTTTTAATAACCAATCTAATCGAACTGAATCTAAGTTGGTCGTTTTCTAGTATTTCCAGTCGGTTTTGGTTTAGCAATTTTTCAATTCGACCAAATTAGGTCAATTTCGATTTGTCCATTTGTAAACCAACCAAAACTAAACCGATTTGACCATATATATATTAATATTTTATATTTTARATATACTTCTTTTAATACGGAAAAGTAGAAAAATTCTCATATTTCTTAGTCTAAAATGTTTTATATCATAAATTTAATTTTTTAATAATAACACTATAATTTATTGAATTTAAATTTAAAAATAAGAAAAAAAAACTCCCAAAAGTCAACTTTGAATTCCAGACTAGTTCATGTTCATCTATAGCGGAAAACCATGCATGATCTATCTACAAAATTTTAGGGAGAAAAACAAAGATGAAGAGGTCCTCCATGTGCAAATTAAATGAAACTAGTAAACTCAAAGAAGTGCAAAGTTGGTATTGTTGCAAATGTCGATCCAAGGAGTCAACAATAGTATTAAATTAATTAAAATGGTCTGAAAGAGAAGCCTGTTGGACAGTTCTGTATGCCCTTAGCTTCAATCCGATTTGATGTACTTTTGTTATTTAGTGTAAATAAATTAAAGTGCATGTTTGATTCATGTTGTTTGGTATAATTCTGTGTAAGACCCTAAAACTGGACAC
>NW_010729132.1:3328429-3345218 GCF_000365185.1 Nelumbo nucifera | reverse complement strand
AGATTTCGAACCTGGGGATTGTGTGCAAGAAATCATCTTGCATATTGAGATTAGATCTCATACACATTTCAGAGAGAAGAGAAGCAATTCAGCCATCTTTGTCCCAGGAGTTCTCCTCCAGCCGCCGCTATTCTTTCTTACAAGATTTGATCTTTGAAGAAGAAAGAAATCAAGAAATTGTTTCTTGACATCAGTTTTGCGAAAAAGACTGAAAAGATTTTGTGCTTAGAGTTTCCAGTGGATTTTTGCGAAGGATTCAGTGTGTAGGACGCACCCTGCTGGTTCCGTTCCACATACAGCTGTGTCATCTTCAGCAGGAGCGGATCTTGGTATCCTCTTTGGGCGTGAACACCAACTTTGGGAGATACTACATCTCTGGATCAGGTATAATTCCTCTCATCCCTTTTGGTTCAGATCGGGTTCGATTATGGTTCAAATAGGATCCTTGAATATTGTATTCTTAAATTAGGGAATATGATTCCCAGTTGGGCGTCCATTAGATGGATCCTACCAGTCTTTCAAAGCCCAACCCATTAAATATATTATTAGTGCTACATTTCTCATAGGAATGGACCTGCTAGATAGGCCTCGTAGTTCTAGTTAGCAGATCATATGACATGACCAAGGAAAATCTTATATATGTGCAGTGTAAGCAATCTCTCTCTCTCTCTCATCATTCTTTTCCATTTAGCATATCAGGTAGAACCATGAAATTTCAAAAATAGTAAATACAGTTGGTCTCCTTGTGTCCAGGTGTACAACCTGATGTGTGATGACAATTTCCAGTCACCCCTGATAGTATGCTGGCATGGCATGACTGTTTAACAAAAGATTCCAGTAAATCCTCTGATTTAGAAATTTGAAAAAAGGGCAGTCGTGGGAATGAGGCTCTCGCCTTTGCGGGGTTTTAGGAGGAACAGGTCAGGGCTACAAACCGGCATTCGATTGTCCAAATTTGAATTCAAATTCCATCCCACTAAACATGATCTAAATTCAATCCGTTTATAAGTGGATCAAWTATGAACCCACCCCAATACGATCTCATATAATTCAATTCAATTTGATGGTGCACGATCTAGATATTCCTAACTGGAAGACGATATGAACTCCAATTGTGTAGCGAGTTGGACGAATCTGCAAAATAGTAGATCAAAGAATCCGGGGTAGCTAACCCGGTGAGGTTGCTCTGATGCTTAAGTCAGTACAATACTGTGGATGCGAGCTGAATATTTGAGTGTTTGAATGTTAGTGAATAAAAAAAAATCACACGTACCTTTGCCTTGGGGTTTTATGTCCTTATATAATGGAGTAATCGTGGCCCTTACGAAAGAGCTCCGGGATCTCTAGACTATGCGGATAAGATCTGTTCCATTTTTGAAGGAGAGCAATGTGCTGATAAGGTTTATCGTTTACCTCCGATTCAGGCGAAGCTAGGATGAGTCTCGTTGTGATCCAAGAAATTCAAGATCCATTGGGGAGGCCTTTTGAGTCAATTACGTGGCGTTTCGGCTCTTTAGCTCTGAACTGGTACTTCGATTCTTTAGTCCGGAACTGGATTAGGCGTTGAGGTGTCTCTACGCCGAGGTGGCTGAACATTCAAGCTCTGAATGTTGCAGACCGGGTTCGTTTGGCTGATTTGTCACCCCTCGAGCAGATTGCGTCTACATTCCCCTTCTTACTAGGTTGTGCCAAATCACCCTTCATTAAATGCCCCCCACTCCTCGTGCCAGGGGTCCTGACCCGGTAAGGGGAGTTTATGACAAGTCCAAGTGTGTTTGGCATGAAGTCTGAGCGGCTAGAAGGGCGAGCCGCTGGTCAGACCTGTTCAGTCATCTGGCTCAACCAAGAAATGACCCAGATCGCGTCCCGGTCACGCGCAGACGTCACACTATTTATAAATTCCGCGAACGTCAAAGGGTGCGCTCAACTAATTTCATTCTCGGGTAGCAGGCAACCAGATTTAATGGGAGTCGTCAGATCGTACAGATCTCAATCGTTGATTGCCGAATGTGGTGGACTATAAATAAGGGGTCGAAGGGCCCATTACCTTCGCCATAAGTCGTGTAACTGAGCTCTCCTGAGATCGTGTCTTCAGCTCGTCATTATTTCCCTTGTGTCTGAGGTCGTTATTGTCTTCTTTGGTGAGTTCGTCTTCTTTCACTAGTTGTTCCCTTTTCCTTTTCCGTCCAATATGTCTAGTACTAGCATAGATAGGTTACTTAGTGACTATAGTGAGCCCGGGGGTGCCGAGGTGCGGTCCTCGACTCTGTCGATGAGGCCAGCTCTTCGCTAGAGAGCTCCTCTTTAAACCTTTTAGGAGAAATGCCTTTACCAGACGTCGGGCCATCTCGGCTTGAGGAACCCGAACCTTAGGTAGAGCAGCCGACCTCCGAAGAGGGGATATCGTCTTGTACTCGAGGTCGGGATCCAGACAACTTCGGCCCTTCCACGATGACCTCGGATAGGTTGTTGTCCTTGATAGCTCGTTATCATCTCCCCGACACTTGTTTTCAGCATTCCTTTGGGTTAGTACCCCTAGGTTCACGATCACTACAAACTCGCGGCTTTTGAGGAGCAACTTGTAGCTAGGCTGCGCTTCCCGCTCCACCTCTTCATCGTAGAAATCATTAAGTTCTTTAACATCACCATTGACTAGCTACACCCGAACTCCATCTGTACCATTGTTGGTATGATCTCACTTTTTCACAAATATAACCGACCTCTTACTATAGACATCTTTAGCTAAAAACAACTCTTCTTGCCTACATGGGGACACCCGGCAAAGATACTATATCTCACCTCGCCCCGGGCTCAAGGTTATGTTCGATAACCTAAACAAGATATATGCCTGGAAGAGGAGGTACTTCTTTGTTCGGAACCCTGAAGGATGGCCATTCCCGACTCACTAGCGAGTGACCATTAAGGACCCCGGGGTGAGGCTGGATGCATACACTAGGACGATCATCCACTCTTGGAGGGACCTTGGCCTTGAGATGGAAGATTTCCTGGCCGAGCAAAAGCTTGTACGAGCTGGGTTGAATCCTCCTGGTAGGCCTCCACCTCGGCACACACATTACCTCTCCTTTTTCCTTCCCGCACTTACTTTAGTTCGCGTCTAACTCTTTTTCTTCTCTCTTACAAAAGCTATGACAGGTGTTGACGCCGCTAACCTTTTGAGGAGTGTTCAAAGGGGGAAGAAGAGAAAAGCTTCGAAGAGGTCCTGTCGAGAGGAGGCCACCTCTTCAGTTCCTGTCGATCCTGAGGTCGCAGCACCAGAGCCACCCTCTACCGAGCTCCCAGGGGAGGAGGTTCATCCCAATCCTTCGGTTGTTGATTTGGAGGAGGATCAGAATGAGGGGACCCCACCTCGCGAGCTCGAAGGTACTTCGGTGCCCGAGCCTCAGCTCCCTTCAACAAATGAGAGCATAATGACACTGAGGCTTGGGGTCCTTAAGAACAAGGATGTCGTGTTTCTTGTGGAGGTCACGGAGTGGGCTGACATGCCAACAAAAAGTCAACTCGGAGGAAAGGCARCCTTCTACTGTATGGTGGTAAGTAACATGCCCTTCATTTACTTTCTTATTCTTCTGTCAATGACACTTACGCTTGCTTTCTATTTTTTTAGGTGAACTCTACTATCCATTCACTCGTCTACCAATCTGAGATTCGCTTGAAGTGAGCTCGAGAGGCCGAAGAGAACGCTCGAAAGATTTATCACGAGCTGGATTTAGCTCGTGGTGAAATTCTTAGAGCCAAGAAGAGCTAACGGAAGAGAAGAAGAAGCTCAAGGGGGAGAAGGATGCTCTCCTGTCGGAGAATGAAAACCTTGAGGCGATGATCAAGGAGCGCTCCGAGATCTCCGACACCGCTATTCAGGAGGTGAGGATTCAAGAGAGATCGCACCATCAAGGAGTTCAAGGAGTCCCTAAGTTTCACGACCTCCAGGTCGAGTATGGCTTTGGCTCGTACCAGTCGGGCTTCAAGTTCTGCAAGTGGTTGTTGCGGCAGAAGTACCCCGAGCTCAACTTCGGATATATCTCCATGTCCACCGTTACCCCTGAGATGGCGAAGGAGGCTGACGAGGAACCTGACTCTTCCGAGGGAGAAAGTGATGACGAACTTCCCAAGGCGAGACCGTTAGGGGAGGTAGGCCGAGATGACATGGAGGAGGACCATATGGAGACCGACCTACCTATTGGAGGAGATACTAACAAATCTGAAGTTTAAACATGCCTCTTTTCTTGGACACCCCCCCCCATATAGTGTATGTCCCGGATCTCCAAGCCCGGTTATAGTAACCATGTACTCGAAACTTTTTTGTTAATGGAATATAATGATTCAAAAAGTCTTATGTGTGCAAAAATCCTTCTAAGTAGAAAATTTTTGTAAGTGTTGGTTATCCTGAAGTGCCAAACTAGTGAGTTGGACTCCAGATGGGATTAAACTTGTGTTGTTGTATGATGAAGTGGATAGACACTATAGAGTATATACTCGACCTCTCTATGCACGGGCTACTTAGAGGCGATTGGTTATCCCAAAGTGTCAAACTAGTGAGTTGGACTCCAAGTAGGAATAACCTTGAGTTTGTTGTACGTCGAGGTGGATAGACACTGTAGAGTATATACCCGACTTGTCTATGCACGGGCTACTTACTTGCCCAAGCCGAAGAGGTAATTGGGAATCATTGCGCCTATGCCCAGGAGGCGAATAAGACTTGTTTGCCTATGTCGAACAGGCGACTAGGACTTATTGTAGTTGTCAGCTCGGCACCATAACCCTTAGGCTTATGGGAGTGACTCACAGTCCTCTCTCTAGTTATTCGTCTTTTTTGATCAATACGGTGGTCGCTCAGACTTAGAGAAATTTTGCCTTTGAGTCACAGGCTCATAAATAGTACCTTCTTAAGTTATCGATATTCCATGCTCGAGGTACTTGCTTTCCTTCCAAAGTCTCGAGCTTGTATATACCCTCCCCGAATACCCGCTTTACACGGTATGGACCTTCCCAATTTGGTTCGGGCTTACCTACGCCAGGCTCAGGTACCATAATTTTCCAAAGAACCAGGTTGCCGACATGGAAATCACTTTCTGACCCGAGCGTTATAGTACCGAGCTACTCTCTGCTGGTAGGTTGCGGTTCGAATGTAGGCCAAGTCTCGCACCTCCTCCACCAGGTCCAGGTTGGTACAAAGCTCATCATCATTTGTTTCCTCATCATAAGCCTCCAATCTAACATGGGTACCTCGATCTCTGCCAAGATCACCGCCTTTGTGCCATATGTGAGATTGAAGGGGGTCTCACCCGTTGTAGTCTTGATAGTAGTTCTGTAGGCCCAAAGGACACTGGGCAGTTCGTCTACCCACAATCCCTTGCCTCGAGTTAAGCGAGCTTTCAATCCGCGAAGTATCGCTCTATTAGTTACTTCTGCTTGTTCGTTCGCTTGGGGGTGTATCACCGAGGTAAAGTTTTGCTGAATTCCCATCTCAACACCAATTTTGAAACTTAACATCTTTGAACTGCTTCCCATTGTCAGATATCAGTACCTGGGGTAGTCCGAACTGGCATACTATGCTTTTTCAGAAGAAACTCTGTATGTTATGGGCTATGATCGTTACCAAGGGTTCGGCTTCCACCAACTTCGTAAAATAATCCACTGCTACAACCAAGGACCTCCTCTAACCTGTTGCCCGTGGGAAAGGACCAATGATGTTGATTCCCCACTGTACAAAGGGCCACGGGCTGGTGAGGTATTTCAAATCAGCAGCAGGTTAATGGTGGATGTTGGCATGCGTCTGACACTTGTCACACTTTTTCACGAGTTCGAGTGCATCTGCCTTCATTGTGGGCCAATAATAGCCTTGCCTTAACACTTTTTGTGCAAGGACTCTCCCCCCAAGTGTCCACCACATAAGCCTTCATGAGTGTCGCAAAGTACATGCTCAATTTTTGAGGATCGCAAGCAGTGCAGTTAAGGAAGTGTGAAAGATCTTCTGTACAACTATCCGTCTATGAGGACATACTTGGCTGACCAGCGCTCTACCCTCTGAGCCACATTACGTTCTGTMGGTAGGGTCTCGTGGAGCAGATAACTCGCAGATGGGTCGATCCAGATCGGTTCTGCTTGTGACATGGGAGTGACCTCTTCTACTCCCCCGAGAATGTTGGGCCGAGGTAAGTCCTCTATGTACACAGTTCGCATAGTGTTGCTGCTCATGCTAGCTAGACATGACAAGGTGTTGGTCTCAGCATTCTCGAACCTCGGAATTTGTCCGATAAAGCAAGAGACAAAGCTGCACAGGATCTCTCTAACTTTGGCCAAGTAAGCTGCGATAGTGGGGTCACGGGCTTCGTACTCACCAGTGACTTGGTTGACCACTAGTTGTGAGTCGCTGCATACGATGAAGTTCTTTGCCTTCATTTCCCTTGCTAAGGTAGCCCAGCGACCAGCGCTTCATATTCTGTCTCGTTGTTCGATGTCTCGAATYCAAACTAGAGAGCATACTCCAGATTCACCTCGCTTGGGCCATAAAGTATCAGTCCTGCACCGCTTCCCTACTAGTTGGATGAGTCATCGACGTGAAGGATCCAAGGCTCCTCATCCCAGGTCGGTTCCACTCTGACTAGGACTGGCGTCGCACTGGTTGATGCTCCCGTCGTATGAGCAAGCCCGGTCAACTCGGGGGTCGTTGTGCCGAGCGTGCACTCTGCTACAAAATCGGCCAAGACCTGAGCTTTGACTGTTGGTCGAGGCTCATACCGGATATCGTATTCGCTCAGCTCGACGGACCACTTCGTTAATCTTCCAGACACCTCGAGCTTGAGCAGAGTCTGCCTCAGGGGTTTGTTGGTGAGAACAATGATAGTATGGGCCTGGAAGTACGGGCGAAGTTTTCGGGCTGCTATGATCAGTGCGTATGCTAGTTTCTCGATCTCCGAATATCTAGTATATGCATCCTGCAAAATTTTTCTAACATAGTACATGAGTCGTTGGACCCGATCTACTTCTTTGATCAGTACCGAACTAACCACTTCATCGCTTGCAGAACGGTATAGCTTTAACACGTCCCCTTCTTCGTTATGAAAGCGGTATTGTCTTCGTCAGCAGGATCTATCCTAATCTGGTTGTAACCAAAATAGGCATCCAGGAAGCTCAGCAACTCATGCCCTGAGGTCGCGTCCACTAGGCAGTCAATCCTGGGCAGCGGGAAGCAGTCTTTCGGGCAGTTTCTGTTCAGGTCGGTGTAGTCGTCGCACATGCGTCATTTGCCATTGGCTTTTTTCACCTGAACCGGGTTAGCCACCTAGCTCGGGTAATGGACTTCCTTGATGAAGTCTACCGTGAGGAGCTTCACAACCTCTTGATCGACTACCCTTCAACGTTCCGGGGCGAGGTTACGTTTCTTTTGCTTTACTGGCCTGACTAAAGGGTTGGTATTAAGTTTGTGAGTTATAATTTTTGGATCAATCCTGGGCATCTCTGTCACGGACCAAGCAAAAATATCTAAATTTTCAAGTAAGAAACTTACTAGTTGGGTTCGAAGTGGTTCATTGATCGAGACACCGATCTGAAGAGTTTTGGCTGGTTCACTGGCAGAGACTGGTATGTGGACCGTCTTTTCTTTCGGGGCAGCTCGTTCGTCGGTATACTCCACTAGTCGCTCAAGCTCGACATCCTCTGCCAACTTTGCTTATCCTTTTAAGGCAGCCACGTAACACTTGTGGGATTCGAGTTGGTCACCTCGCACGACTCCCACTCCATAATCAGTTGGGAATTTCATTGCTAAGTAGTAAGTGGATATTGTCGCACGTAAGACATGCGTGAAAGGCTGACCTACTATTGTGTTGTATGGGGAGGGAGTCGTGACTACCAGGAACGTGTGCTCAAACCACACAATGTTTGGCCACGTGCCGGCTTCCACAGGTACTGTGATTTGACCAAGAGGTCTAACCTCCTTGCCGCTGAACCCTATCAAAGGTGTATCTACCTGTTTCAGATCGCTCTGATGTAACTATAATTTGTCAAAGGTCTCCTTGAAGAGTATATCTGTTGAACTACCTGAGTCCACCAAGATATGTTTTACCTCGAAGTCATTAATCCTTAGCTTCGCCACTAAAGCATTATCGTGAGGGTACTGGATCTCACGCACATCGTCCTTAGTGAAGTAGATCGGTTCTTTGACCAAGGTCGCTTTGGCGATGTATATCCGGCGATGATGGACCCACCAGTGATCATGTTAATCACCCAGCGGACTGGTCTTTCCTTTGGCAACTGTCGCGGTGGTTGCTCATTTTGCCTACTAACCTTGGGGCCATTCCTCCTCTAGTCCCCCTGTCGGTCTGCTTGCCCCCTCTCTTCTCGTAATATGTAATTTTTCAGGTACCCACGACAGATAAGTTCCTCAATCTCATCGTGGAGATTTCTGCAATTCTCCGTGCTGTGTCAATGATTTCGGTGGAAATGATAGTAAACATTCAGGTTTCTTGTTGTCGGGTCTCCCCTTAACCTGGGAGGACATTTGACGAAAGAGGAATCCTTAATAGACATTAAGATCTCTCCTCGCTTAGCATTCAAAGGCGTGTAGCTCATTCTCTCCACAGGTGGGGTCCTGGAGCGCCGACCTGGCTTGTAGGTGTGCAAGGAAGACCGGCTTCTTGACTTGCTTCTTCCCCTGCTTAGGGACTTGCTTTTCTTTCATTTTGCCCACCATTGCTCGTTCCTTCATTCTCTCTCTTCCTCTTTTCTGGCGGTGGATTGTCGATCTTTTGGTTGATCTCCTCTTCAGAACCGATGAACTGATCTGCCAACTTGAGGAATTCGGTGATATCTTTCGGTCTGTTAGCTACCACGTGCCACTTGAACTCTTTATGGGTCATTCCTTTCTTTTCCGCAGTGAGTTGCACCGTTGGATCGAGGTCCGGTATCTGTAAGCAAGTATCATTGAAGTGTTTTATATAACTTCTGATTGATTCTCCTTCCCTTTGAACCACGTTTAGAAGGCTTTCTTGCGACTTCGGGCACTTCTTGTTGGTAATGAAGTGCACAGTAAACAGGTCGGCAAATTGGGACCAACTTTTGATGGAGCCTGGCACAAGGTTCCGATACCAAGTTCGGACTACCCCCCTAATCGTAGTGGAGAAGAGTACACACCCTGGGCGCCGGGGTGGAATCGGATGCTGGTTCGACTGCAGTGGTGGGAACTGTTGTTGATACCGCTAGTATAGATAGTAGTGTTGATACTACTGGAATTGTTGGACCTACTGCATCTGGATCTGTATCGTCCGGACACACTGAACAAGATCATGGAATTGGGAGTGCCCAATTCCAAATGGGACCATAGATGGCTCGGAGAAAGTCGCGCCTACTGGGGGAAGCAGAACGCTCACTTGCAAAGTGTCGTGCAGTACGGACAGTGACGGGACTCCTAACACTGTAAGAGGAATAGTAAACTGGCTAGTGCATACCGTAGGGCCTTGGGGAAAGGTTGATTGCTGATCTTGCCCCCCAGTAACGTTCATCTCGATACTTTTTCCGGTGTTGCTGGAAGAGTTCATTGGGATAAATAAAACTACAACTAAAGTTGGGATGACCTTTCGATCGTTTCCCATAGACAAGGCCAATTGATGGTGCGCGATCTAGATACTCCTAGCCGGAAGACAATCTGAACTCCAGTTGTGTGGCGAGCTGGACAAATCTGCAAAATAGTAGATCAGAGAACCCGAGTTAGCTAACCCGGCGAGGTCGCGCTGATGCTTAAGTCAATACAATACTATGGATGTGAGCTGAATATTTGAGTGCTTGAATGCAAGTGAGTAAAAAAATTCACGCGTACCTTTGTCTTGGGGTTTTATGTCCTTATATAATGGAGTAATCATGGGCCTTACGAAAGAGCTCTGGGATCTCCAGACTGTGCGGATAAGATCTATTCCATTTTTTAAGGAGAGCAATGTGTTGATAAGGTTTATCGTCTACCTCCGATTCAAACGGAGCTAGGATGAGTCTCGTCGTGATCCAAGAAATTCGGGGTCCGTTGGGGAGGCCTTTCGAGTCAATTATGTGGCATTTCGGCTCTTTAGCTCCGAACTGGTACTTCTGTTCTTTAGTCCCAAACTGGATTGGGTGTCGAGGTGTCTCTACGCCAAGGTGGCTAAACATTCGAGCTCCGAATGTTGCGGGTCAGGTTCGTTTGGCTGAATTGTCACCCCTCAAACAGATCACATTTACGTGTCCCCTTCTTACTAGGTCGTGCTAAATCACCCTTCATCACAATTCAATTTAAATATGTATACTTAAAATTTGTATTCTATTTATTAGTAAAGTTGATTTTAGTGTTGCATTTTTACTAAATCTTCCGTATGTTTAAATTTCATTTAATATTTTTCAATTAATTTTGTTTATAAAATATAATATGAAAGTCATCTATTGTTCATCTTATTAATAGTGTATATATTTTGTGCGTTTTTAGTTTAATTTATTTATACTAATAATTCATATCCTATTGCAATCTGAATTTGATTTGAACTGAGCATAAATCCAATAGATTTATAAGCTCTTATTCCAATTTGAATAAAAACAAATCAAATTTGGATTTGCCTATATCCAATCCAATATGATCTATTCAGCTTGAGGATAGATATATAACATCATATACTCAGCATTACCCTCCTGAATACGCAAAAAAGCTGTTTCCAAGACTTGAACCGGGCTGATCATCTATGTCAAGGGAACAGCCTAACCATTACACCAAGACCCACCCTCAACCTCTTCCTCCACAGACTACCCAAAAACCAATTTCACCAACCTATGGCTCAACCCAATCTTCAAGACTTTCAGATAGGGATGATCATTTCAGGCCCGCCCAGAAATTCTAAGCTTGGGCTTGGGTTTTGTGTCCAGGCCTGGCCCGGGCCCGGGCCCACATCAGGCCCGCAAATTTTAGGGCCGGTTTTGGGCTTAATACTTCATGCCCGCTCAGCCCGCATATATTTAAACTTACACATTTTGTGTATTATATATACAAATTTATACAAATTATTTTATATTATATTATATATTTTATATATAAATATTATAACATGACATGTATAATTTATATTAAATATAATATTTTATATTATATAACATATAAAATAAAAGTTTATATGCATGTTATGTCATTTAATATAAAATATTATAGATATGTAATGTTTTATATATGAAAGGCATTGGCTCAGAATCAGGCCCGGCCCAGCCCGGGCCCGTGTAGACCTGGACTAGGGCCTATGTTACAAGATCGGAACCCCGGGCTGGACCGGGCCCAGGCCTAATCTATAGCCCTTATCATAAGTGCAAAGCCCGGTCCATGATCCTTTTAGAGTTCCACAAACCATTGCCACCTCCATCTCTACGTGGCTACACCTTGTGTTGGACAAAACACTCCTTACAAAAATAGTTTCAGTTGATAGCCCATGTATTTATATATCCTAAGACAACATTTTTAAAATTGGACCGGACAGGGAATCATTCTAAGTCTAGCTCTCGGGTCAAACGGTCCAATCGTCCAATCCAAATAGATAGCCTCCTTTAATAGAAAAATTAAAAAATTAAAAAACCCAAAAAAAATGGCCAAAAACCCTTCTCGGGTCGAACGATTCAACGGTCTGACCATACAGGTCAATAGTTTGTTAACCAAATCAACAGTTTTTGGCAAAAAATGGTTTTGAGATTAAACGGAACCGATCAAATGACCAATTCCCGGTTTTTGTAGTCCGATCGTCTGGTCCAATCCAGTTTTGAAAACATTGTCCTAATTAAGACAGTCTTATATCTTCGTTTACACGGCTATACCATGTGAGTACATTGACATTAAAAGGGAAAGAGAAATTGTCTAAAACCAACCATAACTTTTMAAAACATCCAAAACTCATCATGTTAGTGAGATTTTTTCTAAAAATCACCATCCGCTAGAATACCATTAAAGTTCAATGACCCAAGTTGTCCACATCAACCTAAATGCAAGTTTCATGACTAAACTGCCCCTGAAGCACCCAATCCCCTCTTACTTGCAAATCAAAGATGTTAGAAACCCAGAAATTTGTTGCAAAGCCTTGTTTGTCCTCCCCTGATTTAGCTCCTCTTGATGTTGATCTATCTCTTCCTCATTATGATCCCAAAACCAACTATCTTTCCCCAAGACCTCAATTCCTTCATTATAGACCTAATCCTCGGATTAAGGTTTACATGAAAAAAAGAAAGAGGGATGGAACAGAGTGAAAGTAAGCGACTCGAAGATGAGTTCACCTCTGAAAGCTACTCAGATACTGAAAATACTGAAGAATTCCAATCCACTGATTCACAAAAGGAATCTGATGATTCTTCTTCATAGATGGTACCCAATCCACGATTTGGCCATCAACCGCAACATTTGCACTGAAGTTATCAAAAACAATTGGAACATAATCCTACCAAGAGAAAGAAAAAGTTACATAAAGGCAGGGACGGGGAGATGAAAACTGAAAAGAGAAGAGAAGCTACCGTACACTCTCAATGCAAAACCAAAGAAATCTATATTTTGGATAGATAGAGAGAAATAATAAGTCACCAAGTTACACAGGGAGAGGAGGTGATGTATCATGTACCATCCAAGGAAGGTGAAGGCAACGGGCAAGACGAGTGCATGAAACACGACACCAGTGTTAAGGTTGAGGAAAGCGGCGTAATGAGCATTTCCATTGCGATTCGATGATGGGAAGCCATGCATCCTACGGGTTCAGGTTGGTGAGGTGGCCTACCTCCTCCAGGTACCCTTTCATGTTAATGAGCACCCTCTTCATCAACGTACCGATTGGGCTCAGGAACCTCGGTGATATCAGTGATGTGGGCTTCCAAGCAGTCGATGACTTCCCCTCCTTGGACACTGGCCTCGGAGATCTCTGCCCCGATGGAGTCAGTATCTCCGGTGTCAATGCACGAGACGTCGCCGGTATCGACACTAACTCCGTCTCCGCTCTCTCCTCCATTGATTCTATAACTTTTTTCCGATACTCAAATAGTATTCCCTCCTTTTAATCACACAACTGTGACGATGAAAGAGTCACAATCAAGACTACCCTCTCTCTCTCTCTCTCTCTCACTCTCCCGGGAGCGATGTGCTCTTTTTGTAGTAGCAGGAGCACGAGTACGTGGCCTCAATCCATGAATTAATTATGGAGTTTTGTTTGTTTTTCCCTTGTTTACTCTTCTTTTTGTCTATCTCTGTCTGATTCCTCAATCAAACTCAGACATCATCAATGGAGTCTATGTTTTTGTGTATGTGAGTGCTAGAGAGAGATATGAGGGGATTCTGAAGACAATAGACGGATAGAGAAAGGAAGAAAGGAAAGAAAAGAAGACATGTATATAAACTCAAATCAGAAGTGGGGAAAGGACAACCATGATGAGTCACTGTGGCAGGGACGAGAGTGAAGTGAAGTTGTAGTAATGCAGTAAAACTTAGAAACTTGGGTCTGGGAATAAGACTCGATCCTCGATTGTAAAGGAAGGCAACCCCAATGTTGAATCTTGAATTGAATTGCTAGCAGACAATGAGAGAGACAATAGATGGAAGGAGATAAGAATTGGGCAAAAGGCGATAGAGCGAAGGGAGAAGCCATCGAAGAGGAAGAAAGCAAAGTAGGAGATAATGATGGGTAAAATAGTAAACTAACGATGCTTATTAGTCAAGTTATAGTTATCTCACTAGCATGGTAAATTTTGGACGTTTTAAAAAATTATGATGAATTTAACAGAATTCATAAAAAGTGATGGTGGGTTTTGGATGTTATCTCACTGGCATGGTAAATTAACGATATGAATCAGGTTGCTCGTGGTATAAACCAATTGGCTATATTTGTTTGTGGTTGGTAGAACTTGGCTTGGCTATCCGCCCGGTTGAGCCAAAGTAGCCATTGTTGGTCTCTAAGTCCTAATATAGGTTTTGTTTGGCTGTACATAAAATAAAGATAGATAAAAATTTTCTACGAAAATTATATTCAATAACAGTAATTGGAAATACACGAATGTCTGCACCTTGCAAGACATGATTGAGAGGATCATTATCTTTTTGAAAAACAGAATAAAAATTAAAAATCACTTTCCAAAAATGTTATCTTTCACGGCCATTTTACATGAAATGAATCTACTCAATCGTAAAAATTCTACACACACCGTAAAAAGTATGCGAATCCTATCATAAATTGGGAATATTTCCCCATGAATTAAATATAAGTGTATGAGAGATATTCTCAATGTGGGACTGAATGCAGATATAAGCAGAATTTTTTACTTTTGGAGATCCAGATTCCTCAAATACATGGAGATTTAATTATGTAATTATGTGTTTACAAGTAATTATGTAATTATGTGTTTACAAGTAATTATGTAATTATGTGTTTACAAGTAATAGAATGGAATGACATGGAATAAGATATCAAGAGCATACAGATAAGATGACATATTGACATGAATGAGATCTACTGATTGGTGTGTGTCAGTGTGAGAGAGAGAGAGAGAGGTGGGCTCTATAAATAGGTCACTTGGGCTGAATAGCAATTATGGGCTAGAATGTTGAAAGTTGAAACAGGTCTTCCACGGGTGTAATAAGAGAACAAGGGACCCAATGGGCCCAAAATTTGGTCTTTGAGGCCCAAGTAGAGGACCTCTTCGGATCAAAGAGTGGTCTTAAAAGGAACCTTTTTATAGGTCTAACTAGTGGATATATTGGGCCGAAGAATATGAAAAGAGAAAATCTATGATGCTGAAAAGATATAGTATGGGAAGAGTTTTGACCAATCAAAACCCATCCATGAATTTTGATAAGTAACACCTGATATCATATCTATGATTCCAGTTGACTGGTCAGAAGTTTTTCAGATATCATATCTTTTCCATATCATAGTTGAACCCGTATGAAAATAAATTATTTGAGTGAATTTTCTTCCATTAAAAAGGTTACAGTGCATTGATCCTATTTGAGAGGACTCTAACAGCTTTTTATTGAAATTCATTAAACCAAAACTCCCATTTGAGAGGATTCTAATAACCCATTTGGGGAGCATCCGTTTTTCTTTTTTTTTTTTTTCATAAATTGAACCATTGGACCTAGGCCATGAAATAGGGTAGATAGTTGTCTCAAACTAAATGGAGGAAATGAGTTGTGGACTCTGTTCTATCCCTGTTGGGCATCATGGGTTGACCCCCTAGGTTCATTGCCTAACTAGGGGTTCAGGGTGTTGTACAACATAAATGCTATTGTATGTGTTGGGTTCTGTGGACGTTTATGGATAGACCGTTTATTTTTACTTTTTCACATAACGTTTATTTATACTTTTTCACTTTAAACACTTTTTATTTTAAATGTTTCCTGTTTTTTGTTGTTTGGATGGACTTCACTTTGAATGTTTTTGTACTCTCCACCTCATATTAATACCCATTAAAGTGTGTCACATCACCATTTGGTTTCAAGAAATACTATGGCATTGGGGGGGAACAAGAATTTGATGTTTCCCCAAATGCCCCATGCACAAAAATCAAAGTGTTTTAGTTTTCTACCATTTATTTGATAAACGGTGAAATTAAACGGTTGTTTCATTTTGCTTCATTTGCAATGAACACCAATGCCTATGTGGCGCTAATGTGGCGGTGTTTTTTCAATAAACGCCCACGAAACCAAACACAACCTTTGTTTTTTAAATTGCCACATAAGCAAATTTATGTAATAGAGAACATATTTTATGTATTTTTGTTTTTGTAACTAGAAACTTGAGAATGTGTTGATTTCAGGTTTGGAAAAAGATATATATAAATAGAGAACATATTTTATGTATTCTTGTTTTAACAACCAATTTGCTTCAAAACCCTTTGTCAAAAAAAAAAAAAAAAAAAAAACTTCAAAACCAAATGGTTTTGATTTATTTTTAGAAATCACAACAAGAAAAACAATTCATGTTAAAGAACATCACTAAGGCCATGAAATTCCTTAGGCTTAGTTTGGAAGGAGTATAAATGCAAACATGTAGAGCGCAAAACTTTATATTTTGTGTTATTTTGTATGTATTTGTACTAGGCTCAGTTTGGAAGGAGTACAGATGCAAATGTGTAGAGTGTAAAACCTTGTATTTTGTACAATGCAAATAAATTATCAGTTTGGAAATAGTACAAATACAAATATGTACATTGCAAATACATACAAAATAATACAAAATACAAGGTTTTACACTCTACAAATTTGTATTTGTACTCCTTCCAAACCGAGCCTTGAGAACTTTCCCTCAACTATTTATTTCTTAGGGAAAATTCACGATAGGTACCCTGTACTTTAGGTCGAGTGTCAATTTAGTACCCAAACTTTAAAACGCAACAATCTAGTATCCGAACTTTTGAAATGCGGCAATCTAGTATGTTAGACAGTTTTGTATACCCTTAGCTTCAATCAGAATGATGTACTTTATGAGTTTATTGTAAATGAATAAAAGTGCATATTTGATTCCTATTCCCTTGTTATGTTTCTATGAAATACCCTTAAACTGGACACTTAATGAGACTCGTGTTAGTTTAGAATGTTCACGGCCAGTGGGTCGGTCTGGGGAGACCTATCCTGATAAGGCTGACACTGTAGTGCCACCAAGTCGGTTGGGGTGGCCTGTCTCAGTTGCTAAGGTGAGGCCCTAGGCACATACAGTGTAGGATTAATTGAATCTTTGAACTGGACCAGATTTCCAGTATTGCCCTAGACCTTGGAGATTAATGGGCAAAACTGGAAAGTTACACCCGACCA
>NW_010729132.1:3268915-3323553 GCF_000365185.1 Nelumbo nucifera | reverse complement strand
CCTAGTTGTCACGAGGTGCCACGTGTCACAATTTCACTGGAGGGCCAAATCTGCCCTCATCAATTATATTATCAAAAAAAGTGAATTTTTAAGCTTTTATTCAAAGGAACTTTTATGACCTGCACCAAATTCATCCGCTTTATATAATAGTACAGATATCATATATAATCGGATCCAATCAGGTTCACACAATTGAATCATTCTGTCCTGGATCCGGACAAATTCCATATCCATATGTTGTTTCAGATCAGACCCGACCAATTGACGGTCCTTAATGTGTCTCCAATTTTCATGCAAGTTATCTAGAAGCAGAAAGCCGGAAACTTAGGAAATCGAACATGGTTAGTTGAGGGGGTTATGGGTTTTGGGTACGGATTACTCCCTGTTGTGTAGCTGAAAATATAAAAAAGAAATATAGACTTGATTTGATGTTTTTGAAAAAATAAAATAAAACAAGCTGTCTCGCGGCAGTATGATGTAATTTGTTTCGAGTGACAATTTGTTTCTCAAACTTTTGAAATGCGACAAATGAGTTTGTCAATTTTTGACATAGAAAAAGACAAAAATGATCTTCGAGTATTATTTAATTTTTTTGATCAACTATATGCTAAAATCAAATTTCTCTTGTACGTAGAGGTAGACTACAAAGTTGAATCAACCACCGAAAAGAGCCACACACCGTGGTTGGGAAATGAGAATTATAGATAAATTAATTGTTTTGGATAAAGAGTTTGGATTGCTCTCTTCTCTTCTCTTGCTTTGTGATAGGTATGATTATAACTCTAGCAAGTGCACTAGTTATCAAGTAGTATAAAAATATTATTCTCACGAGGATTTAACAAAATAAGTATTAGAACTACAACCTCCCTTAATTATTTGGACAATCGAAATTCATATCCAACAGTAAGAACTACTGAAAATAAAAGAATAGAACAAGACAATAAAAGCAAGGGTGATCAATAACTGAATATGCAACGATTAATTGAAATCGCTAGGACCATTGGTCCGCCTAACCATTCCAACGAATATTAATGGATGAGATTAACTAAGGTAATTTGTCATTCCCATAAGCTGAAGTTTTTCCAATTTTATTTAATATTCTTTCCCAAAATATATTAAATCTACTTCTATCAAGTCACCCATTGATCCCTCGACTAGAGTTCTCAAGATAGAAATGCATTRAGTRCAAGAAAAACTTATATATTCAGATRAATCATGTGTATATATCCCTATATACCATTCAATTCACACCATGAATTATGTGGTCTAATATATGAATTTCTCTCCCGATTCATTCCTATAAACCTAATCAATTAAGAAATAGCCACTCCTAATCGCATTAAGTAAATAACTCATAGACTATATGGAAATTATGATATTGGATAAATCATAATGATAAAAATATATTCATTATCATGGTTAGTCTTTCCACAGTCCTAGCTAAAAAAAAAATCAGTTCATGATGAAGGAAATAAAACAAACAAGAGGAAAGAAAGAACTCATGATGTCACCCTTGGAACTGAAATCCTCTCTTCTTCTTGTCGCCACCTCCTTCTTGAAGCTTTCTTGATGCTAATCTCCTTCTTGAAGCTTTCTTGATTGCTTTAGAGAGAGCTTTAGTAATTGATTGATGGATTGATTGATGCCTCAAGCTGGTCCCCCCCCCCCCCCTTTATATAGCTTTAGGAGGAGGGGCTCTCTCCAACACCTCTTAGGAGATTATCCTCAAAATTAGAAAGTCCTAATTGGTTTTGATCTAATCCTATCCTATCTCTTATTTAGTAATCTCAATCATCTTATCCTTCTAGAATTACATTGAAATTTAAATCTGATAGGACTCTTCATTCTTGAATTCGAGTTGGACTTCTTTAATAATTTGGGCTGCTACAAGGTGTTTCTACGAATTGGGCTTCAGTTGTGAGCTGGGATTTACTATGGATCTGCTTTAGCTTTGGGCCCGATTTTGACCTCGGTTCAGGTCGAAACTGTCAAAACCCAAAATATAAAAGTTGTATATTTCTCTCTTATCTTTCCTGTGCATCTTGAATCAGCCCAATCGGAGCTCAGATATGAGAGTTAGGCCCAGATTACTGAACAGTGCCGAAACTATGAAAAACCATCCGATTAGCCTTGTTTTCCTTCTTGCGACTTCTTTCCTTGCCCTGAATCAAAATACCAGAGTGATGAGTCCAATTTAATGTAAATTAAGTACAAAAAGACTGAATATCAGAGATAAGAATATGATAATTTTTATTCACATCACTTTGCTTGCTGCAACTTTTCCTCGATCCTAAACAAACAATGACTAGCAGGTTTTTATAAATTAAAGCGTTTTTATTTTGTTTTTGATGTAGGTGCCCATGGCCCAGACCAATAGTATGCACGTGCATAATAGATGGCGGCGTGCAGGGCAGACCCACTAAGAGCATGCGTAGAGCAAAGACCAACACATGATGCGGGGCCTATAGCGTGGCTGCATGTGGCGGCCTCGGAAGGTTGTGCTCCTCAAGGCTGGACCACATCCTAACTGTCTGCGCCCACCTACCTCCAAGCGACCTCAAGTATAAATAGGGGCAACCCCTCTCAAGGTAAACATCTAGACTCTTCACAGTTAAGGGCAGCCTTGCTTCCTTGGTGGCCACGTCTGAGCGTGCCAACCTCAGACCTCGTCCACCTTTAGTCTCAATCATACTAACTTGATCGTTGGAGTCTTCGCCTCATGTTAGCACCTGGGGCCTCAGTAGGCCTCGAACTCGTTGATCAACCCTCGGCTCAAGAGTGGATATACCTTGTTTCCCTCGGCCCATCCTAGGCAGCAACAATTAGCGTCATCTGTGGGATAGTCGCTATGGCTTCCCTCAATTGAACTTACAATCTAAAAAACTTGTTTTAAAATCAACTCCTAAGCTTCAACCGAGATGACAAAAAACACTGGGAACGCTTAGAACTTGGTCACGATGGACCAATTCCAAGCAGTCATCGACCGGCTCGACAACCTCGCACAGAAGCTGGACAAGGTGGGGCACCCGACAGGAGGCTGCCCACAGGGTAGTACAATGGAACATCTGACCCATACAACCACTTGGGAAGTTTCAAGGCGCACATGCTCCTTTATGGTTCTCCGGGCTCCCCCCTTGGTCCATCAACTCAGGGAACTGTTTGCTAGTCTCTTCCTCGCCCACTACATCAGCATCTGACAATGTCAGAAGAGTGTTGTCTCACTCATGATTGTCCAGTAAGCGCGACGAGAGTCTACGGTCCTACATCAATCGCTTCAAGAAAGAGGAGCTCGAGGTTTGGGACCTCGGCTCCACGGTCTCCATGCATGCAACCATTAACAGCCTCTTGCCAGGCTCGGCCCTCAAGTGCTCCATTTCCAAGACCCCACCCAAGTCCAAGGTGGAATTTTTTAAGAAAGCCCAAAAGTACATCGCCGCCAAGGAGGCCTCAACTGATTACCATCAGGAGGGAGAGGCCAACCACCACCGCGGGGGCCCGAAGAAGAAGAGAAGGAATGGAGATGGTTACAACGACAACAACAACAGCAATAACAAGGATAACAAAAGCCACCGGCCTCGGCCCTGGCTTATAGCAAGTACACGCCACTCAACTCCACCATAACACAGATTCTCATGCAAGTAGGGAAGGAGTATGTGAAGTGGCTTGAGACAATGAAGAGGAACCCCACGAGTAACCTGAAGAAGTACTGTAACTACCACCGCGACACCGGCAACAGCACAGAGGACTACTACGAACTGAAGAGTCCCTTATCCACCGTAGTCACTTGAAGCAGTATGTGGGTGGTGAGGTCGACGCCTCATCATCATAGTAGTAGCAGTAGTAGTTAGTAGGTTCATTAACGTCATCATCGGGGGCACAACCTTGGGTGGCTCTTTGGCCTCAGCCCGAAAAGCCTAAGCCAGGCAACTGAACTTCTAGGGCTGGCCCCCAAGAAGTCAAAACAAAGCGAAGCCCTCACCTTTACGGATGAGGACATGAAGGGGATCTCAGTCTCCCATGAAGGCACGCTAGTGGTGTCGGAAATCGTTGCAAATTTTATGGTGAAGAGGATATTGGTCGAGAACGACTCCTCAGCTGACATCCTCTCCTATGACACCTTCGAGAGGATGAAACTAGTGCAGCCCAAGTGCCTCCAACCTGCCAACATGCCACTCGCCGGCTTCTCCAAGAATGTTGTCAGACCGAAGGGAAGAATCACCCTACCGGTGATGGTAGGGATAGAACCTTGGCAGGTGATGAGGATGAATGAGTTCCCCCTACAACGCAATCATCGTGGGACCGGCCCTCCATGCACTAAAGGCAGTCATGTCCTACCACCTCGTCATCAAGTTCCTTACCAAACAAGGTGTTGGAGTCATCCGAGGGGATTAGCAAACCGCCGCTAGTGCTATGTGGCGGCACTAAAGGGAAAGAACAAAGAAGCACTACTATTGGAAGGCCTCGACCTTAGGGAGGAACCAACGAACCAAGGCCAACTGGCCAAAGACCTCGTATCGGTACCCCTAGATGAGGCCAAGCCCGAGAAAACGGTTTGCATCGAGTCCAATCTTCCTCCAAGCAGCCTTTTCGAACTGTTAAGTTTCCTCAAAGCTAATGCCGATGTCTTGGCTTGG
The DNA here is from genome assembly GCF_000365185.1 of Nelumbo nucifera. Next base: position 3,318,919 of record NW_010729132.1, on the reverse strand, counting down.
TCTATCACTCACATGCCCGGAATTAACCTTTCGGTCATTACTCACAAGCTGAGTGTGGATCCGCGCTCTAGAACAGTTCGACAAAAGAAGAGGAACTTTGCACCGGAACAAAGGAAGGCCATAGGAGAGGAAGTTGACAAGCTACTTGACATCGACTTCATCCAAGAGGTGCATTACCCTAGTTAGTTGTCCAATGTGGTTATGGTGAAGAAAGCTAACGAAAAGTGGTAAATCTGTATTGACTTCATAGACCTTAACCAAGTTTGCCCCAAAGATAGTTTTCCTTTGCCAAGGATATACCACCTCGTTGACGCCACTGCAGGGTATGAGCTACTCAACTTCATGAATACCTTCTCCGGATACAATCAGATCAAGATGCCTCGAGGACGAGGAGAAGACCTTGTTCATCACCGAGCACAACACATATTGTTACAAGGTCATGCCCTTCAGCCTCAAGAACGCCGAGGCCACCTACCAACGCCTTGCCAACAAAATCTTTAAACACCAAATGGGAAGAAACGTCAAAGCCTATGTGGACGACATGGTCGTGAAGAGCCTGAAAGCCGACCAGCATACCTCGGACCTAGCCGAGACCTTCAACACCTTACAGACCTAGCCGACTAGCTTCGTCATCATGTAGCGGGGTATAGAGGCCAACCAAGAAAAGATCCAAGCTATTCTCGACATGGGACCACCTTGGACGGTCAAGGAGACTCAAAGGCTTACCGTTCGAGTGGCTGCCATCAACCGCTTCATGTTGAAGTCGATTGACTGCTATCTACCCTTCTTCCAGTTCATTATGAAATTGAAGGATTTTCTGTGGACGGAAGAATGCCAGCGTGCCTTTTAAGAGCTAAAGTCATACCTCGCCTCACCTCCCCTCCTTACTCGGCCACTTCCAGCGGACGTGTTGTACCTGTATCTCTCAGCCAGCGGTGAGGTCATTAGTTTAGTGTCGATAAGGGAAGATGGAGTGCAAAGACCAATCTACTATGTCAATAAGGTCCTCTACAACACCGAGACCCGATACTCCAAAGTAGAAAAATTGGCCTTCGCCTTAGTGGTCTCGGCTAGGAAGCTTAGGTTGTATTTCCAAGCCCACACCATCACGGTCCTGACCAACCAACCCCTCAAGGCCATCATCGCCAAGCCAGAGACCTCGGGATGATTGATCAAATGGGTCGTTGAACTATCCGAGTTTGACCTACAGTACTAGTCGAGGCCCGTAATCAAAGCACAAGCCTTGGTTGACTTTGTAGCCGAATGCACCTTCAGATGAGCTCATGACCAAGCCCTAAAAGAGGCGGAAAGGCCTCGGCCTACCTAGAAGTTGTTCGTTGACGATCCTCCAACTCCAAGGGGAGTGGAGCCGGCTTCATATTCTTCACCCTAGAGAACACCGAAGTAGAATACGCATTGAGGTTCACCTTCTCGGCCTCCAACAATGAAGTTAAGTACGAAGCCCTCCTCACAATCTTACAGCTTGCTAAGGACCTCGGCTCCCAACACATCGATGTCTTCAACAACTTCAGTTGGTGGTGAACCAAGTTAACGGTTAGTACGAGGCCAGGGAACAAAGCATGGCAGATACCTGGCAAAGGTGCAAGAGCTCATCCTCCACTTCCAACACTTCTCCCTACTGCAAGTCCCACAATCCGAGAACATGAGAGCCAACGCCCTATCCAAGTTAGCAAGTATCTCGGGCATTGCCCTCGGCCACACAGTCCGTGTTGAGAAGTTAGCTCAGCCAAGCATTGAAGAAGTCTAGGTGCTCCCTATGCAAGCTAAGCCCTATTGGATGGACCCCATCTTTGCCATTTTGAGAAGTTAGCTCAGCCATAGCTGCCCGCTGACAAAAACCAAGCTAGACGAGTTCAATGGTAGGCCGCCCACTACACCCTGCTTGAGGGGAAATTGTAAAGAAGGTCATTCACCATGCCCTACTTCTGATGCCTCCGCCAAAAGGAGGGCGGGTATGTGCTCTGAGAGTTTCACGAAGGCATCTACGACAGTCACATTGGAGGTAGAGCCCTGGCCCAAAAAGCACTTAGGCAAGGGTATTTCTAGCTAACGGTTCAGAAGGACACATCCAAGCTGTTGCAAAAGTGCGACCGATGCCAATGACACTCCAACATCTCCCACCGGCCATCCACGACCCTTTCGTCCCTAAGCAGCCCATGGCCCATCGCCAAGTGAGGCATGGATCTCCTTAGGCCCTTCCCTTAAGCCACCGAAAACATGAAGTACCTTGTCATCGCCATTGACTACTTCACCAAGTGGGTCGAAGCCAAGCCCTTGGCCACCATTATGGCCAAAATGATACAAAACTTCTCCTAGAAAAACGTTATCTATCGCTTCAGCCTCTCCCACATGCTAGTCACTAACAACGAGAAGCAATTCAACAATGCGAGGTTCAAAGAATGCTGCGCTGCCCTCGGCATCAAACAATAGTATACCTTGGTAGGCTATCCATAGACAAATGGTTTTGCCGACGCCACCAAAAGAACAATCCTAGATTGACTGAAGACCAGGCTTGACAGGGCCAAAGGCCTTTGGGCCGACGAATGAAATAACGTACTATGGGCCTATCAAACGACTCCTTGGATGGCCATGGGAGAAACCCTGTTCAACTTGACTTATAGCACTGAGGCTGTCATCCCAGTAGAGATCAGCCAACCGATGCTTTGAACCAATGTGTACAGTGAAGCTGAAAATGATAAGAACTTAGAATCAACCTAGACCTGTTGGAAGAAGTCCGAGAATATGCTCAAGTTAGGATGGCAGCCTACCACCAGAGGGTAGCCCGCTACTACGATTCACGGGTGGAAGAAAGACACTAAAGGAGACCTCGTCCTTAGGAAAGTCAGGGTGCTCGAGCCCAGTGTAGGCAAGCTCGCTCCCAATTGGAAAGGTCCCTACAGAATCAAGCAAGCCGTTGGCCCTAGCACATTTTGGCTCAAGTATCTGAATGGAAGACCAGTCCCTCGAACACAGAACTTAGAGAACCTTCAGATGTATTATCAATGAATGTACTCCTTAGTGGCTGAAGAGTGAATAAAAGTACAAAGTTTCCCTCCCTTGGCTCCAATTCTTAGTGTATAAGTTCTTATTTTGCTAACTGCCAAGACCCATTGGCCGCATGACCAGCCGACGCATACAGCCTCCCCCGAGGTTACATGCTCAGACTGAACGACGGTCAAGGCACACAGTTCCTTATGAACCATACGTCCACTTCACCTTCGCACTAAGGAAAGGAATGACGGGGACCTCGGCCATAAGCATTGGCCAAAGACCTCGGCCTACCACGAACAAACACACTAAAAGTAACCTAAGTACTTCGCCAAGTAGGAAGTGCACCATGGCCTCGATAACTTGGCGGCTCGATTCAGCCTCGCTCGACCAATCTTACTAGGGTGAAGAGTAGGCTAGGAAAGCTAAGGAATTCGCCTCCCTTCCCTTCTCATTAGGGAAAGGAGCCCCGACACCTCGGCGGCATAGCTCGGCCTCTGCTAAACCCCCGTAACATCCTAAGCGAGTGACTAAGTAGTGAGCCACCTTGACTAACTTCTTTGCTACTTGTGAACTCTCAAAAGGGGGCACCGACCCCACAACAAAAAAGAAGTGCAAGTGCAATAAACAGGTAGTAAAGGCATAAGTTAGGCAAAAAGTATATTTCATTGAGTATGGTCATTTTGCTTTACAAAAATTGGCCTTAGATGGGGAGGCCAAGCCCTTTACAAGAAGTAACTTAAACAAAATGACAAACAAAAAGAAAGAAGAAAAGGAGCAGCCTATGTAGCGTCCTCGGTAGTGGGAGCAGGGACCTTGGCAACCTCAATAGATGGGTCCTCGACGACAAGAAAAATTGGATCCTTGGCGATGGGAGTAGGAGGGACTTCAGCTTCTGCCACTCCAAACTTGTCTACTAGGAAGTTGGGCATCGACTTTTAGCACCTGAAGCTTAGTGTCCTCAATGCCCTCCAAGTAGGAGTTGACCCCATAATTAGTGAGGAACTTCTGGTACTCGACAGTCGTCTTCTAGATGGCGATGACATCCTTAGCCCTCTCCTCGGCCTCTGCCATTTATGCCCGGGCTGCCGTCAGGGCCTCGTCAAGGTGGACACACTCCAGCTCAGACTTCTTCAAGGCCTCCTTGAGCTCAATCGTAAGGGCCTTCTCCGCCTTGAGGTCCTCCTCCAAAGTCTTCCGCAGCTTCTTCTCCTCATTCACAACCGAGACAGTAGAGTTTCGGCCGCTCTCAACCTCAGCGACCCACACCTTGAGCTGCTCTCTCTTCTCCTCGGCATTCTTCAAATGCTGATGAAGAATCCCGACCCTGCCACCAAGGCCAATGAAGAATCGACACACATGCAACAAGAACACCTTTGTTAGTGATTCAGAGCCAAAAAGAATCTCAGCCAAAGAAGTAAGGTGAGAAGAAACATACCTCGGCCAGGTGATCCAAAGTGTTGTCCCAAAGGTCTAGCAGGCTTTGGTTCATCATCGCCAGACGATCCCCTTGAGGGATCATCCCTTTAACCAGAGCCCTCCTGACACCTCGGGTGTCGAGGGAGTCTCTCTCTGATGTCCCACTAAGTGCAGAACGTCTGCCACGCTACTAACTGCCCTTCACCCTACGATACGGATGAAGGGTGAGGGCCCGAATGGCAAGGCCCCCTAGCGGCCCCCTTGACTGAAGGCATCCTTGGTGTGCTACCGCCATCCCCACCTCGACTACTACCCTTAGCTAGGCGGTCCTTGTGGGCTAACCTCTTCCCCCCATGGGGTTAAGGTGGATTAACTAGCCTCTTCTGGATGCCCTCTTGCTATCGGTCCCCCTTGGCCGGGTTCTTCCCTTGGTCGGCCTTAGTTGTAGATACTGAGGGCCTAAGTGTCCTCTCGGTTAGTGCCACCTTCCGTGGTGTCTGCCTCTGCGATGGTCCGTCACCAAGAGTCTTCTTCTTGGACTTAGCCTTTTCTAGCAGCATATACTTCGCGTCGACTGACTCCTTGTTGGCAACGAACGACACCTGAGAAGAGGAAGATGAAGGATTCTCAGGGGATTTGCCTGACAGGAATACTCCAAAGCTTAAGTTAGAATGCTGGGGAGGAAGAAAAGAGTGTAAAAGGCTAAGAGTGTAGGTCGCGCTAGAWCACTATGTCTCAAGATTAGCTCGTGAGCAAGTAAGAGTTCAAGTTCAGATCTAATTCGAGAGAGAGTTCTCCCCTTCGATAAAGAGAGCTTTTATAGGGGCGTTCTTGTCAAATCAGGCATAACCACCATTGGGCTCCTGCCGTAGTCGTTACTTGCCAGGGCTGCACAGGTGATCGTTACAATGTACTACCCGCTTGGATGAGTGACACGTTTTAAAGGGACAGGCATGCCACCATCTGTCGAAAGACGTGGGAGCAGACTGTCAAATAGGCAAGGACAGCACCGTCAGTCGAGAGACGTGGTGTAGCCTAACGAGTATGGTCTTGTCAGATAGAAGTTTCCTGAGAGCGTCGCGTTGCTTAGTCGCGATTTACTTTGTAGCGAGCTACCCTATCGTGCAGCGAGCTACTTTGTAGCAAGCACTTAGGGGTTTTTCGAGGTGACCCTCATCAAGGTTGGTCTTTGGGGCAGTTCTTGCTAAAGCGAGCTGGTTTCCCTAGCTCACGAGTTGAAATAGTCTTGGAGTATTCCCTTCTTCTCGATAACTCAGGGGACTTGGAGCTCACGTTGTAGCGAGCTCCCCCTATAGCGAGCTGCTCTACAGGCTCGTTACTTAGCTGGGGTCAGGTCATGATGCTGAGTTGTTGCTCCTGCTAAGTTAGATCCACGTGTCATTGTCTCAGTAGGTCGAGTCAAATCATCCTCCATCAATTGCCCCCCACTCCTTGGGCTAAGAGTGTTGCCTTAGCGTAAGGAGTTCATGAAGTGTGACGGGTTGATTTGACCGAAATTCAAACTTGATTGACTGCTCATATTAAATGCGCACGCGGGAATCAGGGGATTTCTGACTTTTCGAATACCGAAAACGTGCTGAAGCGGCTCTTAACTCCGGATGTTGTGCAGCTGCCATTACCTCAATCATGGGAGACGTGCAGCCAGTCACATTTTGGTTTCAGAAGGTGTGCGGTTAGCTTGACTACGAACCGTCGGATCTGCCTTAATCTGGGCCGTTGATTTGGAGGCATAGTTGCTATAAATAGGAGGGCCCCCTAGGCCTCATTTCCTTTCATGCCACCTTGCTGTCTTCAGATTCTGAGGTCGTGCATCTTTCTAGACTACCCGAGCTCTTCCGTTCACTTCGTTTCGTCCTTCCCGGTGAGTCTCAATCGTTGTCAATCGTGTCTGGGTATCCGTACCATACTTATTACCGGGACGGTAACCGGGACGGCGATGCACCCTCGAGCTCCGGGGGAGCTTTGGAGCAGGTTCCGGAGGCTCGGGAGACCTCCGGTGATGTGGCATCTACTTCTTGGGGGAGGGAGCCTAACACCTTTGGTCCTTCTTTTATGACGGCGGAGAGACTCAGGTCTCTAATCCGCTATTTTCACCTTCCTGGGGACCTCGTCTATAGTCTCTCCATTGGTATCTTTCCTTGGGAGCATGGTCCCGTTGAGGTAGTTATTTACCAGGAACAGCTCGAGGCTGGCCTACGTCTTCCCTTGCACCCCCTTATAGTGGAGGTGCTAAACCACTTTAATGTTACCATCGATCAGCTTCATCCCAACGCTATCCGGAACATGGTTTGGACTATTTCTTTGTGTTATGAGTACTGCCTCCCCTTGAGCCTTGACATTTTTGCTTCTATTCTTTGTATTAAAAATGCCGCTCCTGGAGTTCCTTCGGAAAGGCGTTTTTACTACCTCTCTCCCCGCTGCAGCTACAAGCTCTTGTACGAGCTACCAAATAAGATTCCCGCGTGGAAGCGGGATTATTTTGTGGTTCGTAACCTTGAGGGGTGGCCCTTCCCAACTTCTTGGAGGGGCGCCATCCAGGACCCCGGGGCCAAGCTGGACCCTGAAACTCGGAAAACAATGTTGTCCTAGGCATCAATAGGCTTCCTCTGTTCGGACTACTTGACCGAGGAGAAGCTCGCGCAGGCCGGTTTGAGCCCAGGTAGGTTGCCTTTTTAGGTCGCATAGTGCCTTGTGTATACATACATTTTGTTTCTTACCGAACTATTATCTTGTGGATTTTTTGGCTGCCATCATGTCTGGTGTTGACGTGCGCCGCCTCTTCTCAAGCAACCAGAAGCGCAAAGTGAAGAGATCGCATCCTGACCGGACTCCCACCTCTAGGGGTACTAAGTTCGGGTCTACGGAGCCAGACTTCCCCTCCCTGACGCCTGAAGTTCCACTGCCTCCATCTGAAGGAGGTGTGGGCAGAGTTGGCCTCGAAGACGGCGAGCTCCCGCTGCAAGGGGTGATTCCTCCTAGTCCTTCTTAGTCGTTTCCCTACCTGCGGCTCCCAGTGGGGAACTGGGAGGGTATTAATGACTATGTCGTGGTCAGGCGGAAGAGCCGAAGGGCGATCTACCACGAGGAGATCGCTAAGTGGGGGGAGATGGAGCCCGGGGACCTCGCCGCGTGGAGGTAAAGTCTGGGAGTGACTCATGCCATGGAGGCGACTAGGTCTTATTGCGCCGAGGTCATGTTAGCTCGGCATTTTGGCCCTTAGGCTTCTATGAATGACTCATGGTCTACCTAGTAGTTTGCCCATGTCGTAGAGGCGACTGGGTCTTGTTGTGCCGAGGTCGTGTTAGCTCGGCATTTTGGCCCTTAGGCCCTGAGAGTGACTCGTGGTCTACTCAGTAGTTACAGGTAATATTGCCTTAAGTTGACAATATTGCATGCCCAAGGTACTTGTTTCCCTTCAAGGGTTTCGAGCTCATATGTTCCTTCCCCAAGCACTCATTTCACTCGATAGGGTCCTTCCCAATTCGGTCCGAGATTGACAGTGCCGGGCTTAGGTACCATAACTTTACGAAGGACAAGGTCGCCGACGCGGAGGTTTCGCCTCTTGACCCTAGAGTTATAGTATTGAGATACTCTTTGCTGATAGGCTGCAGTCCTGATATATGTGAGGTCCCTTACTTCGTCGAGTAGGTCGAGGTTGGTACAGAGCTCGTATTTGCCTTGTCACCGTATGCTTCCAATCGTAGCGACGGAACCTCGATCTCAGCTAAGATGAATGCCTCAGTGCCGTAGGTGAGGTTGAAGGGAGTCTCTCCTATGGCGGTCTTCTCTGTGGTTCGGTAAGCCCATAGAACACTAGGTAGCTCGTCCGCTCATGGTCCTTTAACTTGGTCTAACCGTGCCTTCAGTCCGCGGAGTATAGCTTTGTTCGTGACTTCTGCTTGGCTGTTTGCTTGAGGGTGCGCGACCGAAGTGAAGTTCTACTGGATCCCCATGTCTTGGCACCAGTTCTGGAAATTGATGTCATCGAACTGCTTTCCATTATCAGAAATTAATACCCGAGGTAACCCGAAGCGGCACACTATGTTCTTCCAAAAGAAGTTATGAACGTTTCGGGCTGTGATTGCTACAAGAGGTTCGGCTTCTACCCACTTGGTGAAATAATCCATTGCTACCACTAGAAATTTTCTCTGGCCTGTTGCTGGTGTAAACGGTCCAAGTATGTCGATGCCCTATTGCGCGAAAGGACATGGTCTAGTGAGATACTTGAGATCGGCAGCGGGTTGATGGTGGATGTTGGCATGTCTCTGTCACTTGTCACACTTTCTGACAAGCTTAATGGCGTATGCTTTCATTGTTGGCCAGTAGTATCCCTGTCAGAGTGCTTTTTGGACGAGGGCCCTGCCCCCCAAGTGTCCGCCGCATAGGTCCTCATGAGTGTTGCTGAGCACGAGCTCTGCTTCGAAAGGTCGCAAGCAGCGCAGGTAGGGGAGCGTGTAGGATTTTCGGTACAACTGTTCATCTATCATGACGTATTTGGCTGCCTGACGCTCTACCCTTCTGGCGGCATTGCGATCTGCAGTGGGGTCCCGTGTAGCAAGAAGCACGCGAGCGGGTTAATCCAGCTCGACTTTGCTTGAACGACAGGAGCGACCTCCTCTGCCCCCCTGAGATTGCTAGGTCGAGGTAGGTTCTCTATACACGGTTCTCTTGGTGTTATCACTGGTGCTGGCTAACCGGGACAGGGCGTCGGCCTCAGCGTTCTCAGACCTCGGGACTTGCCTGATGAAGTGTGATTGGAAGTTGGGCAAAGTCTCTCTTACTTTGGCCAGGTAGGCAATCATGTTCGATTCGTGAGCTTCGTATTGTCCTATGACCTGATTGACCACGAGCTGGGAATCACTGCAAATGATAATGTGCTTGGCTTTCATCTTCTTGGCTAGAGCTAGCCCGGCTATCAACGCTTCGTACTCTGCTTCATTGTTGGATGCCACGAACTCAAAGCGTAGTGTGTACTCTAGTTTGGTGCCACTTGGTCCGTGCAGAACTATTCCGGCTCCGCTGCCCTGCTGGTTCGAGGAGCCATCTACGTGAATGATCCAGGGCTCCTCATCCCAGTTCGCTCTTGGCCTAACTAGGAGAGATGCCGCACTGGTTGCTACCTCACGGTGCTCGGACTCAACCGGCCAGGGAGCTTCGGGCTCGCCCGAGCTGGGGGCCTCGTGCTCAACCAACCTGGGGACTTCATAGTTGAAAGTGCACTCCGCAATGAAATCTGCTAAGGCTTGGGCCTTGATAGTAGTTCGCGACTTATATTGGAGGTCGTACTCGCTGAGCTCAACGGCCCACTTTGTTAGTCGATCAGAGACCTCGGGCTTGAGTAGGACTTGCCTCAGAGGTTTGTTGGTGAGGATGATGACAATATGAGCTTGGAAGTACGGGCGGAGCTTTCGGGCGGCAATGACCAGTGCATACGCCAGTTTTTCTATCTCTGGATATCTCGTTTCTTCTCCCTCCAACAACTTACTAACATAGTAGATAGGTCGTTGGACCTGATCTACCTCTTTTATTAGTACCGAGCTGACCACTTCGTCACTTGCCGAGAGGTACAACTCTAAAACATCACCATCTTCGGGTCGGGTCAAGACCGGTATTCCAACGAGATACTTTTTGAGCTCGTCAAACGCGAGCTGACAATCTTGGGTCCATTCAAACCCTTTGCTTTTAATTGCTTTAAAGAATGATAGGCAGCGATCTGCTGACTTGGACATGAAGCGGCTTAGGGCGGCTATCCAGCCATTCAGCCTCTGAACCTCCTTCATTTTTTGGGGTGGTCTCATATCTAAGATGGCCTTTATTTTGTCTGGGTTGGCTTCAATGTCGCGCTGGTTTACGATGTATCCCAGAAATTTACCCAAGGTGACACCAAAGACACACTTATTCAGGTTTAGCTTCATATTGAATCTACGCAGGATTTCAAAAACTAAATTCAAGTCTTGTATTAAATCGCATGAGAGTTGGGTTTTGACGACCATGTCGTCTACATAACATTCTATCTTTTGGCCAATCAATGGCTCAAACAATTTGTTTACAAGTCTTTGAAAAGTCGCCCCAACATTTTTTAGCCCAAAGGGCATGACCTTGTAGTAGTACAGGCCAAACTCAGTTATGAAGGTAGTCTTTTCTTCATCTGTCGGGTCCATCTTGATATGATTGTAGCTCAAGTAGGCGTCTAGAAAACTCAACAACTTGTGCCCCGATGTCGCGTCCACCAGATGGTCGATTATGGGGATTGGGAAGCAATCCTTTGGGCAAGCTCGGTTCAGGTCGGTGTAGTCAACGCACATGCGCCATTTACCGTTAGCCTTTTTCACCAAGATGGGGTTGGCCACCCAACTCGGGTAATGGACTTCCCTGATAAAATCGGCTGCAAGGAGCTTCCCGACCTCCTCGTCGAATTTCCTCCATCGCTCTGGGGCTAGGTTACGTTTCTTCTTTCTAACGGGCCTAACTACATGATCAGTATTAAGTTTATGAGTTATGATGCTAGGGTCTATGCCGGGCATTTCTGCTGCAGACCATGCAAAAACATCTAAATTTTCAAGTAAAAGGCGTAATAGTTTAGATCGCAGGGGTTCCTTAATGGAAACACCGATTTGAAGAGTCCGAGCTGGGTCTCCCGCCGAGGCCGGGATGGAGACGGTCTCTTTTGTAAGCGCAGCTCACTCCTCGCTTTGCTCCATAGGTCACTCCAACTTAAGGTCATTGGCCAACTTGGTTTTTCCCTTTAGGGTAGCGACGTAGCATTTGCGAGACTCAAGTTTGTCACCTCGCGCTACCCCGATGTCGAAGTCCATGGGGAACTTCATGGCCAAGTAGTAGGTGGACACCACAATCCGTAAGGCATGGGTAATCGGCCGACCTACTAAGGCGTTATATGGGGAGGGGGTTGCGACCCCTAGGAAATTGTAGTTGAGCCTCACTATGCTAGGCCAGGTGTCGACTTCCACAGGTACTGTTACCCTTCCCAGGGGCCGAAATTCCTCTCCGCTGAAGCCTACTAGGGGAGTGTTCGCAGGCTTTAGGTCGAACTCTTGAAGCTGGAGTTGGTCGAAGGCCGCTTTGAAGAGGATGTCTGTTGAGCTGCCCGAATCAACAAGGGCACGCCTAACTTCGAAATCATTGATCTTCATCTTTATGACGAGCGCGTCATCATGGGGGTAGTGGACCCCGCGTGCGTCGTCCTCTTTAAAGAAGATGGGGTCTTCTGTCCTTGGTCGCTTCGGTGGGTTCCACTCTTCCCTGCCGGTCTCGCGAGCTGATGCGCAAGCTGCTACTGAGGTGCAGCCCACCACAGCCAAGATGGCCACTTCACGTACGGGGCGTCTTTGATCGCCATGAGGATCTCGGCCCGCTTTGCATGGAGGGGTGTATAGTCCCTTTCTGCTGCTGGAGCTCGGAAGGGCTGGACTGGCCTTGCCCCCCGAGTTGTGTCCTTCTTCTTCCTGTTGTCGCCTTGAGACGGGGGTTCTGTCTCCCTCTTTCTTTTTTTCTGGGGCTTACTCGCCCTTTTGTTTGATTTCCTCCTCTGTCCCTATAAACCAATCCGCGAGCTTGCGGAACTCGGTCACAGTCTTAGGTTGGTTGACAACTACGTGCCACTTGAATTCTTTGTGGGTGATGCCTCGCTTGGCTGCTGTGAGGCGAATCGCGGGATCCAGGTCGGTTATCTACAAACAAGCGTCATTGAACCGCTTGATGTAGCTCCGGATGGACTCCCCTTCCTTTTGCATTATGCCGAGGAGACTCTCATGAGTTCGCGGACACCTTTTGCTGGTGATGAAGTGAGAGGTGAAAACTTGCATGAATTGCGACCAACTTCTTATTGAGCCGGGCGCGAGGTTTCGGTACCAAGTGTGGGCTACTCCTTTGAAAGTGGTGGAGAAGGCCACACACATGCAGGATTCGCTGGCTCTTGCCAGGTGCATTTGGGACTAAAAAGCGTCCACGTGGTCATTTGGATCGAAAGACCCATCGTACTTATCCAGAGGAGGGAGCTTGAAATCCCTTGGCATGGGGATAACGAGGAGTTCTGGAGATAACGGGGAAGAGACTGAGAGGAGAGGGGTAGCTTCCACTTCACCTGAGCATGCCTCCTCTTTTTCTTTGAGCTCGTGAAAGACTCGAGTAGTAGTTCAGCGAGCTCGATGACGTCTTCACTGCTGCTTTGTTGGCTTGGTGTTGGTGCTTGACGCTTCAGTATCGCCGAGCTCAATAGGCTCAGACCGCCAGTGGTGACTCTGGACCGAAGGGCCTTGCCTATAGTTTGTGGCCAGGACCTCGAATGGATTGTCCGTGAGCGGGAGCTCGAACTGCAAAGGCGGGGGTGAAACGGGCTTGGTTGGCTAGGTGGCCCCCGACCTGCCTACAGACTGTGAGGTGGGGGTAGTTGGACTCTCCTTGTTGCTATGGGAGGAGGCTTGGCTCTTGGCAGGATCCTGAGCTTGGGAGGCCTCCTCCCGGCGAGGAAGTCGCTCACTTCGGCGGGAAGGCTTGGTCTGCTTTGTGGCCGGATGCCGAGGGGGGAGCGACGGTTAGGCCTGAGGCAAAGAGGGGAACTGTTGCTGGTACTGGTACTGGGAGACCTGGTGCAACACTTGTTGTTGGTAGAGTTGGAATTGTTGAAATTGTTGCATTTGAGCCTGTATGGCCCGCATGCACTTCATTAAGTCCTCCAACTGGTTTGGGCTGGCCGCTAGGGGCACAACCGAGGGTTCGACAAAGGTTGCTCCAACTGTGGAAGAGAGTGGAGTGACCGCGGGTGCCATTGTAAGAGGCACGTTCAAACTGGGGACTCCGTCCACAGAGAGGGGAATGGTGAACTATCCAATACAGACAGTAGGAAGCTGGGGCTGCTCCCCAAAAGCGTTCTGATTGGTGCCACATCCGGCATTGCTGGAAGAAGCCATGAATGCTGAGTTTTTTGGAAGAGAAACTGTGTAAGCTTAGAGGAAGGCTTTTAGAAGCGTTCTCACAGACATCGCCAAATGATGCGGCACGATTCGGGCACTCCAAGCTGGCTGCTGACTGGCTCCTTGTTGGCAACGAATGACACCTGAGAAGAGGAAGATGAAGGATTCTCGGGGGATTTGCCTGGCAGGAATATTTCGAAGCTTAAGTTAGAACACTAGGGAGGAAGAAAAGAGTGTAGGTCGCGCTAGATCACCATGTCTCAAGATTAGCTCGTGAGTAAGTAAGAGTTCAAGTTTAGATCTAATCCGTGAGAGAGTTCTCCCCTTTGATAAGAGGGCTTTTATAGGGGCGTTCTTGTTAAATCGGGCGTAACTGCCACTGGGTTCCTGTCGCAGTCGTTACCTGCCAGGGCTGCGTAGGTGATCATTACAATGTACTATCCGCTTGGATGAGTGACACGTTTTAAAGGGACAGACACACCACCATCTATCGAAAGACGTGGGTGCAGACTGTCAAATAGGCAGGGACTGCGCCGTCTGTCAAGAGACGTGGTGCAGTCTAACGAGTATGGTCTTGTCAGATAGAAGCTTCCTGAGAGCGTCGCGTTGCTTAGTTGCGAGTTACTTTGTAGCGAGCTACCCTGTCGCGCAGCGAGCTACTTTGTAGCAAGCTCTTAGGGGTTTTTCAAGGTGACCCTCATCAAGGTTGGTCTTTGGGGCAGTTCTTGCTGAAGCGAGCTGGTTTCCCTAGCTCGCGAGTTGAAATAGTCTTGGAGTATTCCCTTCTTCTCGGTAGCTCTGGGGACCTGGAGCTCGCGTTATAGCGAGCTATGACGTAGCGAGCTGCTCTACAGGCTCGTTGCTCCTGCCGAGTCAGATCCACATGTTCGTCTCAGTAGGTCGGGTCAAATCATCCTCCATCAAATGGTATTGGGAGAATGGGGATTGGGAGAGCGACCGTATCATGTGTCGGGTTGTTAATTGTTAGAATTTAAGGGCCGGTGTTAGTAGTCCAGTCCCCATGGACTGACCAGTTGGTGAGTCAAAGGGTTGGTTGTTTGTTGTTTGTTTTTACGTGGATGGCCTGGCTTGGCACGATGCCTCACTTCGGCTTTGTCAAGGGCAATATGGAAAACCGAACCCATTTCCCATGCCTTGCTTGTGGTTTGATCTATTCCCAAGAAACAAAGGTGGCTCCAAAAGGGTTTCAACTTTCAAGTAGACCCGATCGTGCCTTGCACTTCAAAACTTTTTATGAAAATTGATATTTTCTTTCTCGGTGATAGAGAGCTTGGGGTCTGTTTCATTTCTTGAGGAAGAAGATGATGAACGATGAATTTTATTTTCAATGATAATTTTGATATTTTCAAAAGTTTTAATCGCACATGAGGTCACACATTTTAAAAATCGGGAACAAAATTATCACTTGAACCAAAGTAAAAAGTACTGATCGGAAATTTTCTCGAGTTTTTTTGGTACCTATGAACAAGTCGATTAACCGTTCAAACGGTTTTGATCGTTTTTTAAAATTTTTAATTTTTTATTTTTTTGTCAGAACGAGCTAACTGTTCGGATCGACCATTTGACCCGATAACCGGACCCCTGACCGGTTCGATCACCGGGTCGGTTTTAAAAACCATGATAAAAAATTTGAATTTTGAAAAAGAAAAAAAAAACAAGATTCATTTTACGTGCGGATATAAAGGTCATGCCCAAGATCTTTTCCTGGCCCCAACAGCCAAAATATAAGACCCCGTAGGTGTAGCGTTTGATTTGAGAGGACCGTGGCGGCGAATTCCGTGATGCTATCATACGCCCAGAAAAAAGGAGTAAAAAATGTAAAGAAAAGTTGGAAAAGTCGCCCTGCTGTAGTAGACAAAACTGCCCTTTTGTTCTCCGCCATATTACTCTCTCTCTCTCTCGCGTCGTCTCCACTCTCCATTAAAAGTCTTTATTCCATCTGGGGTTCTAATTCCCTCGCGAGGTTGCCTCTGGCCTCTCAGTCGATCCTCTTCAGGTAACCCAATTCTATATGATTTTCGTCAGATCTCGCCAGGTTTTCTTTATTTCCATTTCCATCAGATGTTATAGTCTCCGACTCCCATTCTCTTTTCCTTTTCTATTTTTATTCTTTGGCCGAAGAAATCAACAGAAAAGATCGACTCAAATGGCTGCCGGCCGAGCTATTCAGCACTTTCTGAGGAGGAAGCTCCAGCCGCAATATAATGTAAGAGTCTGTCTGCTTATTTCCTTTTCCTTATTCCGATTTCTATATACCTTCTAGGGCATCACCCTTGCTAATCTCAGTCAGTTTAACTGGGACTTTTCTGTCTGGGAAATCTTAGAAATCTTAGAAGTAATAATCAGCCTATATGCACCCGTGATATATTTGAAACTCAAGGCCCAATTAATAATAACTATTTTTCTTTTGTTTTTATGTTCGGTGCAGAAGCCCTTTAATTGATTGTTGTATCGGAAACGGCCATAACGATTTATTCTTTTCGTTTTATAACGGCATCAACAGATTCGGTAATGCCTGTTGAGCTAAAAAGCGGGACATTCTATAGCTTATTAGCTCTTATTCTACTCGTTATGAATGTTATTTTTTTTCTAATTTATAATGTTTTTCATATTTTTTGTTTTTTTCTTTTCAATCTGGATTCTGTTGTGCCCGACAGTCATTCCATTTTTATTAAGGTTCTCAAGAAAATGCTTATCTGGATGTCCGGAATTTAGCACTCTGGAGGAATAGTCAAATAGATATGTCAACAATTTCGAAATACCTCTTCCATTTCTAAATCTCTGATAAGAACACCAATGAAATCTGCAAGCACACTTCACTTGAGTGGACAAGTATTAAATACACGAGGGAAAGCCAATGGAAAGGGGAGTCAACCAATGGTAAATATTTCAGAAATTTGATATGAAGATCATTACCATATGCAGACTAAAGGAAGAAAAACCTGGTGGACCAACACTCTAATGGAACTCAAGGCTTCCATAGTTCTCTTTTCATTTTCTTTGTTTTTTTCTGCTGGAAATTTCTTTATCCCCAACGACTAGAACCGAAATTTGTATGTGCTAATAAACAATTTACAACTGACACACTGCTACTAGGGGTGCAAGTTGGGTATCCGATTTGAAGAATTTACATCAAAATTTAACAAAACCCCAACCTGAACCCCACCCAAGTTGCACCCTTACTTTTCCTTGGACTTCAAATTATCCTTATTAGGTTAGTTATTTTCTGTAGGATGTTTTCTTCCCATAAAAGCTTTTCTCTGAAACAGTTCTGACCCATCCACTGTGTTGGGCCCCAAAAGAGGGAGAGATAATATACAGGTATAGTGTCTTGTTTTTGAGCTTTAGTAGAAGTCTTTTGGTATAATGTTATACAATACATGGCATGTGAACATGCAATTGGGGGAGGCATGCTTGTACAATATAAGGATTTTGTAGGTATATAATATATAAATATCTTATCTATTGCATGCATATAATACATTAATATAAAGTACATATTGGAAAGACTGCACTAATAATTATTTGGAAACGATGCAAATAGAGTGTGAATGCAAATATGCAGTGTAAAACGGTTCATACAAATGCAAAGTTGGGTTAGCTTTACATTGATAAATTTACCTTCTTACCGAACAGTTTTTTAGCTGTAATGGATGCAAATAGAGTGTGAATGCAAATATGCAGTGTAAAACGGTTCATACAAACGCAAAGTTGGGTTAGCTTTGCATTGATAAATTTACTTTCTTACCAAACAGTTTTTTAGCTGTAATGGATGCAAACATGAAACCCAATAAAATATATGCCTTTTTTAACAAAAGCCCACATTGAATGCAAATTTACTTCTTTTTTTATCAATGTACATTTACATCTCATTTTCGATGTAAACATGCATTTGAAAATGTGTTTTCTGTCATTTGTCAATGCATAACTGCACTCTTGCCAAAGACTGGCGAAACTGAACCAGAGTACATATTTACCCTGAACCAGGATTTACACTCCATTTGCATAATTTCCAAACAGAACCTTAGACACTTTAGTCCAAGTTGATTCCCCTAAACATTATTAGGTATTGGTAATTGTTAAGTGTTAACTTGGTAAAAATAGTTGTCAAGGCATGAGGCTTAAATGTTATGAGATCTCACTTTCAAGAAGAAACGAACTAAAATGTGAAAAAGTATAGAACTGTACAGAAAAAAGAAAACTTTTTATAAGAAGAAAGGAAAGATGGATTTGCTCTCGTTTAATGAAATGCCATATCTTTCTTAAAAAATAAATGAAGGTAAGGTTATTATTATCCTTGTCATCCCACCAAAATCCACTGCTCAAAATCCCATAATCAGGTTGCAGTCTTGCAGACTGACCAGTGTTGCATGAATATGAACATGGGAGTTGGAATCTGATGTTTTTCCTAGAGTCTGACTTGGAAAAGTGAGAAAACATGGATTGGTGGGCACATCTATGGAAAAGTGTATGCTTTTAAAATAGTTCCTTTTTTTTTTTGAATTCTAACATTATATATTTGTGAGGTCTCTAAAATCTTGCCTTTTTTTACTTATGTATGGAAAGTGATTTCATTTATTAGGTTGCCTATTATGTAAATGAAACAACATCTCCTAATATTTGTTTCTTATGGATGGCAAGTGGTGAAACTACTTTCCACTTGCTAATCTCCTAGCATTTACTTCTGGAATTTGGGAATTGGGGGCAATTTTTTGAYCTCTTTGGATGTAGTTGGTCTTTACCAAGGGATATATAGAGTCCTTTCAAACATAGTTTCTACAATCCCAAGAAGAAATGAGGTAGAGTGTTGTGTAGGAGCATTAGGGCGGTTGTACTATGGTCAATTCGGGAAGAAAGGAACTCTCAATATTTCAAGGAGAATCACTCAAAAAAGCATTGGTGGATAATGATTAAGTAACAAATTAGGTCAAAGTAACTCCCCTTATTCAAACATTTTCTTTTTATTGTTGACATAACATGTGGATCAAGCATGAAGAAAAAGATGTTGTAGAGTTCAAACACGTTTTTAGGAGAAGACCCTGGGCTGGAGAAGAGGTTAGGCAATTTGGAAGAGGTCAAAGAGGTTGCATAGGTGAATCAACCTTTAGTTTGTAGTGGTTCATCTGAGAGAGTTTCTAGTCAATATCAATTTGAAGAAAAGCCCTTTAAAGGACCATCGAGATGTTGGGAATGAGGTTAAAGTGAAGGAGAGGTTGTTATCGTTGCACATGAGTTGGTTGCAAAGGTAGCAATAGGTGGATTTGGTGAATTTGATGGGCTCTAGAAAAATAAAAAAGATGGAAAAGGAGAGAGGAACAAACATTGAGGTGGACAATAGCGGTTCAACTGCTGAAGTAACAGGGTTGAAGAATTTGAAGAAACTGAAAGGGTAATGGTGTTAGATGGAACCTTCAGATTAAGTAGTATGTGAAGAAAACAGTGTGGGAAGAAATGAGAATTTGGAAGGGTTTGAAGGAACAATTGTTGCGAGGAATTATGTTGAAATTGTAATAGGAAAATTGGGCATGGATTTAGGGAGAAAGAGATCAGAAGTTTGTGTGGATGGGGTGATAAAAGGGGATAAAACCAAAAAGCAAAATCTCTTTGAAGCCAAGAAGATTAAAGGGATTAAGCAATTGTCAGTTGGTTCATGTAATGAAGGTTTTCTCTTGGTTGAAAGATGGCCTCTTTCGAGTTGGTCCTTGCAACAAATTTTAGAGGATGTATAAAAGGAAGAGGGGGAAAGCCAAAGCCAGAAATAACATTGAGGAAGATGAAGGTTTATCACTTCAAGCCTTTTTGAAGATGGGGGATCTGTTACTAATGAAATATAACCTGGGGAACCAGAATCAAATCATAATAAGAATGGTTCAGATCAAGAGGAGGAAGGTTCAGAGTAGGGGTGATCATTATTGGCCCCCTGACCCAGCCTGCAAATTTCAGGGCCTGGGCCCAAATTTTTGTGTGCAAGCCCGACCTGCAATATAATATAATATATATTTTTAAATATAAATTATATAATATACCTATTATATATTATATACACGTATATTTTATTTTATATAAAATATAAAAATTTTAAGTTTTAACATATAAATAAATATTAGTAAGTTGACACATGCCAACACTTGTGAACACTTGAGCCAACTCAAGTATGTGAATTGTCCTAGGCAAGGCCTTCATTGTCATCGCCTAAGCAATGTGGGACTTGGAAAAACACTTAATGGTAGCACTCACTATTTAGTGTTGTTTCAAGTCCCACATTGCTCAAGAATGGGAATGGAGGCCTTGGCTTCATCTATAAAAGGATAGGTAAGCCAAGCCAAACCAACTCTAGGAATTAAATTAGGCCCACACCTTTTTTTTTGTGCGTAGGCCCAAAGGTTAGTCAAGCCCAATTTAACTTGGGTTTGTTCCATATTTTTTTTGCATGTATTACCTTTTATTTAATTTAAAAATTTGAATAATCAAATTTTTATTATTTGACGTCATGGGCTCAAACTATTACTCATTAGGTAGGGCTCGTGTAGGGCTGGGCTTGGGCTTCCTATCTAGGCCTGGGGTGTGGGCCTAGGCTTAGGTTAAAGCCCTTGTGATTGATGCTAAACTCAGCCTGCCATGATCACCACAAGTTCAGAGTTGCAGGACAGTAATGATGATTAGGTTGTGGATCAAGTAGGAGAGGTTAAGAAGAAAATTGGGCTGGAAGAAGTTGTTGATGTAGAAGTTTGAGCGAGTAAAATTGTGTCTTTTCTTCTTGGGTGGGGAAGAGTTTGCTAGAAAAATTTTCATGGAATTGGAGAAGGGAAGGAATGATAAAGCCAGTGAACTAGGAGGTTGAGGGAGGGGTGGGGGAATGGGACGGGTTCTTTTAAATGAGTTGGGGGATCGGTTGTTTGGGTAAGGATTCAAGGATTGACAATTAAGGTTGAATTGGGATTTAACTTTGTTTTTCTTTTGGGTTGATATTTGTGGGTTGGTTTAAGGTTTTGATGGGTGATTTTGGGTTGTTTTCGTGAGATGGGTGCCAAAAGCTTGGTCTAGATCTACATTTTTGGGGTTCTGTTTCACACTTGGTGCTTACAAATGTTTCAAGTGGTGGGAGATGCATGTGAGAGCTTCAAAAAGATTGATCAAAGGACAAATAGATGGAAGGTTTTTGACAATGGCGTGAATCCTAGTTGAAGTTGAAGAAGTTCATTTGGTCCTTTGTCTTTGTTGCTGAAGTTTGTTGGGAGAGCTACGATTTGAGACTAGTGGTTAAAGGTTGCATTTCGTTGCATTGGTGTGAGGAATTGCCATTGATGGAGATTGATCGAAGGTAGGAAACAAAAGGTCGAATGCCAAGGAGGGGAAAGTTGAAGGGTCGATAGAATGTTTTTCTGGAGGTTAAAGATGGGTGTCTTTTTGGGAAATAAAATTTATTGCAATGGTGAGCTGGTAGATGTTTCGAGAATCGAGTTGGGCTCGACTTTGATAAGTTATCAAGAAATAAGTGGGGTCAAGAGATGCCTTGTGGTTTGGTGTCGAATCAAGTTGACATGTCAAATTCGAGTGACTTAGGGGTGGAGGAGGTGTCGAAGCGATTTGAGACCAATTTCTCTTATGGTCAGTTGCTTTGGGTAGGATTGGGTCTATGTTTGACCCTCCCTTTATGGTGGAAGGTTGTAGGGGTGATCCTATCTCTACTTTTTGATTGAGAAAAAGGATTGGGCGGAGGATCTGGGTAAGCATGTTGATGATCATGTGTTGGGTTTTGGTGGTGGCATTAGATCGTCATTTGTGGTTGACAAGGTCAAAGTGCCTCTATCGATTGGGGGAGGCAATTATGAGGGTTTACAAATGGATGCATTGGAGCAAGCTTGTGGTAAGGACTTGGTTGGGGCTTCTTGTCGTGGGGAGCTAGTGTTGGGCGTGGTTAGGTCAATACCTTGTGTGATGGTAGGCTTCCTAAAGTTTTTTGTGAACGATATTTTCTTCTTGGCAGTGAGGGAGGTAAGTAACATTTTGTTTGATCTAAGTGGAGGGATGGCGGTCGGGTTGGGCTTGGATGTGGTTCTAGTTCTTATGGAATCTAGGAGTCTAGTGGCAGAGAGTTTGTTGAGTTTAAATGTTGAGGATAGAGTTGGTGGTTCCCATAAGGTAGGAGCTGGGATGAAGAAGGGGTATGGAGATGTTTCTTCCGGTTTGTCAGCTAAGCTGGAGGTTATTCAGGCTTCTTAGTTTGAAGTTTTAGAAGGTGGGAGATTAGCTAGTAGTGAGGACATGGTGGAGTTTCCTCACACTAGGGTTGAGGCTTCAAGTTTGGATTTGGGGGTATAAGTGAAATTTAAAACTTCAGTTTGTCCAAAAAAGATGAAGGGCCCAAAAAATGGCTAATTCATGTTACAAAGATATTTTCCCGGCTAAAAGGACTTTGTACTAGTTTAGTATGGGTTTGTAATGGTTTAGTATGGGTTCATAACAGTTTGCACTGGTTAAGTGTTGATTTGCAATGGTTAAGTGTGGGTTTGTTAACAGTTGAGTATGAGTTTGTAATGGTTTAGAACAACTGAATGTGTTTCTAATCATTGAGGAAGTGAATATGGTGATCTGGAGAAAGGAAGTGAAGATTGAAGCCAAAGTTTTTGTTTCGAAAAAGGTAGATGCAAGGGTAAGGAAAGGCTAAAGATTAGAGAAGAAAACAAAGCTACCATTTTCGTATTTGAGGGAGTGATTATATGGCTGAAGGGTTTCATGGATGGGAAGATTCTCTCTACTAAAAAATTGGGCTGGAAGAGCAAAGTAACTGCAGTTGGGAGGAGTTTTGAAGCTAAGATGAGAAGAAACACTAAGGGTTGGTTCGTGGCAATTATGGAAAGTGGTGGTGATAATAGAAAACACATGTTATGTGTGCCAGAGGGTAGAGAGAGAGAGAGTAGGATGGAGAATGTTTACAAAAACCCTGCAAGAGTCTTTACTGAATGTAGACAGAAGGCAAAGCTCAAATTTTCACGACGGACCAGGAATCTGTGATAAGCAGAGCTATGAAGGTATCTTGAAGGGAGAAGGTCAAAGTTTGAAAGGACCTCAAGCCATAGTATTCAGTGACACTAGAAGTCAAAGATTGCTCTTAGATGTAGCGGAAGGAGAATGGGAGAAGAATTTGATTCTGACTTCAGCCAAAAGAGTCCAAAGATTGGGAGAATATCGTAGGGGTGGTGGTGAAGAGATTTAACATAAAAGGTACTGTTAACATAGACCTTTTGATTACTCAAAGGCTGGGCAATATGGAGCTGGAGTAGTGTTCCCAAGTGCTAAGATGGTGGAAACACCATATGGAAGGGTAACGGTAGAGAACTGGTTTGTGTCTTGTAATCAAAATAATATCTCAGAAAGGCTTCTCGAGCTTTAGTTCGTAGGGCTTCTCTTCAACTATTGGAATGAGGAAACTCTGGTAAAACTGATCCAAGTCATGGGTGGATTGTTGACAACTTTTAATCTCCATGACCTCCATGCCACAAAAGCAAGGGTTGAAGGTCTGGATCCCGAAGAAGTCCCCAGATGCTTAGAGTTGCTCATTAATGGTTGCTGGCTTAAGGTTTGGGTTTTGTTGGAAGGTGAAACGTCTCTATGGAGGAAAGGTTCTAAGGAAGAAGATGTCGACATCCTTGAATAATATTAGTTCAATTTTTTTGGAAAGTGGAGATTGAAGGGTAGGTGAAAAGTCTTACGTGGAGGTCATTATGGGTCCAAAGCTTTTTAAATCAGAGGAGACCCGAACCAAGTCAATTTTCCAAGGGTGAATCGGACTTGTTTCTTGGATGAGTTAGTAGTTATTTGACTCAAAAATGAGGGGAGGCCTCCGATGGGATCACAAAGGGGAGATAGTTCCTATCTCGGGGAGTGCGGTTGCAGAAGTGTATCCACAAGGGTCAGAGGATGATGCCAAGATTGGTGCTACAAATCAGCCTACGATTCTTACAGTTAAGAATTACAGCCTGGAATCTCCGTCTGGTACTCAAGATGTGAAGAAAGATAAGCAAAATGGCAGGATGGAATTTCAGTCTAGGAATAGAAAGGAAAACATGAGGAAGTTTCTAAGGCCCAAAAAATCAAACTTGAAAAGAAAGGAAGGGTTAAGGACTCTCTTGTCTAAGATTAGAAAAGGAGAGGAAAAGAGGTGGGTCTGGGTGATTGCCAGGTTCGACAAGTGTGGCAAGAAAAGGTTGGTTGTTGACACAGGAGAGACTCTCATCGACTGTCCTCATTCATTAGTGTCTGGAGATACCGGACGTTAATCTCAGGTCAAGAAGGGGTTTGATGAGATTTGTGCCCCCTCTGAGTCTGAGTCTTTGCGTTTGACGCCCTCAGAGGATAGATGTGGCTTGGAGTGTCTAGTTTCTCCATGTTTGGAAGAGACAATTCCTGCTGAAACGGAGAAATTGGATGGGGGGAGACGACGGTTAGGAAAAAGAATGCTAGTATCGGTGCTGAGCCAGGAAACGAAGACAATGATAGGGGTAAAGCTGGAGGAAAGAAAGACTTAACGATGATGACTCTTCTGGTTGACAGGTTGGATGTCAGGTCAAAGATGGCTTGTTTTATGAGGAGGTTGAGATTGGTAGGCTAGGTGTAGATCTGGGCTGAGGGAGCAAAATGGAAGAGAAGGAAGATCAGGGTGATGGGATAATCAACAAAAAATCGCACAATGTAAGGGCTCACAATATAGTTTATGTGACAAAGATTTTCTCTAGACCTACTCATCAAAAAAAAAAAAAAAAATCTCTAGACTTAAACTCAGTTTGGCAGGGGCAGGATCTGTAAAAAAATATAAATGGGTGTACAGAAGGAAAAGGGTGAGGGTTTAACGGGGCAATTGGTACCGATCATAGGGGGGTAGCTGTGCAAGAGCAACCACAGACCCCCCTTTCGTTGAAGAAACAACAGGTAAATAAGGTAATTGATGCCAAATCTGAGTCTGGTGCAACATGGCTACTACAAGAGAATGAAGTTGCTGATGAAGTTTCAGGTGAGGTGACTACCTGAAAATTGGTTGATAGGGAGGTCACAATTGGGAAAAGCTTGAGTTTATTTTTCCGGGGTGGTGAGGAATGTTCTAGGTGGGCTTTTGAAAAATTTGAAAGAAAAAAAAAGAGGAATAGAAAATGAAGACCAAAGCGCACTTAAAAGGGGGCAAGGATTGGGATGAGAAATTCTCAAATCAAGAGGATGTGTTTACAGATGAAGACTGACATGGGCAGATAGAAAGGTTTAGCATTTGTTTAGAGTTGGGCGGTGGTACTGTCTTAATGGGCTTTTGTATTGGGTGATCTTTTTGTTGGTGTCTGTTTTGGGTTTTATTTTTTGCTTGTGAGGTGTTTATATTCTTAGGTTTGTTTGGATTTCCTGGGGGTGCTTCTTGCTCTAGGTGATTTCTTATCACCTTCTGTTGTAATTTTCCTTTTTTCTCTAAAAAATTTTCCTTTTGTTCTTCAGAAAAAAAGGAGTTTGTGGTGCTCTCCCTACCAATAAATTCAGAAGGGTTTATTTTAGTAAGAAAGTTAAAGATAGATTAAGGGATGTCAAGCATGGTCAAGGAGTTGGGTAGATAGATTTTAAGCTTGTCGATGAGGGTCAAGTAGATTCTGCTTCTCAATTTGACAAAGTGGAGTCGGTGTAAGAAGGTTTTGATGCTGGAGGGGGTTTAAAAGATCTTTTAAGCAATGTTCAGAGAACTGAACTGGGCATAGAACCGCAAAAGGGTTGAGCCAGAGGTTGAACCATTATGATGTGGCATATATGTATATTTACTACGGGTTATATAAACACTATATATAATATATTTTACCACTTTTGTTATACTTAAAAATGGTGGATGGACGGTAAGTTTCTTAATTTTTAAAGTAAATGACGGCATGACTAGGCTTCATGTCTCTTAATTTACATTTTCTTTACAATACGTGTAATAAAGTAATATATACAATAAAAAGTCATTAATTAACATAAGTAAAGAGATGGACTAGTGGTAATTAAGCAATATATGAAACTAAGAGGCCATGGGTTCAAGACTTCAAGTCTTGTCACACACATTTTAAAATTTCAATTATTTAATGATCCAGGCCGTTTTATGAAACAGAGACTGGTTCACCGGTTTTCCGGTTAAACTGGCCGGTCAATCAGTTTTCATTGGGTTTTTAGCAATTATGGTTCTTGGGGTGTAGCCAAACTGGCCAGGGCCCCCAGTCACGATTCAACCAGTCTGGTTTGGTTTCCTAAACACTGCTTTTAAGTCAGGCATTGGGAATCAGAAAATACAGATCAAAACCTTTAGAAGAAACAGATAAAAGAGGTGAGGAGATCTTGACTTATTCCTTTAAAGATAATGAGGTGATCATGGAGTCCAAAGAGCTAAGGAGTTGAATATAAGAAAACTCATCATTGAAGGGGACTCGGAGGTGGTGGTAGGGTGGCTGAATAAAGAAAATAGCAGGTTATGGATGTACAGTAATGAGAGGAGAAAATTTAGGTGGCTGGTTCAAGAGATGGAAATTAAGTTCAGCTGGGTGAAAAGATCAGCTAACTCTTTTGCTGATGGGTTAGCTACGCAAGGAGTCGAGAGGGAGTTAATGTTTTGGGCACAAGTTTAATTTTTTCCTATTTCTGTTCTTGGGAGCTCTAGCTCCAGCTGGAAGATAAGAGAGTTTATCTTCCTCCTTGTAATTATTTTTGTGATTAATTAATGAAATGTGGTTATTGATCATAAAAAAAAAAGAGGTGATCATGGATGTTATTCATGCTGTGCAGAGTGAGCTAGACTTGGAAGAGATGGTTAACATGGAAGTTAAGGTTAACAAACTATTGGCGATTTCTTTTATCAGGGGTGAGGAATTTGCTAGGACGGTTTTTAGAGAACTTGAAGAAAATGAGCCAACACTAGAAGAAAGAAGCATCTACAGGAGGGGCTGTTTGTTCTTGATTTCAATGTCGTTATCAAAATTTTGCTTCTTTTCTTGGAGGTTTGAGGATTTTTTTGTTGCAAGTGTGTTTGTTGGGTATGTTTGAATTTGCTTGTGGGGGTGATTTCTTATTACTCCTTGTAATTCTTCCCATCTTATTCTTAACGAATTTTCCTTTTTATTTATCTTCAGAAAAAAGTTGTTACAGACACAATATAAGGGAAATAATAAGTATTGCAAGAGAGATGAGAGCCTGATTCATATGACACAGGGATCAGCTAATGGAGTAAACAGTGGTCAAATGTAGTGGAGAACCATCTAAAAGGATAAGCACCCATTGATGTAAACAATGAGAAAGCTATGTAGAGGTAGCTACACATAGTCACTAAACAGTAAACACATTGTATAAAGTTCTCTTTATCATAAATTAATAAAATTTCTTGATAGTTGTCCATCAAAATTAATATGCTGCCTTTGTTACCAAGTAACCCTTTATACAAAAATGACATATACATTAGCTATTCATTATTTTAAATAAGCTAGGGGATAAAAAGGAAATGCTATTTAGAAGTGTCCTCAAGAATCTATGGAGTGTTAGATTCTGATTGTGTTTGACACAGACGCATCTTCAATTTTGGAGGTTCCATGCAACACTGAGATTGACTCAAATCTCTGGTTGGATTATAAATCTACATGTAGAATTTGAAACAAAATACCTCAAATTCTAATTAGAGTTTCATATTTTTATGATGCTATTTAAATGCCATGTTACTCTCAACTAGATGTGAGGGTTCTTGCTTTCATAATTACATCTTTCACCAGATTTCTGATTTTCATAGGTGAATGTTGGTCCCAAGGTCCCAAGATCCCAAGATCCCAGATAGTTGGGACCAACACTTGGTAACGACCACTTTTAAATGTTTCATCAATACTTGACAATAGCATTTGTACTTATAATTTGCAGGTCCCGCCAGTATTATCTTCTTTCATTCTAAAGCAGGATCAAGATCGAGTTGGATCTGCTGGCATGAAGTCCCTTAGGGCAATAGCACTCATTGGAGCTGGTGCTTCTGGGCTTCTGAGTTTTGCAACAATAGCATCTTCTGATGAGGCAGAGCATGGCTTAGAATGTCCAAGCTACCCCTGGCCCCACAAAGGCATTCTAAGTTCATATGATCATGCATCGTGAGTGTATGATTGTTTTCTCTGAATTGTTATATTTATGTCAAATAGTAGTTCCTTAGAACCTAATGCATTCTAACTATGTGTGGGCAGGATTCGCCGTGGTCATCAGGTTTACCAACAAGTTTGTGCATCCTGCCATTCAATGTCTCTAGTTTCATACCGTGATCTTGTTGGAGTGGCATATACTGAAGAGGAGACAAAGGCTATGGCTGCAGAGATTGAGGTGGTTGATGGGCCTAATGATGAGGGTGAGCTGTTCACCCGCCCTGGTAAGCTGAGTGATCGTTTTCCTCAGCCATATGCAAATGAACAAGCAGCAAGGTTTGCTAATGGAGGGGCGTATCCTCCAGACCTAAGCCTTATAACCAAGGTAATTTCAGTCAGCTGATTTTGATATCCTTAGATAAAAGCTTATACTTATTTTGAAAGTTTCCAATTTTTGCCATTTCAGGCTCGGCACAATGGTCAGAACTATGTATTTGCTCTTCTAACTGGTTATCGTGACCCTCCCGCTGGTATTTCGGTAATTTTCTAAGTCCTGATTGCATATATTCAATGTTTTGAAAATCATAATTGTATCGTAAATCGTAGAAGTTGAATCGAATCAAATCGTGATTCGTATCGTAAATCATATGATTATTTCTATTTTTTACAAACTTGTCAAAAAATTATAATATAGATTTATTAAAAGGAAAAATATATATAGGAAATTGACTTTACCCTATTTTAATCTATATCTACCATATATTACCTAAAATAATAGTGTTTACCATTTATATACAATAAAAGTCTAAGATGATATAATCAAGTTTGACTTGAAAGTCAAACAAATCCACATACAATGGCTCTTTAACCTCCATATGACAACAAACTCAATTTATAGCCTTAAATAATGTAAATAAATGATTTTCTAGTAAGGGCTTTATGAAAAGTCTCCCTTGGCAAAATTAAATATTAACAAAAAGCATAACAAAGTAGAGAAGTAATTCTTACTTGAATTTATTTGAATCGTATAAATCATAAGATTTATGAATGAAATCATAGGATTCAAACAAAAATTGTAAGGTTTATGCAACAAAGGATTCAGGCGTAAGATTTAAATCGAAAACCCTTGGATTAATGATTCAAATCGTGAACCGTATTGTAAATCATAAGATTTTGACAACATTGCATATATTTTCCAGAAAGTGCTTCCCTGATTCCAGAAAATATTGAATTAAAATATTGTAATAGTTTCCCTGATTCCAGAAAATATAGATCTTTATGCTAGAAGGCAGGTATATTGCCGAGACTTGAAAATTTTGTTTTAATTTCATGTTCATGCCTAATGATAAAAGAGTAATCAATGGTACTAGATTTTGGAACTATTTCGCATGCTTGGCTTTCTTTTTTTTTTTCTGCATGTGTGCATTGCAGAAGTTCTTCTAAATTTTTGGCACGTGTGAAAAGAATTCTTAATAATGAGAAAGGGGAATGACCAAATAATGTATATATAGAATGTATTAACACACATATTAGTAACAAATAGCAATAAGGGCACCTTGTGTAGGTGATGCCTTGACAACTATGGCTTGAATGCAAAGAAAATCTGCCACGTCTAAAGTATATACTGATAGTTTGGGGTCATCTTCTGTATTGTATAAATATATATTTAATATTGTTATACCAATACCATTTTCAGCATTATTAGTTGTTTATTAAAGCTGCTTTGAATAAATTAGTAGGTTGTTGGGTTACAGTGGGTTTGGGTAGGTCACCACTCATTTAAGCTCTATGCAGATAGGTTGTAAATGACTTGATGGTTTAAATGGGTATGTTGTAGTCAACCCACATTCAACCCATCCATATCCATTTAGTTGCCACCCCACCATGTACACCCGAGTAAGACTCCTTCCAGTCCTACATTGCGAAGGGAGGTTATCTACTTGATCAGTTGGGTCTCCTGGATGTGATGATGATGATGATTTTTTTACTAGTTGAACCAACTTGTCTTACCCTCATCTTTGCTTCTTGCCGGCTGGAACAAATTGCTTTGTTATGTTTATAATGAAGCTAAATGGGTTTCAAATTGGGCTTTTAGATTAGAGAAGGGCTGCACTACAATCCCTACTTTCCTGGT
The DNA here is from genome assembly GCF_000365185.1 of Nelumbo nucifera. The sequence goes on along the minus strand of NW_010729132.1, from coordinate 3,289,277 downwards.
GGAGCAATAGCTATGCCCAAAATGCTTATTGATGGAGCTGTGGAGTATGAAGATGGTACTCCTGCAACAGAATCTCAGGTAATTTATCCTAATTCACTCATCATATATTTGGAATAAGAAAATATGTTAAAAATTACTTTGTTTTACAAGTTTTAAAAGCTCTGATTCTTATTTACAAACTTTGTGCAGATGGGAAAAGATGTTGTGACATTTTTGTCATGGGCAGCGGAACCAGAAATGGAAGAGAGGAAACTGGTAAGTGGATCCGTCTATGACAATTGACACCGTTCACCGCATCATATCTTAAACGAGTTATTTCTCACTTTATGAGTTTGCAAATGCAGATGGGATTCAAATGGATATTTGTATTGTCACTTGCACTTCTCCAAGCTGCCTATTACCGGCGCTTGAGGTGGTCCGTCTGGAAGTCACGCAAATTGATCGTTGATGTTGTGAATTGATCCTCCTCCATCCTTTCTTGTACTGGGTAGCAAGTGTCAACTAACAACACTTGTTCTCATGCTGTTTGAATTTCGGAGGACATGAACTGTCAATAATGTGTGTTGAGGATCTAATTTTGCTCTACTTTAGTCCCCATTTTAGCTATTCATTGAGAGAAATAAGCCCTACTTCATACTTTAGTTGTTACATTATTTTTCATTTTCCCTCCAATTTATGAATTTTGGTTAAATTTTGTGCTACCTCTCATATTCGTTTTTACTTCCAAGGATGCTAGTTGCAAGCAGAGTTTACAGGTATACTCTCACTGTCGCTTTTAAATGTCTTGAATGTAAAGGGCGGTTTGTGTTTTCAGAGTGGTCGCTAATTAATTAATTATACCCGCTAGCGAGATCCAGGCATCCAGCACCTTGGCGTTATTAAGGCGGAAGTCTGCTTAGCAATGTTTTTAAAACCGACCCGTAGGTCGACCCGGTTTCCCACCGAGTCTTGGGTTACCGGTTTGACCGAGCGGGTTGAATGGCTTATTCTGGTGATGGCATAATATATATATATACCCCAAACTCGGCGGTCTGGTGTCGCCCAAATAAAGAACAACCGATAACATCGCCCAAACGTGAGGAATGACGATGGCATTTAGCTAGGTGCCACCGGCAACTGGAGATCAGTTTCGTCCTCTTCGTGAGTTCGTTTTCTCCTGTTTTAAATCTTGCAATAACCCTAGATCTAGAACAAATAAAGTGAGAGAAAATGTAAAAAGAGAAAAGGGGTTTAAGTTGGGACTTTTGGGGGATTTTACAATTTTTTAAACTTAAAAAATGTAAAAAGAGAAGGGGGTTGACAGTTGAACTATTGCCCGCTTACTGGGTTATTGGTTCAACGGTCCAGATTGACCGGTTTGCTAACTTGTCAACAGTTTTTACGAAAATACCGGGTTTTATGAGAACCGGACTAAAAAATCAACCGAGTGATAGTTTCAAACGGTTTGATTATTTGGGTCAACAACGGGTTAAAAACGTTGGTGCTTAAGGTGGATCCGAACTTCCAAAAAGCAACTTATTCCTTCCATTTGAGCTCGTTTTAATGAAGATCTTGATTTGACTTAGACTAAATGGAGTTTGAGCCTAATATATAGGTTTGATAATTGGCCCAAATTCAGATATTAGGAAGCGGCTCATGAAGCCTGTTTTGAGTTGCATAATAAGAAATGAAGCATGCATGCATGCATTGTATGATTGTAATTCTTAGAAAATCAATATAATTCGTTTCAATATAATATTCTTTTGAAGTTGAGCATTACCTCAGTTCTACACCTACATAAATTGAATTGTCATTATTTAATATTTTTTATTGAAATATCAATTAAGAAGAGAAAATTTAAAGTCAAGACTCAAAATCTATGTAACTAATGTAAGCAATTGGTGTACGATGCAGTGATGGATTTATCGTTTTTCAAGTTAAAAACAAGGGTTTAATATTTTTATTTGTATAAATTATTTGGTTTTGGAGCCAGTTAGCCACACGCATTTTGCATTCTTCTAAGGATGTTTCTAAACTATTCATAGATAATTTTGAAACAGAAAATACCATAAATTTCTCCTCTACATCAAAATATCGTTGTTCATGATTATAATATTTAGGATAAATTTTTTAAACTAATTGATCAAGTGTATCTCTACTAGTTTACTATTGTCTAACATTATCCCTAATTCTATCTTTATCGTTAACATCCATTAATATTTCACCAAAACCTGTATACACGTGACACCACATTTAAAATTTTTTAAAACCCAATATAACTCTCGTCCCCTTCCTCCTTTGACCTCTTTTTCTAAACTATTCATAGATAATATTTCACCAAAGCTCTGAACTCTTGTCTCCGAACTCCATACCTACAACGACAGGACCTTAGTGTCGCATCTGAAAACCACGCATCTGGCCTATTTATGTAGGAATCAAAATAGCGCACTTTTTTCTCTAGTATTATTTTACAGAGACAAAACAAACTCCTCGTCGTTTAGATGGTGCAGCTTTTGGATGTATTTTCATATTTGAGTCGGTTTCCCTTGTAAGGGCAATAGGTGGTTCCTTTCTGTGCTCCTCAGCTTTGGAAGCGGAAGTTGTGGCTCTAATAGCACGTTTAGTAGAAGTAGTGGCTTATGATTTCTCAAGGTTTTGGGCAGGTGGAATCGGATTCGAGAGTTTTGATTTCTATGACCAAGACTCCTCCATTTAGAGAAAAAAAGGTGTTGTAAAAATAATAAAGAGACAAAAGGGAACTTATCGGTAATTGCTTTTCAAACCGAAGTTGCAGTGATGTGATGTTGTAGAATCTCAAAACCGTGAATTGCAGGGAGAAGGAAGGCTGAGTCGTGCCACTTGGTCACTCTCCTTAAAACCGCATTTTCTCCCTACGGTGCAGCCGAGTGATCGCAAATCAGTCACCAAGATAAAATAGCCCACAGGCTTCTGGTAGGCTGCACTCGCTTACCAGACCTCCGTGAACCATAGAAGATTGATGCTCAGATTTCACAAAGAAGACAAAGAAGAATGTCAAAAAATGGTGTGTATTGACTGGGTCAACCAACACTCTTCTTATAGAGTGCTCTCAGATCCGAATGGACACAGATGTGTCCTTTCAGACAAGAGCCTCTTCAAAACAGTGCGCTTGTTCGAAGAGGCACAAGGAGGAAGAAGAGACACGAACAGGAGAAAACGTTTTGATTTAAAAATTAAATTCAAAATGAAGAGACAAATTAAAATTGAAAAAGCTTAATTCGGTTAAAACAAAAAAAAACATTCAGTGCATCGTGTAGACCCGCACCTGTGCCCACGCCCACGCCCGACCCGCACGTGTGAAAAGCACCCCCAACCCCCCTCACATGCATGGAATATCTATAGTGCTCTCTTCCTATGGGTCTCTACCCATAGAGAGAGCAAAGCTACAAATATACTCAACTTCCACTCCTTTCCCAAGCAATGTGGGACAATGATTCTTCCCATGCACTTAAGGGTGGGAAGATGAAAAGACAAAAACAAGAGGGAGGAGAGAAATTTTTGAAAATTTGAATCTCCCTCCAACAATCCCTCACAAGATTCAAAATTACAAGAAGATCGAATAATCTGAGCATCGCAGTGAGAAAATTATTCATGGTGATGTCTTTTGAACTTCAATCAACACTTAGATATGACAGTCTATGTTATAGAGTACGGGTGGAGTCAGACTCTTTTAACCTTTCATCTTTGTCGTAACTAGCTAATTGGCCAATCAACTCAACTCACCAGTTTTTTAGTGGTTCTTTTGTTTTGGAACATTTCGGCCTTGTTTTCCTCTTTGAATCATGAGTGTTTTAGAGAGTCATCCCTATATCTTTCTTAGAAGCGGCCACACTTCACACTATTAGCTAACTGATTAAGAGCCTCATGCTCAACCTCCTCAAACTGTAGTGAGTACTATCTTACCTCATCATTTGAAACGGGACACTAACTGATAGTGCTTTCCCAAGTCATCTAGTGACTCGTTTTTACCCAATCAATCTAATTCCAGGGATCTCCTTTCACATAGTTGGGTGTCCACCACTAATGACTTTGTAACGGGCTTCAGCCCCATTCCTATCGATGCCTCATAAACCACCTTAGAAGTTTGTGGTTTGGTTAACGAATCTGCAAGGTTCTTTTCAGACCTTACAAAATCCAGAGCGGTTGTACCATTGTTGAGGTATTGCCTTACCAGGTTATGCCTTAAGCGGATGTGCCTTCTTTTACCGTTGTATGTCTGGTTCTTGGCTCTAGCTATTGCTGCTTGGCTATCACAATGGAAAGATATGGACGGAACCAGTCGCGACCAAAGTGGTATATTTTCCAACAAGTTCCTTAGCCACTCTGCCTCAGACCCCACTAATTCTAGTGTAATGAGCTCGGCCTCCATTGTTGAAATTGTATTGCATGACTGCTTACCGATTTCTACGATACTGCTATTCCATTTAGAGTAAACACATATCCACTGGTGGAAGTACTATCCTTTGAATCTGAAATCCAATTCGCATCAGTAAAGCACTCTAAAATAGGAGGAAAACTTGAGTAGTGTAAACCAACATTTATGGTTTCTTTTAAATATTTTAATAATCTTACTAGAGCTTCCCAATGTTTATTTTTGGGATTATGAGTATGCTGACTTAATTTTCCCCTAGCTATAGTTATGTCTGATCTTGTACAGTTTATTAAGTAAGATACAAATCCAATTATACTTGTGTACTCCTTTTGTGAAACAGGTTCTCCCACATGTTTCCTTAAGTGAATACTATAGTCAAGAGGTGTTTTAATTAGTTTACAATCATAGTGTCCAAATTTCCTAAGGATACTTTACATAATGTGATTGGGAGAAAATAATGTTTCCTTTTTGTTTATGGATTTTATCCCCAAGATTACATCAGCCTCACCCAAGTCCTTGGTATCAAATTTGGACATTAGGAATTATTTTGTTTCTTTTACTACCTCTAGACTAGTTTCCATTATTAGCATATAATCGACATATAGACAGATCATGACTCCTGTATTATTTTTAAAATTGCTATGCACACATCTATTAGAATCATTTATACTATATCCATTAGTTACTAACACATTATTAAATTTTTTATGCCATTGTTTGAGAATTTGTTTTAAGCCATACAGAGACTTAATTAATTTACATACTTTATTTTCTTGTCCTGACATTATAAAGCCTTCAGGTTGCTTAATGTATATTTCTTCCTCTAATTCCCCATTTAAGAAAGTTGTTTTCACATCCATTTGAAGTACTACTAGTTTGTAAATGGATGCTATAGCAAACAAAACTCTAATTGTTGTTAACCTTGCAACTGGGAAGTATGTGCAAAAGAAGTCTACATCTTTCTTTTGTCTGAACCCTTTAGCAACTAATTTGGCATTGAATTTATCTATTGTACGAACTAGTTTTAGTTTTTTCTTAAAAATCCACTTACAATCTAGTGCCTTAGTTCTAGGTGGGAGATCTACAAGTTCCCAAGTGTGATTAGAGACTAAAGAGTCTATTTCACTTTTTATGGTTTTTTTCCAAAATATTGCATCAGGTGAAGTTACAGCTTCCTGATAGATTACTAGGTCATTGTCTACCAGAAATGTGAATATTCTGTCACCTAAGTTTGTTTCTCTTCTTTATCTTTTACTTCTCCTTAAGTCTGGTTCTTGCCTAGGTGAAGTACTGACTCCTTGAGTACTCACTTTTTCTTGGTTTCTAATTTGGTGTAATAAAACCACACTGTTTTGTGCATATCCAATGAACACACAGTCACAGGTTTTTGGTCCTAATTTCTTTCTCTTAGGTTAAGGTATTCTAACTTTTGCTAGGCAACCCCAAGCTTTTAGATAATTTAAACTAGGTTTTCTATTATGCCAAAGTTCAAAGGGTATTTGTCCTTTCTTCTTGGGTGATATTCTATTGTAAATGTGACAAGCTGATAGGATTGCTTCCCCCCACAAATTCAGAGGTGCACCTGAACTAATTAGCATTGCATTCATCATTTCTTTTAATGTTCAGTTCAATTTTTCTACAACTCCATTAGATTCAGGTTGATAGGGAGTTGTGGTTTCATGTATAATTCCGTTTTCTTCAAAGAATTTCCTAATGGTTTGTTTTCATCATACTCAGTTCCTCTATCTGTTCTAAGTCTTTTTATTTTCTTTCCTAACTGATTTTCTACTTCAGTTTTGTAGTTTATGAAAACTTGATTAGCTTCATCATTTGATCTAAGTAGAACTACTTTTGCATATCTAGAGAAGTCATCTGTAAATGTTATATAATATCTTTTTCCTCTAGCTTCATGACATTTAAGGTCTCCTAGATCATTGTGAATAAGTTGTAGTAATTCAGTTTCTCTTTGTACACTTTTTTGAGGTTTCTTAGTAAATTTTGCTTCTACTCATACTTGTCATTTTTCATTTGTAAAATTAATAGGAACATTCAAAACTCATAATTTATATAATCGTTTTAAATAAAGAGAACTACGATGTCCTAGTATAGCATGCCAAATATCAAAAGATTCAACAATATAAGTAGAAGAAGCAGTTTTATTCATAATAATATCATAAATATTTAGTACAAACAATCTTCCTGCATTGTATCATTTTCCAATAAAAACATTATTCTTAGTTAACACAGCCTTGTTTGCTTCAAATGTGAGCTTCAATCCCACTTTGTTGAGGAGTTCTCCCGATACCAAGTTCCATCGGATCTCCGGCACATGCAGCACATCATTCAACATTAAGATTTTTTTCTAAAGTTAGTTTCAAGAACACCTTTCCTCTGTCGATGATCTTCAAAGTTTGTGAGTTTCCCATGAAGATTTGCTCTCCTTTAGACTGAGTTGTATACTCATAGAAGGAATTGCGGTCCCCATATATGTGCTTAGTAGCACCAGTGTCCAGTACCTATTCCTTCGGCTTATCAACTAAGTTTACCTCAGTTACCACTGTTGCGATAATATCCTCAGTCAAATTGACTTTCGGTTTCCTAGAGTCATTCTTTTTTCAGTACTGACAATCCTTCTTGTAATGTCCGGGTTTGCCACATACATAACATTTTCCTTTCTTTTGTTGCTTCTTGAATTTTTGATCATTTTTCACATTCATGTTCCTTTGAATTTTGTAGTCTTTTCATCCACCAGATTGGTTTTGGAAAATTAGTCATCGTCTGTTCTTTTCCAAAGTAGTGTCCTTTCTCTTATGCTTCATAATGGTCTTGAAATCATTCCATGTATGTGGCAGTTTCTCTATGAGAGAACCGGCAATGAATTCATCTGGCAGTATCATGCCTTCTTTTGCTAGTTCCCCCRCAAGAACTTGGAATTCATCTATTTAGGCAGACATGTCCATGTCTTCTTTCATGGTGAAGTAAAGGAAGTTGATAATTACATATTTCTTATTTCTGGCATTTTCTAGAGCATACTTAGTGTCCAATGCATTCCAGATTTCATAGGCATAATTGTAGGAAGAATAAACATTGTACAATTCATTAGACAAGCAGTTTAGGATATGATTGGTGCAGAGGTGGTCGGCTATAGTCTAGTGTTCTGTAACAATAGAACGGGCTGGTTCCTCCATGTATAGTGGGTTCGGTTCAGTTAAGGCAAAAGCTACCCCTAATTGCTCTAAGGTAAATAGCAGGCGTTGTCTCCAATGCTTGTAGTTGGTTCCATTGAAGGGTTCAATCTTCGAGAAATTGGGAACTGTTGACAGTATCCGGTTCCTCATGAAGGGGTTAAYAGAGATGGGTTTCATAAATGTGGTTTTAAGATTGTTGTAAAAATAGTAAAGAAGTATAATGGAACTTATCGGTAATCGCTTTCCAAACCGAAGTTGCAGTGATGTGATTTTGTAGAATCTCAAAACTAAGAATTGTAGGGAGAAGGAGGGCTGAGTCGTGCCACTTGGTCGCTCTCCTTAAAACCGCATTTGCCCCCTATGGTGCAGCCGGGTGATCGCAAATTGGTCGCAAAGATAAAACGGCCCACAGGCTTTTGGTAGGCGTGCACTCGCTTAACAGACCTCTGCGAACCACAGAAGATTGATGCTCAAATTTCACAGAGAAGATAGAGAAGAATGTCGAGAAATGGTTTGTATTTACTAGGTCGGCCAACACTCTTCTTATAGAGTGCTCTTAAACCCGAATGGACACAAATGTGTCCTTTTAGACAGGAGCCTCTTCAGAACAATGCACTTGTTCGAAGAGGCACAAGGAGGAAGAAGAGACACGAACAGGAGAAAACGTCTACGCCCATGCCTCAATCTGGCCCGGCCCGGCTCGGCACGCAACTCCCCCCCCTCACATGCATGGAATATCTATAGTGCTCTCTTCCTATGGGTCCCTACCCATAGAGAGAGCAAAGCTACAAATATACTCAACTTCCACTCCTTTCCCAAGCAATGTGGGACAATGAGTCTTCCCATGCACTTAAGGGTAGGAAGAGGAAAAGACAAAAACAAGAGGGAGGAGAGAGATTTTTGAAAATTTGAATCTCCCTCCAACAGAGAGAAAAGGAGAGAGAAATAACGGGAAGAGAGAATTAGAGATAGGGAGACCGAGAGGGAAAGAGGTGGCGGAGAGAGTACCAAATCCACTGCTGCAGCTTGTAGCGGCAGTGATGTATCGAAATTGATTCCTTCTAGACATGGGATGCTTGTATAGTATCATCCACAGGAAATCCCTGGCGCTTCCACCCACATCCACTAGGCACTCCACCCCTTTGAACCCATCATAGTCCTTCAATATCACCTTCATGAACGGCACAAATACCCCCAATATGGCCTTTTGCATTAGCTTGTTCATCTTTGGCTCGTTTTCGTATTGAGTACGTCGGCTCACCATTCGCCTTCACGAATGGCTCATCTTTCGGCTTCATGCAGGATGGGCCACACCTTCATCAACACATCCTGGTGGTTCTGCAAAACATACTCGATGTAGGATAGACCCTCCTCTTCAGTCACCAAGGTCTTTCCAATCTCCACCAGAGAATACTTCTACTCTGAGGAGCCGTCAGCAATTCTCTGGAGGTTTTTAGGATTGCCGGCTGGGAGGACACATGCTAGTATTTTGGCTGGTTCCGTCATGACCACCGCTTTCAAAGATTGCAGTGTGGTGATGGGGGTTTCGTTGACTTTCCACTGTGTGTGCGAAGGAGGTGGAGATAGAGAACTGCTTTCACATGGCTATAAAGGAAGGGTAAAACTGATATTTCAGTCCTTCCATCAAATATTTAACGACAATAATAATTTTTGAAACAATAGGAGTAGTATTGGACAATAGTGAAACATAATGAGTATAGTTAGTCAATAAATTAAACCATAAGGATAGTTTAAGAAATTTATCTTAATATTTAATGTGATAGATGGCCAAAATATTTTATTTGAAAATGTGCTGATTAGCATTTACACCATAATATGATATATTTATTTGGTAATTATCTACACCACAGCAAAAAACACTTTGGTGGGGGTGGAGATGGCCTTGGAAGCGTTAGTGTCTATTCCAGCATTTTAAATATTTGGCAATGACGTTGTTTACAAAGTTAAAATTGGTAATGCCATGCTGAAATGGCAAGGTCTTTCCATGTCTCCCCTTTTGCAGAAGTAGCGGCGTGTCTGCTGGGCTGCGCCTTGGGTGCTTTACCATCCCTATCCCAAAGTGGCAGAGCAAGTTTTTCAAACAAATTTAATTTCGTCCTATGACTAGGAGTGTGTGAAGTGGAAGATTTGGATAGACCAAATCGAGTTTGGGATTTCTAAGAGTGAAATCTGAAGCACTTGTTTCATTAGCATTAATTGCTTTATGAGCTTGTAGGAGCTGGGGCAAGACAAAGAGTGACGCGTTGAGCCCTGTATTGAGACTATTGAGTGGTGTAGCAGACAAAAAGGATATTCTTAGGGGCTGTTTGATAAGTCTTTTTTAAAAGATTTTATGGATATTTTAATAGTTAAAAAATGATGTGATTTTTTGTATTAAGATTATAACAGCTCTAAGACTGTTTGGTTAAGGTGTCTATCTGGATAAAGATGAATTGAAAAAACTCTATTTGAAACTTCGGGAAAATAGTCTAAAATGTATTTCTCACGTCTTTTCGGAATTCAGACTTTCGATAGTTAGATCTTTTCCCAACTAAACAAGAAAAAACTAAAACGTTGACTGCTGAACTTCTAAAAAACCGACAGCCTACACAAAAAAAGGCACCAAACAGGGCCTTGTCTTAACGACCTTGTCTTATCTTCGTCTTTGAACTGCAAAGACAAACGGAGGCTAGCACTAGAAGAGTGCAACTGTGCAAGGCATTCCTGGAAAGGGGATGATAGTTCACCAATGGACAATGGAGACCTGCGACGTTGCTAGAGCCTAGACAAGTGAATGTTATATTGTTAACAAGGGGATGAGCGGTTCTCCTCTTGATCGCCTTCTTCCTCAGATGATCAAACTCTACTCCGTAGGAGCTTTTCTTTACACCATCTCTGCATCTGGAGCCTATGGGAATTGATTTTGCTCAAGCATTATCATATAATGGGGATGAAGTGGAAAATATAAAGTTTTGTATTGAGTGTATGGTGCTGCGTTTACAACTATAAAATATAAAGTTTCCTTTTTATGGAAAAAAAAGCCCATCGGCCAAAAATAAACTTTCTTCACGGGTAAAGAAATTATTAAATGGTCGAAAATAACCTTTTCTTACTTCGTACTTTGGTCTTGGTGTCATTTTAGTCTCGGAATTTTAAAAGGGCTTCTAGTTGATAAGGGCAACTTTTTGTCCTTAATATCAATAAAAATAATAATTTTCATATAATAATTAAAATAAGATAACTTTTTTGGAAAAATATCAATTAAGGGCACTATGCAGTACTGTTGCTCGTAGGGCTGTTCACGGGTCAGGTTGGGTCAGTTTACTGGTGTTTTTTCAACCGACCCGACCTGGTCAGTTTACCTAGAAATGAAACCAAAACTGATCCAGTACTAAGTAAAACCAACCTGGTCGGTTTGAATCGGTTTGGGTCGATTTTGTGAATGATTCTCTCGATGTGAACGGTAAAGGATTCAAGTCTAAGAAAGCAAAGGCTGGATGCCTGGAAATTAAAAATAATTTGATGGATTAAAATTGATATTTTATATATCAGAAATTTTATATATAATATGTATATTTCTAAAATAAAGCTGAAATATATATATAAGTTGGTTCGGATCAGTTCAGTTTCGGTAGACCGAAACCAACCGGTGCTGTAGAAAAACTGACCAACTCGGGTTGGATCGGACTGGGTTGGTCGGTTTGGGTCTTGTTATGAATAGCCCTAGTTGCTCGTCTTCGTCTTAGAGTTCTAATCTTCTAAGAGATGAATCGATATAGCCACACGGTTCCTCACCATGAAAAAGAAAAGGAGAAATAAAGGAAAAAAATCTGAAGTAAAACAGGTAAAAATCATGGAAAATCTCAGATCTGGACATCGACCTCCTTGAAGGTTCGAAAACACAGATGAAACAAGAAAATAACTTAAAATGAATTTCCCTAAAACCACTCTTCTTTTCAGGAAAATAACTTAAAAAGGATCTGGACATCGACCACCTCTCCAATTGTTCCAACGTCGAAAAATAAGGAATTTCTCGGTGATAAACCCCGCCTAAAATGAACTTCCCTGAAACCACTCCTGTTTTCTTCTCTTCTCTCCTCTCTCAAAGCAGTTAATGAGATGGAAAACAAAAACCACACTCCTCACAGTTCATCGATTTGTCTCCTGGCTTCGCTTCACCCAGTTTTTCTCTCTCTCTCTCTCTCATGGAAACCTCCAAACCCCACTGCCATTGCAACCATCAAGTAACGAAACCACTTTCATCTAATGATTCTCATCGTTTGTGTTTTCGAACCTGCAAGGAGGTCGATGTCTAGATCCTGAGGTTTTTAGTTTGGCACAGAGAACTCTTTTTTTGTTAGCGGAGGAAGACGAGCAACAGTACAACGTAGTGCACTTAATTGATATTTTTCTAAAAAAATATCTTATTTTAATTATTATACGAAAATTATTATTTTTATTGATATTAAGAGCAAAAAGTTGCCTTATCGGCTTGAAGCCCATTTTAAAATGTGACAATTCAGTATTCCAACTTTCAAAATGTGTCAATCCAGTACCTACCATTAATGAGCTGTTAAGTGACATTTGAAAAAGACATAAATGTCCTTCAAGTGTCATCTAATTTTCTTTTATCAACCATTCAAATGTTGACGAAAAATTAACAATCTCAAATCCCTACTTCTATTCAAGAAAGTTGGGGTCACGTCTCAATGGGCATTTTGGACACAAATGTCAAATCCCATATGTAAGTGGGATTACATACATGTAAGTTGCATTCGGCCATTTAATTTTTATTTTTATGTATAATAGTAAGTAATTTTTATAATTCTTATTTTTATGTATATAAAATAAAAACATTTTTATATGCATATTTTATTTTTTATATGTATAAATAATAAATAATTTTTATAATTCTTAATTTTTTGCATGTAAAATAAAAATATATTTTATATGTATAATTTTTATTTTTTAGAAAAATGCTTGACTTGCTCAAACTTGTGAGCTTTGAACTGAGTTGAACTCGGGCCTAACACAATTTCAATGAGCCAAGCTCGAATAACTAAATATTCAGCTCGGGCTTAAATTGAATCCACCCCGACCAACAGCCTCTTATACAGAGACATTCCTGACATAAGGCTGCAAAGGCTGTTCGAACGGGCATTGCCTCAACCCAATCCAAACTCCAAAGGGATCTCAACACTGGGACATTAGCATTAGGCAGGTGTCACCAATATATAATTGGTAGACTGATATTTCTTTTGGGTATTTGGTGATACGCCCAAATCCCCCGTGGTGGGGATGTTGTGAGTACACAACACCACACTATAGTGTAATTATCCCTGTCTATACTGCAACGAATCAACTAACACACCAACTGAGCCACCTTTCATTTAGCATTGATTGGTGTGGGCTGCTAACCAATCTACCTAATATCTATTATTGCTCTGAAACTTGCATAAACGACTGAGCAATGATTCTTACTTTATTAATTATCTGCTTAACATTGGAAAATAAATATTGTTCGTTATAATTCCATTATATTTGACTTTTAAACATTCTTTAAGGCAGGGATAGAACTAGGAATTTTTTATTTAAGACAGGGATAGAACTAAGAATTTTTTATAAGGAGACATAATATAAAATGGATTGGGGGTAGGGGTAAATATAAACAGGTCATTTGGGGGTCAACCATTAAGACGGGGAATGGAGTAGGGGAAAAATATATATACTTGTAAAAGGAGGCCATGACTCCCCTGAGTCCTCCCTGACTCTGCCCATGCTTGAAGGTGCTTCAATTTTAACCATCGTTTTGGCCATTTTTATATTGTAAAAATAATTCTTATTTATTGCACTTGTTTTTGTTTAATATGATGAGTATATAATATAAGATATGCACCCAAATGTTTTTATTGCAAAGTTTATGTATTTTATTTTATTTTATTATTTAATTATGACTTCAAATATTGACACATTTGACCTAAAAGTTGAATTGTTGACCCCAACCAAATAAGAAATCAATTTCATTTTTGGTTGGTCTTAAAATTTGTATTTTATTTCTATTATCGTTAAAAGGAATTCTTCTTTATTACTATTTAATATGATTAATATAAAATATCAAAGAAATGGCCCATTTTTCTACATTTTTTATTTTATGAATTTATTTCTATTTTAAATATTTTATTATTTAACTATGACATCATGGATTCATCCAATTGACCCCTCACAATTAAAGAGGGACTAAATTCAAATACAGGGGTAGTTTAGTAAACTAGAAAGTTTCACACCCTTATTATTGTTTAATATGTCAAATATATGATGTTAAAAATGTTTCCAAATTTTTCTTTAATTTCTATATTTCTTTTTGCATTTTATCTATTTTTCAATTTTTATTGTTTAATTGTGGCCACATGAATTGACCCATTTGACCCAAAATGGTTTAATTTCTTACCACCACCTAGATGCAAACACTATTTTTCCATGTAGATTTTAATAGTGTATTTTTTTATGTTATCGGAATTATTAATTTATTATGTATAAATTTAATTAGTGGAACTTAGTGATCAAAATAAATTAATGCTTTAAATATATGATTCAATGAGGGTGAATGGGAGTTAATACCTTAAATGTGAGACTAAATGAGAAGGAATTGAATGCATTGAATAGTATTCAATTTACATTTTCTACCCTCACAACAAAGGGACTATATTTAAAAAATGGGGGGTATTTTAGTCAATAAAAATTCTAGAAATTTTAGAAGCTATTCCTACTTTTTATAGTAGTATAGATTTTCAAGTATCACAATGAGAGTAAAACTTCTCTAGACGAGTAGAAATCTTATATATAAGGCAGTTGGGTGTTTAAGGGCATTTTAATCATAAAAATATGTTTAATAAGACTTAACATCCAGGGGTGATTTGGTCATGAAAATTGCATTTAGGCTGATATGGACAACTTCTGTCAATGAACACTAACAATGCTCTAATGGATGGCGAGTTTTGGAAAACAAAAATTCATTGACATGGGGTTCTTTGGATGTTTTGAAAAGTTATAGTGAGTTTAAGAGAATTGTTGAAAAGTCATGGTGAGTTTTAGACAATTTTCCTTTTTTGTTCTAATCCAAAAGATTCACAAGTGGGTCCCACTTCACAAGTGTTTCGTTTCACCTATTATTATTTTTTTTTTGAAAAACACAACAAATTCGAGACCAAGGGCATTTAAAGTGATTTGGTGTATAAAGAGAATTGTATGGCATCTTAGAAAAGAAGTCAACTTCTTCAAATTTAACTCAATGTGCCATGTCACCTTAGTGATTCATGATCACCAAGGTGATTCAGGAATCTTCAATTTAACAGTTCAATTTCTTACCAATTCTGTTTGTTTGCTGATGTAGCGTGAATGACACATCAACAAAAACGGATGGCTTATGAAACGCTCCGGTGTCAAGCACCTATTTAAAGTACCCTGGAAAAGTCAAGGATCAAAAGATGGCAACGTATTGAGGCATATCGGCCCATATGTATCGTATCAGCAACCCTTTGATATGTCCTATACTGAATGTTTCAAGGTCCCACCTGTTTCAAGGAGTAGATAGGTCTTAAATCAACCCCCAAAGGAGGGCTAAGATATAACCAATACACCCCATCTGGTGTATTGACGTGTATTGATATTTTGAACCTTGCTTTTAAAGTACCCTTTTAAGGATAATGTAATAGAACATGCTATCCCTTTATTAATCTTCCACAAATTCTATTTACATGTGATAGTAAGGGTAAAATACTTAAATACACTCTGAATTTTCATAAATTAAATTAAATGCATCTTAAAATTTTCAAAAAAAACTTAAATATACGTTGTGAATTTTTTACCTTCATTTTCTTTCAAATTTTCATAAAGAAAGCTATTGTTTTAACAAGTAAAACGTAAACTTATCTATTTCAAATAGATGGTTGAATCTTGTATTTAGTGTGCATGCTATATACATTTCAATATTTAAGTTCATTAAATGCACGAAAAAAGAGTCCAGTATATGGCGATTTTAGTTCCATCATTTTACTGTTTGGAGGTATGCTATTCAGACTTCTGAATGTGAAGTCTTTGTCCCTACCATATGGAGTCGGTTAGACGAATCCTATTTCCTCCTTCCGTCCTCTTCTTTGTCATGTATATCCATCCTCTTCAGTATCATATCCATCCTTAAGAACTAAACTTAACCCATAATCTTAGGTGGTGTTTGGTAATGTGTTGTGGATGGATCATTTCGGCCTAAGTCATGAGATGAATTCCTCATCTAGTTAGTCGTGGATGGGACCAGTTTATATTATATTGTGGACCATTTTCGTCCATAACCCAAAATCTCGGCCACATATATCTCGTGAATGTGGCCGGTCCACAACATTTCCATAGTCTATTTTGATACAATATATCTATTCTACATACTTTTTTCTTTTTAATTTTTACATTTTAAAGTAATATTTTTTTAATATTTAAAATAATTTTTATTTTTTAATTGTTTTACTATTGTTTTTATTAAAATTAATATTAATTTATCGATGCATTTTTTCAATACATTTATCATATGAAATGTAAAAATTGGATATTTATGATCGAATATATAGGTCATTCATAAAATGTATATGAGATACATTGAATCAAAGAATTCAAATGGCACATGGTCGTCAACCAACCGGCGACCATAACCGAAATTCTTAAGCTCGTGGACAGGTTCATAGCCACCGAAGAGGAGATCAACCAGAAGGGCGAGGGTGCGCCCGAAAAGAGGAAGAGGGAAGGAGAGCCTTCCAGTCAAGGGGACAGCCAAAAGAAAAAGGATGCAGCTCGGGGGGCAAAGCCAGGTCAGTCGTTCCGAGCTCCTGTAGCGGACTGAACTGATTACACCCCACTGAACGCGAAGCGGGCCGAAATCTTGATGGTGATCAAGGACGCCCTGCATGTGAAGTGGCCACCCCATTTGAGGGAAAATCCCAATGAGAGAAATAAGAATCTGTATTGTAGTTTTCATAGAGATCACGGTCATAGTACCGAAAAATGTAAAAACCTCCACGACGAGATTGAGGAGCTCATCCGTCGCGGATCTTTAAGGAACTTTGTACAAAATAGTAATAATAATAGTAATAAAACAGGTTGGCAAGGGGAGCATGGTAAGGAGGCTCCCGAGTCCAACAGCAGGCCGGCCGAACAATAGCAGAGGCAGCCTCCGAAAGAGAGGCTGGAGGGGTCCACTACCCCCATGTTGTACTTCAGCAGCAGCTCGGACATCAGTTCGTGAAGCCGCCTGGGAAGAACAGAATCCTCCGAAGCGGCTGAGGACAAAAGAGCCGATCTTCTTCACGGAAGATGATGCGCGAGGGGTCCACTACCCCCACGATGACGCACTCGTGATAAAGCTAAGAATCAACGACTTCGAGGTCAGGCGCGTACTCGTTGACTCGGGCAGCTCGGCCGACATTCTCTTCAAAGCTGCGTTCGACTAGCTTCAGTTGTAGAGAAGTGACTTGAAGCCCGCAGACACTCCTTTGGTAGGCTTCAGCGAAGAAGTCCGACCCCTTGGGAAAATAACAGTACCTGTAGAAGTCGGCACATGGCCTTGCGTAGTCAGACTCAGCCATGACTTCCTGGTGGTCGCGACCCCCTCCCCATACAGTGCCATAATAGGCCGGCCGATCACCCATGTCCTACGGGCGGTGGTCTCCACCTATCATTTGGCTATGAAGTTCCCAACAGAATTCGGTGTGGGGGTAAAGCGGGGCGACCAACTCGAGTCGCGCAAGTGCTATGTTGCCGCCCTGAGGGAAAGACCAATGTGGCCGACGACATCGAATTGGAGCGGCCTACGGAGCAAGGTGAAGAGCAAGCCGTGCCCACGGAAGAAACAATCGCAGTCCCGACCTCAGCAGTAGACCCAGCTCGGACGCTTTAGATCGGTGCTTCCATCCAGGAACCACTATGATTTGAACTGGTAAGCCTCTTCAAAATTTAGATATTTTTGCATGTTCCGCGGCAGAGATGCCCGGTATAGACCCCGACCTTATAACTCACAAGCTGAATACTGATCCTATAGTTAGGCCCGTTAGATAGAAGAAACGCAACCAAGCCCCGGAGTGGTGGAAAGCGGTCGACGAGGAGATCGAGAAGCTCCTCGCAGTTGACTTCATAAGAGAAGTCCACTACCCTAGCTAGGTAGCCAACCATGTCCTGGTAAAGAAGGCCAATGGCAAGTGGCACATGTGCGTCGACTACACCGACCTAAACCGGGTTTGCCCAAAAGACTGCTTATCGCTCCCCATAATTGACCGCTTGGTGGACGCAACCTCAGGGCACGAGTTGCTAAGCTTTTTGGACGCCTATTCGGGCTATAACCAAATCAAGATGGACCCGACGGACGAAGAAAAGACTGCCTTCATCACGGAGTTCGGTCTATACAGTTACAAGGTTATGCCCTTTGGGTTGAAAAACGCAGGGGCA
The DNA here is from genome assembly GCF_000365185.1 of Nelumbo nucifera. The sequence goes on along the minus strand of NW_010729132.1, from coordinate 3,271,217 downwards.
ACCTTTCGAAGACTTGTAAATAAGTTGTTTGCGCCACTAATTGGCAGAAAAGTAGAATGCTATGTAGACGACATGGTCGTCAAAACTCAATTTTCACATGAATTAATACAAAATTTGCATTCTATTTTTGAAAATTTGCGTAAGTTTAATATAAGACCGAACCCAAACAAGTGTGTATTCGGTGTGACCTCGGGCAAGTTCCTAGGATACATTGTTAACATGCGCGGCATTGAGGCCAACCCGGACAAAATTAAGGCCACCTTAGATATGAGACCACCCTGGAATTTGAAGCAGGTTCAAAGGTTGAATGGTCGCATAGCCACCCTGAGCCGCGTTTGACGAACTCAAGAAATACCTCGCTAGTGTGCCGATCTTAACCCGGCACGAGGAGGGCGATGTTTTAGAACTGTACCTCTCGGCAAGCGACAAAGTAGTTAGTTCGGTACTAATAAAGGAAGTAGATCGGGTTCAACGACCCATCTATTATGTTAGTAAAGTGTTGTAGGGAGCAGAGACGAGATACCCAGAGATAGAAAGAGCTAGCATACGCACTGGTAATTGCAGCTCGGAAGCTCCGCCCGTACTTCCAGGCTCACACTGTTATCGTTCTCACCGACAAACCTCTGATGCAAGTCTTATTTAAGCCCGAGGTCTCTGGTCGGCTAACGAAGTGGGCAGTTGAGCTCAGCGAGTACGACCTCCAGTACAAGCCGCGAACTGCCATTAAGGCCCAAGCCTTAGCGGATTTTATCGCCGAGTGCACATTCAGCTCCGAAGTCCCCAGGCCGGTTGAGCACGAGGCTCCCAGCTCGGGTGAGCCTGAAGCTCCTAGGCCGATCGAGTCCGATACCCGTGAGGTAGCAGCCAGTGTGGCATCTCTCCTAGTTCGGCCAAGCGCGAGCTGGGATGAGGAGCCCTGGATCCTTCACGTAGATGGCTCCTCGAACCAACAGGGCAGCGGAGCCGGAATAGTTCCGCACGGCCCAAGTGGCACGAAACTAGAGTACGCGCTATGCTTCGAGTTCGTGGCATCTAAAAATGAAGCGGAGTACAAGGCGTTGATAGCTGGACTAGCTCTAGCCAGACAAGTAAAAGCCAAGCACATCGTTATCTGCAGCGACTCCCAGCTTGTGGTCAACCAGGTCACTGGCGAGTATGAAGCTCGCAAGCCAACCACGATCGCCTACTTAGCCAAAGTCAGAGAGGCCCTGCTCAACTTCCAGTCACACCTTATCAAGCAAATCCCAAGGTCGGAGAACGCTGAGGTCGACGCCCTGTCCAGATTAGCCAGCGCCAGCGACATCACCATGAGAACCGTGTACATAGAGGACTTGCCTCAGCCTAGCATTCTCGGGGGGGCAGAGGAGGTCGCTCCCGTAGCTCAAGTAGGGCCGAGTTGGATTGACCCGCTTGTGAGCTTCTTGCTACACGGGACCCTCCCTGCAGATCGCAATGCGGCCAGAAGGGTGCAGCGCCAGGCAGCCAAATACGTCATGATAGATGAACGGTTATACTAGAGATCCTACATGCTCCCCTACCTGCGTTGCTTGCAACCTACCGAAGCCGAGCTCGTACTCTGCGACACTCATGAGGGGTTGTGCGGCGAGCACTTGGGGGGCAGGGCCCTCGCCTAGAAGGCACTCCGACAGGAATATTATTGGCCAACAATGAAGACAGACACTATTGAGCTCGTTAGATAATGTGACAAATGCTAGAGACATGCCAATATTCACCACCAACCCGCTGCCGACCTCAAGTATCTCACCAGTCCGTGGCCATTTGCACAGTGGGGCATCGGTCTACTCGGGCCATTCCCGCCAGCAACGGGTGGGAGGAAGTTCTTAGTAGTAGCAGTGGACTACTTTACCAAGTGGGTAGAAGCCGAACCCCTTGTAACGATCACAACCTGAAATGTTCAAAACTTCTTTTGGAAGAATTTTACTTCAGTCGCACACCCTCAAGAAAATGGTCAAGCAGAAGTCACGAACAGAGCCATCCTCCGCGGACTAAAGGCACGACTGGACCGAGCTAAAGGATTATGGGAAGATGAACTACCTAGTGTTCTAAGGGCCTAACGGACCACGGAGAAGACCGCCACGGGAGAAACACCCTTCAATCTCACCTATGACACTGAAGTAGTGATCTCCGCAGAGATCGAAGTACCTACGCTGCGACTAGAAGCATACAGTGATCAGACAAACGAATATGAGCTACGTACCAACCTCGATCTACTCGATGAAGTAAGGGACCTCGCGTACATCAGGACCGCAGCCTACCAGCAGAGAGTAGCTCGGTACTATAA
>NW_010729132.1:3229927-3256624 GCF_000365185.1 Nelumbo nucifera | reverse complement strand
AGATTTTGGATCCTTCCTTGGGTGTGAACACCTCCATTGGGAGATATTGTTTCTCCGTATCAGGTATATCCTCCCTCCTACCYCTTTTGGTTCRGATCTGATTTGGTTCATGGTTCAAGATTGATCCTTGAAAATATGTTTTCTGAAATAGATAATTCGATTCCCTGCAAAGATGGGAGAAAAAAAAATTTGAAATTCGCCCTATCTATTCCRCAAGATTTGGGCGTCCATGTGATGGATATCCCATCCCTTCACGTACCTGACAAATCTGGGACAGCCGCGATGTCCCTTGTCGGATAGTATTGTGCCTGCCACCTCTAGAAAGTGTCTTGTACCTTATAGGCACGTACCCTACAGTGACGATCCCGCGTGTGCCACCTCAGTCCTGCCTGTAACGGCTACGACAGGTTGACAGTGGTGGTTGTACCTGCCCTATCAAAGGCCAGTGGGCCTGATGCAACGGAATTCTGTTATAAGGGGCCTTTTATCAGAGAACAGGGGTATCTTGAAAATCTCTTGCGCTATCTCACTCTTAGCCTTTATCCTCTCTTTGCTTCTTACACAGAATACTGACTTAATCGTCGGAATTTTCCCGCCGGGCAAACCCCCCGGGGATTCTTCTTCTTCCTCATCTCAGGTACCTCTCGGGAGACACACGAGTGCCAGCTAGGAGTGACCGGATTGCGCACCATCAACCACCTAAACTCATCCAGCCAAATCTCAGACCTACTAGGACCACCCAAGTCCCCAAACACTTTCAAAATTTCATTTGCCCCACTTTACCAGCCACCAATTTTTTTACAGCTCATCCATTGACAGGCCTTGTTGAACAACAACCATCCGCCTTTACCACTTCCCTGCTACACACCATTGAACCTTGTTCATACAATGAAGCTATTATAGATCCGAAGTGGTGTCAAGCAATGAATGATGAGCTTGAAGCTCTCAGCTGCAACCACACTTGGAACCTGACTCAATTACCTAAAGGCAAAACACCTATAGGATGCAAATGGGTGTATAAAGTCAAGCTCAAACCTGATGGAATTGTAGAACTGTACAAGGCTAGGCTTGTAGCAAAGGGCTACACTCAATTAGAAGGCATTGACTACAATGAAACATATGCTTCTATAGCCAAGCTTACTACCGTTCGATGTCTCTTATCCATTGCTGCGGTCCGAAAGTGGGAACTCCATCAAATAGATATAAATAATGCATTCCTACATGGAGACTTACATGAACAAGTTTATATGCTCCCCCCTCTGGGATTACTTAAGGATGACGATGCTCAAGTTTGCAAACTCCAACGCTCCATTTATGGCCTCAAGCAAGCCTCAAGACAATGGTTTGAGAAACTTGCCGTTGCACTCTATTCACATGGTTTTCAGGCCTCAAATGCAGATTGCACTTTATTTACCTTGTCTAGTCCAAACAACTTTCTTGATGTCTTAGTATATGTAGACGATCTTGTCATCATAGGCAGTGACCCCCGCCAAATTCATGCTCTTAAAAAATACTTGGGGTCATGTTTCCACATAAAAGGATCTAGGGCCACTCACTTATTTTCTCGGGATTGAAGTCTCACGAACTGAGACTGGTATACATCTTTGTCAGAGGAAATACACTCTGGACATTCTTTAGGATGTTGGAATGACTGGATGCAAGCCTAGTTCATTTCCAATGCTACAACAACACCACCTTGCATTAGCAACTAGGACGTTACTCCAAGATACATCCCAATACAAAAGACTAGTTGGATGACTAGTCTATTTACAAGCTACAAGGCCTGACATAACATTTGCTGTCAACATGCTCACACAATTCATGAGTGCACCTCGACAAGAACATTGGGACGCTGCACTTCACATTCTCAGATATTTGAAAGGCACAATTTCCCATGGCATATACTTATCTGCATCAAGTGGTTTAACACAGAGCTTATTGTGATTCAGATTGGGCCAGTTGCCCAACTACTCGACGTTCAACCACCGGCTATATCACAATGTTGGGTAGTTTTGCCCTATCTTGGAAGTCCAAGAAGCAAAATACTGTCTCAAGGTCTTTAGCAGAGGTGGAGTATCGGGCCATGGCCGCTGCAGCAAGTAAACTTCTTTGGCTGAAACGCCTCTTTCTCGACATTGGGCTTTCTCATGCCCAACCCATGCAACTATACTGTGATAATAAAGCCGCCTTATATATAGCAGCCAACCTGATATTTCATGAAAAAACCAAGCACATCGAAATAAACTGTCACTTTGTAAGAAATCTTATACAGTCCCGAACAATCATCACTTGCCATGTACCTTCAAAGATTCAGCTAGCTGATGTGCTTACCAAGGCTCTTGGTCGAGAACAATTTCACTCCTTATTGTTCAAGTTGGGCATGCTTTCTCCAACATCCAACCCATGTCTAACTTGAAGGGGAGTCTTGGCTGTATAACAAAATTAGTTAAACAGTTGTCATTCAGTTAGATAGTTGTTAAGACAGTTGTAAATCGAAGATGTACACCTATAAATATTTAACTTAAGTGTCAAACTGAAGACAATCTTTTCATTCTCAATACTCTGTCTCTGTACCATTTTACAGAAATAGTGCCACTTGCTACCATCTGTTTCAAGGCCAACACTGGTGAGACAAACCGCCTTGGAGCAGTGCCGCTTGCTAACATCTATTTCAAGGCCAACACTGGTGAAACAATCTCACCTGTCCTTCAAAGCCTGTAACCTCCGCTCTCCCCTATTTCACTATCCCCTTCTCTCTCTCTCTCTCCTTTCTCAGTTCTCAAACCTCCCCCTTTGCCTCTGTCTCTCTCAATCTCCGCTCTCTGATCTCTCTCAGCCTCCGTTCTTAGACCTCTCTTTACTTTCTCCGATCTTTCAATAAATTATTTTGTAAGTTCAATTTTGATTGGGTTCCATTGGAACGCAGTATGGGATTCCTGTTGCATGTTTAAGTTGTTTTTATTTTGAAAATTTGTAAAAGAATAAAGAGTAAAATAGTCTTTTTCATCTTTCTATTAATGACATTAACAGTAAAAGAAGTATTAGTTAATTATCAGAAACAGTAAAGATAATATGAATCAATTTTCAAACAGTAAAATATACTTAATCAATTAACTAAACCATAACAATAATTTAAAGCTAAATCATAAAAATAGTTTAAAAAATTTACCCTTTAAAACGCCCGTTAACGGTTTGGATTCGGTTAATATTAAAGATTTGAGAAAGTGGGTAATTAATTGTATGGACTGGTTGACGTAAAGAGTGTTGTGCAGTCCCCCTATGTGACCATCTTCATTTCCGTTGCCACTTGCCAGTTGCCTCCAACCACAATTAAAATTAATAAATTATGGCCAAAACCTGGTTTTATCGATATACTGTAATTATGCTGTGTAGTTAATTGACATTCTATCTTTTTATTATTTAGTTATTATCGTTCGTTAATATTTCATCAAAATTCATCCACATTTTAATTATTATTCACGCCATGAACCTTTGAATGAGAGCTCATGCAAAGGAACGTTGAGTCCGCTGGAAACAGCTTCCGCTACAATTACATGATGAAATTTTTTATCAATTCAGATTTATTTTTTTAAAATTTAAGGAACAATGGAAGATAAATTTGATATTTTATTTCTTTCTGTTAATATTTAATGATGATGTTAAAAATAGGATCAAGATTAAAAATATAGATAGAATCAAGGTTAAAAATATTGATAGAATTAAGGTTAAAATTAACGATGATGTTATAAAAACAATAGGGGTACTTTAAGACAATAACAGTAAAGATAGGATATCGATATATCCGATATGTTAGTAGTGACCTGTTAAGCAGTATCAATAGCTTCTTTTTTTTTTTTAATTTTTTTCCAAATCTAGCTAAGAAGAATGGGTTTAAGGCCATCTACTCTCTAAGATGATGTTTGGAAGTGTGGACGCTTTTTGAGACCGATTTTCAAGAAAAAATGCTAATGCTTTCAAGACCTGTTTTTTATAGGGATTTCTACGCTTAACCGACCTCCATAAAAAAAAACACTTTTACAATTTAAGCAATGATCAACACTATGCTGTTTGGTAAGGTAATTTTCATCACCGTTTTTTCATGTATGTATCGATAGATAAACACCATATAAGATACACATCGATAGAGTCCCGATTTACAAAACATGTCCAATTTTTCAATAAACGTGTAAACCAAATATTCATATATATGGACATTTATTGAAACATGTATGTGGATCTGACGTGATACCGTTATTTTTATTTTAAATACGGCCACTCCTAAATTGGTCAAAATCTCAAAACACCCACGGTAAAAATGTATCGAAGAACCACCGATATAATATTTGAACGTCAGATAGAATTAGTCAATTAAGTAAATAAAGATAGTTCAAGAAATTTGCCCATGGTCAAAACCTGGTTTTATTTATTTATCACTTTCCGTCTTCACCAATTCAATAATTCATATACCCGAATCGATTCTAGATAGAGACTGGACTGTACTCAATAAATAAATAAAATTAAATATTTTTTTGGGGCTTTGGGAGTATATAAATATATATTTTGTGAAATCCATCTAGTCCAGTTAATTGCGTTGAGGTTCAGCCCAGAAAAGCCCCCCAAAAAGATTAAAAAAAAAAAAAAAAAGAATGTGTCCGTTGTTACGAAAATCGTTTTAAATGGGTGGTCCTTCTCAAGAACCGCCACGTAGTGACTAATGACAAAAAATCCTTCTCCCTTCCCCATTTCCCATATTTGTAATTTTGTATGTATCTCTTCTCTCTTCTCTACGACGATCAACGGCGGAGATGGCTGAACCCCTACTAAGCCCTTTACGTTACGACGGTTACGTTACTACCACACCACTGGATATTTCCGGAGTTTTCGCTAAAAAGTCGCGGACTCGCGGGGGAGGGTGTTATGTGTGATGTGAACATGTGAACAGGTGAACAGTGATGGGGGGTGGTGGTGGTCCCCACACAGTCTCTCCCCTGACCCTGTTATCCATGTGAAAGAGCGAGTAATAGACAGACGTACAAATGGGGGCCCACATACCGTACGGTGAGGGAGCAGTCCGGTGCCGCACAGCTTTCACGAACGGCTTTGTACTTTACATTTTACATTTTGGACACACTCAGCACTCAGGAGTCAGGACGAGGGCCAGGCCCAGGAGGGTACTGCACTGCACCTGTTAATTTGATAACTTACTTTATTAATTAATTAACGGGGCACAATTGTATATTTCCACTTCTACCCCCCATGTTGGCCCGGACCTTGCATCCACAATTATCAACTTTACCCCTTCTTCACAGTTTAACATGGGTGTTTTAAGTCATTTCAACGTAAGGTGGTCCGCAACTCCGCATTACATCACTGACACCCCTCTCTCTCTCCCTCTCTCTCTCTCTCTACCTCTCTCCCTTCTTCCCTGTCTAGACTCTAGATCGAGGTTGAAGAAGAAGAACTGAACAAGGCAGGTACGATTCAGTGGAGGTGTTTCTTCGACAAGGTCTCTACTTCCTCTTCCCGGTCTTTGCATATTACAATTTCCTCTTCTCTCTCTCTCTCTCTCTCGGTGCTCATGCTTCCGCTGCAACTAACTTTTGAGGAATAACTGGGTTCACACTCATCTCTTCTCTACTGGGTGTTAAGCAGACAAAGCAACGAAACGATGCAAGCGAAACAGAAACGTCTCCGCCGGAACACCCGTCTCGTTTCATCGCAGCTCCTCTTCTTCACCACCACCCACCAACTTCTTCTCCACCTTCGTGTCGTCTTCTTGTTCGTTCCTACCTAAGTTCGCTCTCTGTCTAAGCGGGACCAACCTCTATCATGACTATCACCATGAAGAAACCTAAATCCACAATCTTCATTCCTTCTCCTTCATTGCTAACTGTCCTAACCGAAGATCTACTTTTACGAGTACTCGACAACCTAATTGACAGCTCTCATCGGAAAGCATGGCGTTTGGTCTGCAAATGCTTCCTCAGACTAGAATCTCTTCATCGCAAGGCCCTTCGAGTCTTCCGGCACGATTCGCTGCCGAATCTCCTTCGCAGGTACCGACTTCTTGAACTTCTCGACCTGTCCGTCTGCCCCCGTGTTGACGATGGTACGATAGCGTTCTCTTTTGGGGCTGAGCCTGGGGGGTTTTGTTGGACCCGGAGACTGACAAAGTTGGTTCTCTCTAGAGCCTGTGGATTGAGATCGAGTGGGTTGGAGGTGGTGGTGAAGTCGTGCCCGTCTTTGCAAGAGATCGACCTCTCTTATTGCCTGGGGCTTGGGGATCGGGAGGCTTCTGCTCTATCGCGTGCTACAGGATTGAGGGATTTGAAGTTGGTCAAGTGTTTGGGTGTGACCGATGTCGGATTGGCGAAGATAGCCATCGGTTGTACTAAGTTGGAGAGGCTTAGCCTCAAATGGTGCTTGGAGATAACCGATCTTGGAATTGAGCTTCTTTCGAAGAAGTCTACGGGCTTGAGATCTCTTGATATTTCTTATCTCAAGGTATTATTCGATTGTTCGTCTGTTCGTTCATTCTTTGTCGTGTTATTTTCTTGTTTAATTTTCTGGGTTGTTCTTAGGTGACGAACAACTCATTGCATTCAATCTCCTATCTCCGAAAGCTAGAATCGTTATCGGTGGTTGGGTGCTCCTTTGTGGATGACGATGGATTGCTTTTCCTCAGAAACCGGAATCCTCATCTTCAGGTTTATTTTAGTTATTTTACATCCTATTTACTCTTTTTTCTCCAACTTTTAGTCTGCAAATCAATAAAATCAAATGGTTTTTTTGGAGGAAATTGCTCTATTTTCTCCAACTTCTGGGTTCCGATCCTTGCCCGAAATAGGGGTTTCAATTATGTTTCTTTTTCACATCAGCTCTGAAACTCATTAATGAGGGTTCGAGAAATCCCTGATAATTACATAAGGTCTATTGACTCCTAATACGATAGTTTGCGAACAGAGCATGTCACACTATTACATTACTATTTGTAGCAAGAGAGGGTTGAATTCCGTACATGGAAATGCCAACTGCCAAATGCCATAAAACAATTGAAGAAAAAGATTTTACAAAGAACGGAGAAAGGGGATTTAGGGTTCATGATTTTTTATTTTGTTTTAACAAAAGGGGCAATTTTTCACGGGTTGCAGAGTATTGATGTATCAAGGTGTGAGAATGTGACATTATCTGGCTTAATCTCGGTAGTTGAAGGGCACGAAGAGAGTCTGCTTCAGCTTGGTGCCGGTTACTGTTGTTCTGTAAGTATTTCCTAGCTTTGCGAAAAATCTTTTATTCGTTAACATTGTTTCTGTGCGGTTCTGAATTTGGAACATGGATAATTTGATTTAACAGGAATTTGCCGCACCTTTTCTCAACCAATTGAAGGAGTTGAGAAATCTGAAATCGATTAGAATTGATGGGGCTCGAGTAGATGATTTCAGCCTTGGGACCATTGGGGCCAATTGCAAACACTTGGTTGAAGTTGGGCTGAGCAAGTGTGCCGGGGTGACAGATGGAGGCATAGCTGAGTTGGTTGTGGGTCATGCCAATTTGAAGGTCCTTGATCTCACCTGTTGCCATCTGATCACTGATGCATCATTGTCTGCCATCTCGGCTTATTGTACCAAGCTTGTTTGCCTCAAGTTGGAGTCCTGCGATTTGATCACACAGAAGGGGCTGGAGCAGCTCGGATCAAGTTGCTCGCTACTGGAGGAGCTGGACCTCACTGATTGTAGTGGCGTAACTGATATGGGTAGAGCTTGAAATTTGAATGGAATGCTTGCTTGACAGCCATTTCTGTGCAAAATTAGTTCAAAATTTTAAATTCAGTTCTCCTTATTTGCAGGGCTCAAGTGTTTATCTACATGTTCCGAGCTCCTCTACTTGAAACTAGGACTTTGTGTTAACATATCAGACAAGGGTCTACAACATGTGGCATCAAAATGCACCAAGCTTCGTGAACTTGATCTGTACCGGTGGGGTGCCTACCTGCTGACGGTTGGTTTCCTTTTTTGCATGCCATTTACCATATAATGAAGACGATCTTTGATTTATTTGTTACAGCTGCACGGGCATCGGAGATGATGGACTAGCAGCTGTGTCAACTGGCTGCAAGAAGCTGAAGAAGCTCAACCTATCATACTGCATGGAGGTCAGTGATAGAGGACTCAAATATATAAGCAACCTCAGCGATCTACAGGACCTCGAGATGCGGAGGCTGTTAAAGATCTCAAGCGAGGGGTTAATGGCAATTGCTGTGGGATGCAAGAGCCTGTCGGAATTGGACATAAAACGTTGCTACAACATTGACGATGTGGGTTTGTTGGCTCTTGCCCAGTATGCATGCAACCTCCGACAGGTTGATAACCTGATTCTTGGTCAAAATTTTCCTGAGGATTTGCTTTACTTGAAGAGTTGAAGTAGAGAAATGAATGGGAAATCCAATATAAACTCTAATAAGATTTTTTTTTTTGATGCAGATAAACTTGAGTTATTGTCCAGTATCAGATGCGGGGCTGTTTATGGCGATGAGGAACTTGAAATGCCTTCAAGATGCCAAGCTGGTGCACCTTGCCCATGTCTCGTTGGAGGGGTATGAGCTGGCCCTAAGAGTGTCCTGTGGGAGACTCAAAAAGTTGAAGCTGGTTAGCACCCTCAAGGACTTACTGTCATCCAACTTACTGCAGATCCTCAAGGCCCAGGGTTGCAAGATTAGATGGATGGAGAAGGCCTTGATTCTGGTTTAGAATGTAGAATGCGAGAACAAATTAAACAGTTTCTATTTCGAGCTTCTGGTGTACATTCGGGTCTAATGACTAGCTCCATTTGTCAGTTCTCTATTAGAGGATTCCAGTTCGGTAGTTTCTGAATGGTTGAACTTGGCACGAGGACAAGAGAGACAAGTTAATGCCTTCAATACTTTCCAATTCGATGGCTTGTTTGATTTTTTAAAGGTTCCGCTGTATTCCACCTTTTGTATTTGCATGCGATGAACGAGAACGTGAGACATCTAATCTATTTTCCTCAGGTTCAAAATATCGGGCGTATCGGCCTGTATCAAGGCTCATTTCTCCTTTTTTTTTAGTTATATTTTTTGAACTTGGTTCAGAGGGGTTGGTTTAGTCTAAAGTCCGTGACAATGAACTGGTTGAAGAGGTAGACGAGGACCTAGAAGGAAAGGAGTTCTCCATTGATTCAAATGCTGAGACAAACAGGCTGGCAGGGTCGCTAGAAGATAAAACAGGAGAGTTTAATTAMAGAAATAGCAGGCACAAAAATGAAGAATTAAAATACAAAAACCTACCTCAATATCAATATCAGAATTCAGTGGGAAGAGGCTTTATGCGGCCAATTGCATATAACAGATTTCAGTCTCGGTTCTTTCCAAGAAAAAGAAGCTTTACAAGTATGCCAAACCCAACATGGTCACGAAGTCCCTTTAACTCTTTCCTTTATATACAGTCCCCTCGCTCAACAATCTGTTGCTGTGTTATTTCTGTATGAACCTTGAACAAACTAATGAAACCAAGGAATAAATACAAATAACCAAAATCTACATATGGAATCCACTGGATTCTTAACCTCGAGGAAAAGCGAAACATGGGATAAAGCAGGAATCTGATACATAATTGTCGGACTTCCTCCAGGTGGACAAATTCCTCCTTGTTGAATGTTTTAACATTCAAGTAATCTTTGGTTCTCCGATGAACTTGGCCAACTGCAACCCGTAGACCAGCCAAGAACGCCAAGGATCAGGTCAACACTGGAACAAGCATTTACCTGAGGGAAAAACAAAGATCTTCAGAGAGGTGTATCATAAAGAACGGTGGCACAAACATGAAAGCTTATCACTCAGTCATACCAGACTGTCTAGATTCCCTTGAATGTGAAATAGCATGACACCCATTCCCCTTATTCTGTCAATCTCTGCCTGCTCATTAAAGGTATGTTAGACCATCCATATTAGAGATGTTCGCAGCCTAATTGACGAGTTTGGATGGGCTCCTCACATAGCACGCCAGCACGCCCAACAGCCCGTCCCCTGTGCATTAGGAACATCTCTCATATTTGTCATGGGCAAGGTTCAAAATACCGATACACCCGATATGCCGATATGGGCGTATCGGGCGAATCGATACAGCTTTTGATGCTTTTCTTTTTTTATTTTTTTTCGCAACCAGTTCAGGGGGAACGGTTTAGGGCTCCACCCCCTGAACCGGTCAGACCTCTGATACACCCACTGTAAGGGCATATCAGAGGGGTCCCGGAACAATACGTATCGGCCGATACGTGTCGATACTTTGAACCTTGTCATGGATGGAAGATGTTCCCAATGCACGGGGGATGGGCTGTGGGGCGTGCTTCGTGGGGAGCCCATCCAATTATCCAAATTCCTAATTGACCAACATTAACAAGCAACAGGCCTCTGAACACCAACTCGTGACTCACCACACAAGAACAAATAGAGATACCCACAGCTGTCAGCACTGATGTAACCTCTGCCATCATACCTGAAATTTTGGTGAAAACCAATTCATACTTCAAAATGTGAATAATGAAATGTACACAAGATTGAAAGAGATGCCGGGATCCCACAAACTCACAATGGTCTACGGTTTAAAAAAACGAGGAACGATGGAACATTAAACACTGTCATTGAGAACTGTGAGCTTACCTCTTCGATCTATGCATATTACACAGAACCATTGTATTGAATGCCCTTCAAGGTTGTGCCAGGAGGCAACTTTGCCCGTTTTCCAGCTATCCAAACCAGGCAGGACTTCCCTATACATTGGAATGTTGGCATGCATCAACTCTGCAATACCATTTCCTTGAGACAAAACCTCTCCTTTGCCCTTCAAGCTCATATCCTGAACATTCTTATTATGCTTCCCATTGACCTTAAGAACCCCAGCTTTACCATTATGAATGTGGAGAGGATCGTCGTTACTTCTCTTCAAATAAGAGAGTTCTGGAACATCTACAAGGACCTTCTTCCACATTGGTTCAGTATTCTTGGGAGATTTTGAGAACTCTTCTAAATCACTTTCATCTTCAACGTCAGCCACAAAGTTATTTACAGTATCTGCTGTTATTTCAATGGCAGACAATGCAGCTTGCTCTTTCAAGAACTAGACATAAGAAAAAATTCATTAGTGGAATAGCAGCATAAAAACAAAAGAACAAGTCAATCTTAAAAGAAGTACCCACTTTTATAATCTTGTGTCTGGCACTTCGAGTTTTTGCATGTTGGAGCCATTGCTGATGCCTCCGGAAAGCAGATTTGCTTGAAAGAGCCTAGATAAACATAAAATAGATATTATGAGCCATGAAAAATAAGTTAAGATGGCCAAAGAGTTTTTCCAACCAATTTTCATAGCTTTGCAGGATGATGTCCTTCAGAAAAAGACCATATTGAAAAAGGATAAGATTTTTAGCAAATGACAGAAGATGCATGGAACCAGAAGCAAATGTTAATTGAAATGATCAATGCTATCACCAAGTTTCACTTTTTAATATCATCTAGTCCCCTTTTGGATTACTCCTTTATGCTAACTAAAGAATCCCTACACTCAGAAGAGAGAGAACCTTTTCTCATTTTTTTTTTCTGGATCACAAGGGTTTGAAGGTGATGTCTAAAAGACATAAAATTTCATTACAGGCCTTCACAAGAGGCTTTTGGGAAGTCTGCACTCTGGTTATTAGGGATTTTTTTTGATAAAATAGTAATTGTATCCATTAATTAAAAGGAGAGAGAGGTTCCCTCAAACAGTACAGAGAATTACTATCATATAGATTGTCTGAGCAGCTAAGGGAAACAAAAGGCCAATAGAAATCAAATGCCTGAATCAAAAACAATCTGCGCCTGATGAACCCTGAAATCTTTGTTTTAGCAATTATCTTCTCCCTGGGTTTGGTTTTTCTGTCAAATACTGCTTTCCTCTCAATCCAGAGGCTCCAGAAAATGGCAAATAACATCAACTTCCACAGGATATTGCCTCCGCTGCTGAGATCCAAGACTAGCCATGCTGTTATCAGATCGGACAAATGCCTAGGCATCACCCAGGATCCGTTGGGTAACTGAATGAAGTGTAGCCAAATATCATACACATAAGAATAATGCATCGAAATGTGATTCCTCGTGTTGCATAAACAGAAGACTCCTTTCTCAATCAACCTATCAATCATTAGTATTTTCTCCACAATAGCAGTCCACAGAAAGAAGGTTACCTTGGATGGAACATGAGCCTTCCAGATCCATTTCCCAGATGCAGGCTCACCCCTTGGCTCCTGCAGAACCTCATAAAATGAATTTACTTAGAAAACTCCAAACAAGGCTGCTGTCCATATTCTCTATTCTTGGTTACCTGTATAGATCTAGACCTGCCTGACCTCTCCCAGAAAAGCCATTAATCTACCAGCTTCCCGGTCAAAGATATTACACCTCAATAGGTGATACCAATATAATGCTACCAAAATTTTATTTAAGACAGAATTCTGATTTTTGATGCTTGCATTTAAAACCACTTACAAACTTACAAGTAGGCTATGATCCCAACATAACCACTGTTCCATCTGTTGCTTGCAGCAATACTGAGGAAAGTTATTAGTAACTGTTTCTTCACTACAAAATGTCAAGGCCATGGATGATTCACCTGTCTTTACATGCCCTTCAGGAAGGAAGATCAAGACCATACATACATCTAGGGTTGTCAATGGACCAGATTTGGATTGGACCCCATCTAAACCAAAATCAATTTGGATGGATTGGATGGACCAACAAGACATGTTGAATTGGACCAGTCCAGACTTATGGTCCAAAGTATTTATTGGATTGGATTGGACCTGGTCCATCCATAATGAATTTATATTGGATTGGGTTGGATTGAGCCAATATCAGGTCCATTGATAGAAGATAAGAATATAGGTGTCAATGGACCAGGTTCGGGTTAGAATTAAACTAAATTAGAACAAATTTGAACAGATTGGATAGTCCAGACATTGAATTGGACTGGTCCAAAATATTCATTGGATTGGATTGGACTTGGTCCACTTGAAATGGACTCATTGGATTGAATCAGATTGGACCAAATCCAATCCAATTGACACCCCTACATACATCTATATGGTAGTATAAATCTGTAATATACATACATGCAAAGTTCAAAATTTCATCACATATCGGCCCATATTGGTGGGTCACTAATACACTAAATAAGAAGGCTTGCGTGGTTTGACCTATTTCAGGGGGTAGACAGGCCTAATACCTACCCCCTGACGTATTTTTGATAAAAAAAAAAAAAAAAGAATGAGCACAAGGTTCAAAGTACCAATAAACCCCTTGCACCGTATCAGGGCGTATTGATACTTGAACCTTGGATACATGTACACAAGCCATAAATACACTATGGTATACAATGTCAGGCAGGCTCGAGTTGGGTCAGCCAAAACTCAGACAACCTGAGGTCCCAACCCAAAAGGGAGCACCCAAGAAATCTGCCCATATTGAAGTGGATAATATTGCTCTCATCATCAGAAAAACGAAGAGATGGTTAATAATCAACCATAGTGTAAGCACATAATGCAGTTATCCTCCGTTCTAATCACAAGTGTTCCTTTTAAAGTTGGAATACCAAACAAAAGCCCTGATCTTTTTAAGAACAAGAGGACCCCATGCCTCTTTTTGCATGGAAAGCAATTAATTTCCCCCTTTTTAACTGTAAAGTAATTTATTTCATTCAGAGAACCAAATGATACAGAAAGAAGCCCCTGTACATAGGATACATGGCCACACAAGTATACCAATCAACTGTATCATCCATGTACAAAAATAACTATACAAATAAAAAAAAGCTTCTTCCTTTAAACAATATGTGATTTACCACCCAAGGAAATTACATTCCCATTAACTTCTTTGCATAGTTGTCGAGGCGACAAGGTGCCCTTAGAGTCTTCCTCGCCTAATCGCCAAACAGTTTTCTATAGCGTGTTATAACAAACTTTTATATTCTTAATTTTTTGAGGTTATAATGATAAAACAGACATTTTTAAACTAAAATATTCATTTTGTGTGTTTATATACTAATTTCCTTTTGTTATTTTCTTATTTGTTAGGGTTTAATCAACACAACATTGCTAAATGCTGTATTGAACCCTCAAAGACTTCAAAACCTGAACCAATAAGTAAGAAAGAACATAAAATGTTGTCCAATCAACACATTTTCTTCTTTTTCTTTACTAATTTTGTCTTCTTATATACTAATTTCTTCTTCTTCTTCCACCTTTTCTTTTCTTCTTTTCCTATAAGAGAAATAGGGGTTTAGCCCCTATATTTTTCGAATTTTCTTTTCTTTCTTCTTTTTCTTCTCATGAATATGTTGGAAATATGTTGATTTTTCTATACTTTAACATGAAGTTTATACTTTTCTTATGAAAATTATGGATATTTATTAAGGAAATATGATTATGGAACCTAGGGAACTACCCTAGGATACATGTTTTGTTTTTACTTCAAAAAATCCATCGCCTAGGCTACTAGGCGACTAGGCGCCCCCCTGTTGCCTAGCCTCGCCTAGGTGCCTTGAAAACTATGCTTCTTTGTAACCTCTTCTACTGAACTCTACCTTCAAATATTCTAGCACTCCTTTCCCCCCACACTTCCCAAAATACTGCCACAGGAATGATACTCCATGCAACTCTTCCAACCTTAGACCTTTTAATTTCCAGCCTCAATAAACAAAAAAAGACTTTAGCTTAAAACATTTTAGCTTAAGATCCCAACAGTTTTAACTTAAACCATGGTTTCTGGAAGTAAACATAGACCAAATACTTTGGCTCTCCAACCTGCAAGTCAGTACTCTTTGAACACAATACCTCTCTTCTTCCTTCAGCCTATGTAATTCTTTCATTTGGCCAGATGATCCTTTTTTCTTCTCCTTGCTAGATAATATCATTGAATCTGCAGAAAAATCTCAAATACCTTTATTGGCATGGTGAAGAAAGAAAATAGACCAGGCATAAAGATAAACTGGATAGGAGTCACAGGAATTCCTTTTCATCTTTTAGGCTGTGTTTGGTTTGAAAGAAAAGGTAGGGAAAACCAGTAAGAAAATATCATCATTCCTTATTTCAGGATGAAGTGGCCACTCGAAGACTTGAACTTGCATTCTCACATTTGTCATCCCATGATTTCATTTTGCATTCAAATAAATAAATAAAAAGGGTTTCCGAATTAGGTCAATCATGAAAGTTCCATAGATAACCATCTGTTTTTGTCACATGGAGGAACCTTATGGTCAACCTTAACAGTTCATAACATAGGGGATCCTCTAAATTGAGCCACTGGAGATAAACCATAGTCCCTACTAGTACAATCCATCCAAACTTGCAAAAACTTGAGTCAGGAAGCTATGATCAGGGAAAAAGAGATTCATATAATCATACAATTCTTTAAACTGCCCTTTCTTTTGGACTTGCTGTATGGGAAAAAGAACTAATCCATAGAAAAAGAAACCAAAGTTCAAATCTTTAACTTGCTTATTTCCCCATCACATTCACCTCAGTGGGACTTTACCCTTCCTAATCATAACATTTCTTAACAACTGCACTAGCATCCTCTTTGCTGATAACATCGACAGCCACTAACACAAATGACTCGGTCATCTCTCAACTATAAACTACTGCAGTACATTCTTCAGAATTGCTCTTCTTTAACCTTCTAGTCTTTCAATGTACAATCACAATATGCATCATTTAGTAACTAAAACATGGCCATAACATTAAGCTTAACTTAAACTAAAAACATGATGACATCATCATCATCATCATCACCACCACCTAAGCCTTATCCCAACTATAAGGAGTCAGCAAAATGAATCTTGTTCTGCCATTATGTTCTGTTCAGTGGCATATCCATCATTAAAAAGCATGATGATAGAATATTTATATATTTTCTCACATGCTTTGTTTGGACATGTTCAGCAAGAGAAGCAAATAAATAACTGCCCTGGTGAGGCAGTAGTTTGTGAAAGAGAGGTTTAATATAAGAAGAGTATGAAGTTAAAACTATCATAAAAAAAAATGAGACATAGAAACCTATCTTTGTCTTCATATTGGGATGTGAGATGAAAAGTTGATATAAACAAAAGAAAATTCATGTGCTTCCAAAAGTTTGAACAGAAATTTTCTGATCAACAAGAGAGACAAGTACAAATCATTAAAAGAAAAGTTCCATAGAAAAAAAGTCCACTCCTGCAATTGTGGGAGAATGATGAGTACTAACATTATATGTAATTATCTCTACAACTTCAGCATTAGCCAGTACATGCAAAGGAGAGACAAGATTACCATTGACCTGCATCAGAAAAAGTTGCTTAGTTTCTGATTCAAAAACAATGCTAAATCAATATAAGGTGAAGCAAGGTGGAACAAATCCAAATAACCTTTGCAGCAACCATTTTGTTGCCAATTTCAGTGTGTATCATATAAGCATAGTCAATCACTGTAGCTCCCTTAGGCAGGTTTTTGATCTGCATAACATGTCAAAAAAAAGAGTAAGAAACTTGACATCATAATATTTGAAGGTAAAATGCATGTAATTAACTGTTATCTTACCTCTCCTTTTGGAGTGAACACAAAGACACAGCTTCCTAACAAATCTCTGGTGATTGTGTCAACGAACTCCCTAGAGCTCATGTTCCCAACAAACTCCTCTTGCCATTCTCTAATAGCATTTAGCCAGCCAATCTATTGATAAACATCACATCCATAAATTACCAATTGAGACAAAGATTTGAAAGGAATTACAATGAAAATCTATCAAGAACTTGATATCAGAATGTGGTAAGGGTGATTGATCATCTACCCTGAGAGCAATGTTTGCATTGTTCAGACAGACTGTTCTTCCTCTTGAATTTCTTCCTTTGAGCATGGCATGTCCAACTAAATCAGTGACAAATACTTTCCCACTGTAGTGAGCGGCAATGCCTCTCTCAGCTATCAGATCCATCTCTTCAGTTCTTATCTGCCAAGAGTAAATAGAGATAAATATTTACAATAGATTCAAATGGCAACATTTAAGATCAAAGTACATTCAACATATTTTTCTTTATTGTTCATTTCTTCCCAAGAGAGGACAGTTTTGATATGGTACTTGGGGACTATTCTTTTTTTTGGATTTTGAGGGGGGAAAGTTGGTCAATGGGACTTTGGTTCCCATTGACCAAGATGCCCATGTTCTTTTTTCAAATCTATGTGAGGTCCATGGAAAATTTATTTTCCCTGGGTGGGTAAGTGATACCCATCTCCCAGGTGGGTAAGTAATTTTCCCACCTGGGGGGAAAGTTGCCAACACTTGTATGGGACAAAATTGTCCCTTTTAATAATGGTTTTTATGGCTAAAACATCCATTTTCTTATTTACCTGGGAAATAAAATAACATGGGTAAATGCACTTACCTGGGTAAGTATTTCCTAAGAAACACTTATCCGGGTAAATGCATTTACCTGGGTAAGTAACTTCCTGAAAAGCGAACAGGGCCTTAACAGGATGGAATGGCAAAACATGATTCATGTAGCCAACCATATATGGTTGGATAAGACTTAGATGATGATGATGATGACGACGATGATGATGATATCCAATGCATGATGGACAGATGGACATAAGTTACCTGAACTTCTAGCCGAAACATGCTCTCATACAGAAAGGGGATCACCATTGTGTGAAGACTTTGATAACCATTAGGTTTTGGGGTTGCAATGTAGTCTTTCATCTGATAAAAGGATAACCTTATATTTCTTTTCAACTTTTAAGATAGAAATTAAGAGAAACACAAAGTAGAGACAAGAAATTGTGGACTATACGCACAGCACGAGGTATGGGGGTCCAAATTCCATGGACAAGTCCAAGAACATGATAGCAAATCTGTATACAGCACAATAATCAGCAAATGGTAAATATCATGCATAAGTAGTCCAAATGACAGAACCTGAAACTTTGACATAAACAAAGATTCACCTGCTGTGCACTACATAAAGGTCCTACTCCAATACATGGCTTTGGTTTTATGATAATACGAAGCTGTTACATGAAGGAAATGTAAACAATGAATTAAGTATAATACAGATTTGTAACAGATTCTAATGATAACTCCAGATTTTTCTCAATAGCAAATCAAAACAAACCTGTGCAATTTGGTTGACCTCATTTATTGAACCTTTGGACTTCAGAACAGCTTTATAAATACTGTAACACATAATAATAGCAGTGAATAAACATAGATGCATAAAAACAATGCATCATAATCACAAACAATGATTATTAACAAAAAAAGAAAAAACATGAAAGTTAACAGACTCGCATTGAAGAAAACTACACAAAGATTGATTGATTTGAAAAATCTAGAATTCCCTAATGAAACCATAGAGGGACCAGCAGGGCAAGGGAATTTAAAACAAAGTTACAAATTCTCCCCATTTACCTTCTGAATAAAGTCTATCTTATACAATCTCCTGAGAAAAGTTGAAAACCAGTCATTGTTGAAAGTTTTGTGATAGAGTTAAGCAGCTCCTTATGCTTCAATTAATCTTAGAATTTCTTGCCCTTGAGTTCTTTTCTTATTTCCTTTTATATGCATGTCTTAAGGAGGGGTGGTATGGTTAATGTAGCATAACACTTCATCGAAGAAACAAATAATACAGGGAAAAAAAAAAGAATTCCCAAGGACTTCAGGCACATATTGATTAGTTGCCAGTTAGATGTTAGTCTGTCCTTCAAATCTGATATAAAACTGATAAAAGAAATAAGAAAAGTGAGAGAGAAAGAAAGGTTACAGGAGAATAGTAGAAGAAGAGAGTTCGATGGTTCTCTCTCTCCCTTCACTAATCTTTTATTAAACTTAATTAATCATGCTAATTACAAGTCTGCCCTTTAAGTGGGCGGCCAGCAAAGTAGTAATTTAAAAGAACTTAAAAAGAGGTTAACAGGCCCATTAAGAAAAGGCCCATTAACACATAAAACAGATATAACATTACTTAAACATAAAAGAAATATTAGGGCCCATTCAGCCTAGTCTCTCTACACTCCCCCTCAAGCTGAGCATAAATGTCAATCATGCCCATCTTGCTTATATAGTGTATCAGATTTCCTTTTAGAACACCTTTGGTCAAAACATCAACCAACTGCTCTTCTGAAGCAATAAATGGCAAGCAGACTTCCCCTGAAGCAACTTTCTCCCTTATGAAATGTCTATCAACCTCCATATACTTAGTTCTGCCATGCTGAACAGGGTTATGTGCAATGTTGATAGCTGCCTGGTTGTCACAATAGAGCATCATTGGCTTTTCATAGTCAATACCCAACTCTCCCAAAAGTGATCTTAACCACAATAATTCTGACACTCCATGTGCCATTGTCCTGTACTCTGCTTCAGCTGAGAATCTGACAACTACAAACTATTTCTTACTTCTCCATGAGACAATGTTCCCTGCCATCAAGGCACAATATCCTGAGGTGGATCTTCTATCATCAATACATCCCGCTCAGTCAGCATCAGTGTATGCCTCTAGCTTCATGTGTCCATGCTTGGCAAACAGAATACATTTCCTTGGAGTGCCTTTCAAGTAGCACAAAACTCTTTCTGCAGTTGCTAAATGTGTATCTCTAGGAGAATGCATAAATTGACTAATAACACTTACTGCATAGGAAATATCTGACCGAGTCATGTAGAGATATAACAACTTCCCGAGCAATCTCTGGAACACTCCCCTATCAGTCAACAGTTCACCATTAGTAGCAAAAAGCTTATGGTTTAGGTCTATAGGGGTAGAAGCCGATTTAGCACCAAGTTTACTAGTCTCTACAAGGAGATCAAGAACATACTTGCATTGAGAAATGAAGACACCATCCTTAGATCTAACAACTTCAATTCTCAAAAAGTATCCAAGATCCCTCAAATCTTTTATCTCAAATTCAGTGTTAAGAAATCTTTTGAGCTTAATCACTTCTTGAGTGTCATTACCCGTAACCACAATGTCATCAACATAAACAATCATAAAAGTCACCAAAGAGTTACTTCTCTTCACAAACAAAGTATGGTTAGATTGAGTCTATGTATAACCAAAAGAAACAAGGGCAGCTCTGAGTCTCTCAAACCAAGCTCTAGGGGACTGTTTTCAATTTACACACATTCCCTTGCATTTCCTTTCCATACATCCCTGGAGGTAAAGACATAGAGACCTCTTCATGTAGGTCTCCATTCAAAAAGGCATTTTTAACATTAAACCGGTGAAGAGGCCAATCAAAAGTAGTAGCTAGAAACAACAAAACTTGAATTGAAGTCATTTTAGCCACAGGAGCAAAAGTCTCAAGGTAATCAATACCATACATCTGAGTGTAACCCTTAGCAACCAATCGATTCTTAAACCACTCAATAGTGCCATCAGAATGATATTTGATAGTGAATACCCATTTACAACCCGCTGGTTCCTTCCCTTTAGGCAAGTCCACAATATCCTAGGTATGGTTCTCATGCAAAGTATCTAGCTCAGTCATCATAGCATCCCTTCATTCAAGTTTGGACAAGGCTTCTCGTATAGACCTGGGAATCACATGGGTAGAAACAAAGGCAAGAAAATAATAATAGGTAGGGGATAAAAGGTTGTAGGACAAATGTTTAGAAATACGTGTTGTACACTATCTGCTTGCCTTTGCAAAGGGCAATAGGAAGGTCAAGATTTGGGAAGGTAGTAGGTGGGTCAGACGAAGGTTGACCTGTTACCTCAGTAGTGATGGGACTGTCCCAAATCTCCTTGGCTGAGGTCATCTAGAGGTAACGCTAACTTATATGGGTCTGCATAGAGTTGACCAACCACCCAATCGCTATGTAGTTCTCCTGCATCCATTTCTCATACGCAGGGTCTGTCTCTGCAGGTTTCACCTTATTACTTGTGAGATACCCTAGTTTACCTCAACTGCAAACATAAATCCGTATGGATTGTGCCCAGGCTAGATAATTGGTTCCATCTAGTTTAATTATGGCCACACTAATCTAGTTTAATTGTGGATTGTGCCTCGGCATTTGTTTCATTTCACTTTCAAATTGCTCCATTGATCAAACAAAAATTAAAAAACTAGTTTTTCAGTCTTTATGGACCTAACTGGGGTCAGTATAGTACCTGGAGATTATAAAGCTAGGGTTTCACTACACCCGACTATCGGAGAGGAAGAGAGAAGTTGCCGCTCCTACCAGAGCTTCCCAACCTCCTTCAAATCTCAACGCACACTTCCGGGGATCAAAATACACCTCCCAAGCCCTAAGCGCCACACTCAATCCTTCTCCTTAACCTGTAACTTGAAATCTCTCTAGTCGGCTAGGGTTTTGAGCAGAAAAAATACAGTTTCAATTCCTAGCAATTTATGGCTAGATTCTAACTCTCCAAACCCTTTACCAATTAGGCAAATAGTCCTCTGACTGATCAGCAACTTATCTCTCCATACACTCTTCTAACCGTAGGGTGTATGGGAAAAAAAAGAAAAAGAAAAGTGGAGGAAGAACAGCTTTGGTACCAAGATGTGAGTCTGTCCTTCAAATCTGATATAAAACTGATAAAAGAAATAACAAAAGTGAGAGTGAAAGTAAGGTTACAATAGAATAGAAGTAGGAGTGGCAATTTTTCACCCAACCCGCTGAACCCACCCAACCCACCCAGTATCTAACCCGCCCATTTACTTGGCGGGTTGTGTGATCAACCCGTCACCCAACCCGCCGGTCCCGCCCATTTAAATGGGTTGGGTTGGGTTGGGTTGTGGATAACCGTTGTTAACCATTATAGACATTAGTATTAATTCCTTAGCCTTTTTCTTATTTTCTTCATTTGAATTAAATAATTTATAATTAATGCATTAATTTTCTATTAATTATTGACTAAATTTAGTTGTCTTAAATCAACACATTCACCCAACATAAATCCAAATCAATTTGACCCAAGTCCGGACCAGTTCAACGCGGTCTGACCCGATCCAACACATACCAATCCGAGTCGACTCGAATCCAAAATAGACCTTGGATGGGATGGCTTGATACCGCTTGCTTTGCCTGGTTTGGGTCGTCCGGTCCAACCATTATTCAAACTGCCCGGGTCGACCCAAATCCGAAACGGGTCGGACCGGGTGGGGTCCGAACCCTAAACCGCCCCGCTTGCTTTGCCCAATTTGGTTCATATCTGTACAACCCGACCCGAATCTGTCCCAGCCCAATTTACTTCTTTTGACCCGCTTCGGGCCAATTGGTTTGGCCCCAAACCCGTGCACAAACCTGATATGAGCCGACCCAAGTCAATCCACCATTTGACTAAACCGGTCCGGTCTGGTCTGACCAAATTGAACTGTCCCAGTCAGGATCTAGCATGACCGAACTGAACCGGTCCAATCGGGTCGGGGTCTGGTCCAACTGGACTGAACCAGTCCGATCGGGTTTTGTCCGACCAGACTGATCCGGATCTAAATGGTTCAACCACTCTTGAACTTGATGCGATTACCTCGAAGACAATCTAATTAGATAGTTCAAGTTGGTCTGACCGGTTTGAACCTATGTGGTTTGTCAAATCCGAAACCCGAACATAGTTAAATGGCTTTACTGCTTGTATAAAAATAACATGCATGTAATGTAATTTGAACCTTCACCACTTGTGTAAATAGCAACTACTATTACCACTAAGCTATGACTAACTTATTTGTTAAAAAGGAGTTAATTTTTTGTTTTAAGTACATAAATATAAGATTAATGGGTTTGGGCGGGTTTGGGTTGAACCCAACCCATTTAATTTTATATAACTGGGTCATTGACGGGTTGGCGAGTTAAATGGGTTGGGTTGAAACTCAACCCAAACCAAACCCAACCCAACCCAACCCACCCAATTGCCACCACTAAATAGAAGAAGACAGAGAAGAAGAAGAAGAGAGTTTGATGGTTCTCTCTCCCTTCACTAATCTTTTATTAAACTTAATTAATCATGCTAATTATAAGTCTGCTCTTTAAGTGGGCGGTCAGCAAAGCAGTAACTTAAAAGAACTTAAAAAGAGGTTAACAGGCCCATTAACACATAAAACAGATATAACATTACTTAAACATAAAAATATATATATATATATTAGGGCCCATTCGGCCTAGTCTCTCTACACAGTGTTGCAAGAGAAGCATGAAGCTTAAACCATAAGGGAAAGCTCAGGGAAAACACTTGAAGACGATGACTTTAATGACTCATGTCACAAAGCATAGAAGGGTTATTGATAACTAGCCAATAATGCAGTTTCTGGGTGATATAAACGAAATGAAACAACTTCTTAAGATTGATTTTTTTTATATAAAATGATGATTAGCCATTCTCTTTTATTTCTTCTTTTCTATATACAAATGAGAGAAGTGGTAGATGCAGAATTGCCATGCAATTATGGGTTTAGAGGGAGAGAAAAGATAATATTAAAAGTCTTAACTCTAGATCCTGCACAAGGGATAAACTGTGCTACTCTTGATTTATTAGAAAATATAAATGGGATCAAACCGTTAATCATGGAATCACCATACAGCAACACTTGAAGGAAAGATTGTATTAAATTGTCAAAAGAGTTTGCATGATATTTATAATGCCGATTTGAATTTATATATATATATATATATATATATATATATATATATATATAATGGTAAAATCTAGGGGCCATTGCTTGGTGTAATGGTAAAATCTCTAGCTGGCAAGTGTGAGAACGTACGTTCGAGTCTGAGCAGCCACTTTATGCAAAAAAAAAAAAAGAAAAAAAGCCAAAGTTTAGGTCTGTATCCAGTCCACCCCTCCCAAGACCCAAAATTGGGTAATGGCTTTTATATATTAAAGCAAAGCCCTCAGACAAGAGGGCTTCCCCTTCAAGCATGCTGCTAGCCTCTTATTCAGAAAAACAGGTAAATAAAAATTCACTACAGATCCATTAGTAACAAATCAAATCTAATTTAGTTTCCTCACTCAAATACACCTGTTTTACATTTCATGATTATTATAGAATATATTAGTAGATCAGTTTCTCTGAGTCATGACTAATCAGACTTCCAATTTCTCCAAAGTATTAAAACACTACTACTGAACTTGATAAAGTTCCTGAAGGTGTAAAGTCTCTTGAAATTTCATGATCGTGTCCTTAACTCCTAGCCTTTTATTTGGCAATAGCTAAACTATCTTAGGAATATTCCTAACTGATGACATGTAACCACTCAGTTATATTTGGCAAATTGTATATCCACCGTTTGGTACAGATACATGAAAAAATGCATTCATCATGTCTCATATGATGTATAAAATGATTACGTCAAACTTGAAGTTACAAGTTGTCTCCTAGCACAATTAACCATCTGAAGATTCTGAACATCCCATTTATTTGGTAGCATATCATGCAAACCCTACAACAACCTTATAGTAACAACTTTAGCATAGATTGTGGCTATCAGCATTTTTTGGGGGATATTACATATTACACATTACAGGAGATTAAGGGGTGGGTTTTTTTTTCACTAAGTAGGCCAAAATTAGTTTTAAAGCATATAAAGAAATAGAGCTGAGGAATATTTCTTAACCTGTAAAGTTCCTTACATACAGAGCGGACTTCTGTTTTTACAGTCATAAGATCCAAGAACTGATCATCCTCAATTTTCTTTGTTAGAATTCTCTTTGCCTGGAACAAGGAAAAAGGAGTTCATCAACAAGAAAACCATAACCCAGAATGATTGGATAATACTTGGGATTTAACATCTTCCTGGTCCTGATATTAAACATTAAAACCTTGTTGATAGCAATACAAATAATACCTCCAAGAGTTCCTTTTCATGCTCTTTATAAAGGTCAGCGACTCTTCTCTTAACATTAGCATAATCATGGGCATTCATGTACATGAAAGATAAATTCTCCAGTTCTGACTGCAGCAAGTCATCACAACATATATGTTTAAAAAGTTGAAATTTCTCTGACCAGAAAAGAAAATCATGAAGCAGGTACAAAGGAATACAAGATAAATAGGTAACCGCAATGTGAAAGACATGATAAATTTTATGGTTCAAGACAGATGGCAAGGGAAGGAAATTTTACAGCTTTATATGTTCAATATTGAATTCAGTAAAACCCAGGCCCTTCTGGGTTAGGTGGGGTATTGAGGAATGAAGTCGGGAATGTGATAATTATCTTCTCAGGTCCTTTAGGAGTGGGAGACTACTAGAGCAGAAATGTTAGCTGCCCTGCAAGGTGTACAGTTTGCAGCCCAATTACGGGTGGAACAGCTAATAGTTGAAGGTGACTCAAAGGTTGTAATAAGCTGGTTGCAGGACCCAGAGTCAGTAGTTTGGTGCTTCAGGAATGAAACTAAAAGTTTAAGATGCTGACAAGAAACATGGACCTAAGAATACAATGGGTTGGGAGATCAGCAAATGCTATGGCGGACTATCTAGCCAAGCAAGGGGCAGCTAGGGAAGTTTTGTATTAGGCACAACTGTAACTTATTGCTTTTGTTTTCTTCTTTAGTGGAGAGATCACAGCTCGTGCCTCTCCGAAGGCTGCTTGTATGTGCTAACATTTCCAAATTAATAAAAGGTTCATTTATTTATCAAAAAAAAATATTGAATTCAGTAAAACCGAGACCAACATTAAAGAAAATAGCTTAATGCCCTGGTACAACAGTATCAGATACTTTTCCAAGGACCTGAAGCCAGAATTCACCATTATACAAGTAGATAAAGCAATGGTGGAGTGGGTATTTCTTAATGTATTATTATAACCTAGGATGGTCAAAATTTAAAAGAGAGGGAGGACTATAGAATCAGTTGTGCAGTAGGATACTGATCTCAAATTATGACTGGATGATCACAACAGGTTAATGACAAAAATATTATCAGCATAAATTTGCAGGATTGGATGTGAGCATGGAAGCCAATCTAGAACTCAAAAGCAAAAGATAGGCACTTGTCTTTCTAAGATGTGGTTTAAGGGCTCAAACCTTAATTTGGTACATTCCCAGTAACTTGGCCAGGGGGGCAAAAACCTGCAATGTCTCCAATGCAATACTGGACTACAAACAGCAAGATATCAACTTTAGAAACAATACTACTAGACAGCACATTGGCATCAAAATTGAGGATGGTAATACCTGCTTATGTGGAGGCATATATGAAAGTGTACGCATATTATGTAACCTGTCAGCTAGTTTGACAATAATTACCCGAACCTGAAAAAGGTTTCTGGATTAATGGCCAACAGAGGTGGTCCTATTGTTGATTGATACAAATACATTTTCTATAAATAGATACAAATACAATAAATGAAGGAGAAAAAATAAAGAAAATCACCTCTTCTGTCATGGCTAGAAACATCTGCTGCAGGTCATCAGCTTTTACATCCTGGGCTGTACTGTTCTCATTTTTATATTGAAGTTTACCCAGTTTGGATACCTGAATTACAAAGACCAAGGATATCAACCCAATTTTTAGAAACTTATCCAAGTTGTTAGAAGTCATATGTGTGATGAACTGTAGGATATAAATGGCAATTATATATTTCTTTTATTACTCAAGTGGGGAATTGTTGGAAAACGTGGGGTTACTGGTTCAGATCTGAAAATAGAATTGTATATATTCCTAGGATTGTGGAAGGATTGATTTAGAAA
>NW_010729132.1:3192655-3208479 GCF_000365185.1 Nelumbo nucifera | reverse complement strand
CTTCTTCTTTCCTCTCTTCCTTCTTGCTGTTTACTTTACTTTTCAACTAACAAACAAAACAGACTTCTAGGGCAGGCCGAACTTCAACAGGTTTCATGGAAGTTGTAGAAGCCACCACTTCCCAATTCCTGTAAATGTCTTCAGCTGAGAAGTCTTTAAACAAATCCAAAGTTTTCAACCAATGAATAGTCATAATAATTATCCTTTCTACAACTGCCTCCTTGGATTTCTCCACTCCTTTAAAGATTCTATTATTCCTTTCTTCCCAAACTGACCATAAGATAGCTCTTCTTGTGGCTCTCCACATTAATCTTCAAGAAGTTGGATTATCTCTGAGCCCATAAGTTTATTTTGTTACAATCAGGTGGCAATTCACATTCCAGTGTTCCATGAAAGAACTAAGCACATAGAAGTGGATTGTCACTTTGTGCGGGAAAAGGTCACAAGTGGGGACATTGTCACACCTTATGTGAAGTCAGAAGAATAGTTAGCCGACCTCTTCACTAAAAGTTTGAGCTGGCCAAGGATGGATTACATCTATAACAAGTTGGAGCTCCATGACATTTATGTTCCAACTTGAGAGAGGGAATATTAGAAGTCATATGTGTGCTGTACTGTAGGTTATAGATGGCATTAATATATTTCTTTTATTACTTAAGTGGGCATTAATGTAATTTTACATTTAATTATAATGTTAATAAAAGTTGAGTGATAGTTAAGAGAGATCAAATTGATCTCCCTGCTTGAACCCTTTTCTTCCTTTCTTCTCCTTATTCTGAGTTTATTTCAAAGCAGATCACACACAAACTATAGAGCCAACAAACAAACAGAAGCTGGATGTGAGCAATTACCAACAAATAAAAAAAGTACCTTAGTCTCTCCTTCAACAATATGGCGTACAGTGGCACCAAACTCCTCCTCAATTCTTTCAAAAGTAACAACATTTGTGTCTTCAACTGTGTCATGTAATAATCCAGCAGCAATGGATTCCCAGTCCAATTCCTGGAAAAAAGAGCTAATGATGGTCTATATCACAGATCACAACAAAAACTAGGCAGGAAACCTCTTAAGAAATTAAGTGATCATATTGTTTGAAAAATTGACATTCTTTTAAAAGAAAAAGTATTTGTCATAAAATTTGTGAACTTTACAAGTTCTCCGAGAATACGTGCAACTTCAACAGGATGAATAATAAAGGGTTCTCCACTTCGTCTTTTTTGACCATCATGAGCCTCAAAAGCTAGCTGCCCAAATCAAATAACCAAAAGGTATAAGCACATTACGAAAGATGGCATGCAAGAAGTAGCAATAAAATTGTCGATGGTAAACTCTACAAAGGATCTACCTTCAAAGCATCATGGACCAACTTCATCTCTTTTGGTGGAAGATATGAAATAGTTGGTTCAAGGTCCTGACAAAATCAAAACAGGTAACAAAGATCAATACATCTATAAGCCGAGTCGTGAACAGCCATCAGAATAACTTAGATGAGTCAAGCTGGCATAAAGAATGAAAGCAAGAAGATTGGGATATAGGCAATTTGCGCAGAAGAATTAATAAAAGAAGCTGAAGATAAGGAGTGAAAACAGAACCAACAAGATGAATGGATTGGTAAGCTGTTTGAAAATTCTCTGGGTAAAGTATAAGAAGTTAGCTTCTGGTGTTAAACAACTATTTGAATCAAAATAATAAGCAAATAATGGCAAATAAAACCGAAGACAAAATCAACATGACTCCAAAATACATGAACAGAATATCAAGAAAGCATTTCCATAAATTACGATCTCATATTCAATGAAACCCAAAATCTTGATAACTCCATCAATGCATAATTTGCAACCACAGAAAACAATAACATCTTTCTCCAATACAAAAGCACAAAGCATCCTGAACACGAGTAGTTGGAATAGAATTTGAAGTTATTCCAAGCAATATCATTTCCCCTTTCCCGTCATTAACACTTAAATTCTGGAGGGAGAATTTTGAAGTCATGCTCTCCATTAGTCAGACACATCCTAGCTCTGATGTCAAGCCTGAAATCCATTTTAGATCCTGGAACACAAAAGATTTTATATCCGACAGTCTATGTCGATATTCATCTGGGAGAATTTTGAAGTCATGCTCTTCATTAGTCATACACATCCTAGCTCTGATGTCAAGCCTAAAGTCCATTTTAGATCCTGGAACACAAGATTTTATATCCAACAGTCTATGCCAATATTCATCTGGGACTGGAAAGTTAAGTTGTGAGCATTTGCAACAAGTCATCTCCATTTAGTAAACTCATCCATTGGTCAGTTTGGGAATCTAATTCCCAAGAGGTCCTATGCACTAACATTTCAGAAGTGAGAACTGGTCTAATATACACGATTGAACTGTTTGGATGGTTGTCTGAACTCAAAAACTAGGTTCAGGTACAAATAATCCAATAGAGCACACAAAGTGATCATATTTAGAAAGAGATGTTAGATCATGTTGTTAAACCATGAAGCCATCCAAATTACCTGGAAAAGTGCCAAAAAGCTTGGTCCCTCAATAAAAGAAAAAAAGTAAAAGAAGAAACAAAAAAAAAAATCATTTCCAGAAGAATGATGGGTTAGAAATAATAAATCTATAAGCCTTCTAAGTTTCCCCATCAGAACATTGAGTAATAGGTTATTTTTAGATCCATTCTGAATATTTTTAGAGGATAAGTTGCAAAAACAGGAGCTAGGATGTTGACAAAGAACAAATGTGCTAAAGTCCACATAGGGCATCTGAATTTGGTAAATAGAGATTGTTCTCACACATTATAACTTATGCAATCAAGAGAAACATATTTGACCTTATTTTTCTGACTTTTGCATTTTTAAATTGTTTTAGCTTTTGATTTTTAAACCTTTTTCTGAATTCCACACATAAAGGCATTGATCATCTAAGTTTTCCGAACTCTAGATGGAACCTAAACAGAGAACTAGCTGACATTCTTTAAACCCTGACAGAATGGTCATTCTCAAGCTTCTTGGGCTTTGTCAAAAATCCATATATACATTGTTATATATATATATATATATATATATAGAGAGAGAGAGAGAGAGAGAGGGAGAGAGAGAGAGAGAGAGAGAGAAGGTAAAGTATTATATTGATAGATAGAAAGTAAAGGATCATGTACAACAAGAAGCTGTACTCAGAGGCTATACAAAAGGCTACCCCTGCAGCACTAAACCCCCAAGCCCTGATTTACAAAAGGATTTTTGTATGCAAAAAAGGAATTATAATCTATATTCTTAAATAGCCTATGTGTAGCCAACCATGAAAACATCTTCCCCAACACCTTCTGAAAAACTGTTTCAGCCAATCTGCATTTGTTCTTGAACATTCTTGCATTTCTTTCCTGCCACAAACACAAAAAAAAAACAGCAGGAATCAAGTTCCAAGCCGATTTTCCTCTTTTGCTCAGTCCTTCAACCCTCCAACCCTTTACAAACTCCACTACTGACCCTGGACAACAGCTCTTTACTTCAAACAAATTCCATATCTTAGATCAAATTTCATACAAAAAGCTGCAATGTAGCAACAGGCGATTCACTGATTTGGTTGCCCACTTGCCCTGCACACATCACCCAATCAGCTGAATCCAAAACCATACCCTTCCATACCAGATTGCCTCTAGTCAGAATTCTGTTCAAGTACACAGTTCAAATGAAGAAAGCTACTTTTGTAGGAACTCCCTTGCACCAAATGATTTTAACTGGGACTGAATGCTCTTATGAACCAACAGATGCATTGTGAAAAGAGTTCAAGAAAAAAAAAAAAAAAAAACTCCTGACCTCTCCCACTGCCACAGCCTATCTGAGCTCCCAAAATCCACCAGTGTGCTATATAATAAATGTAACAATTCCACCAAAGCACCCACCTCCCAATCAATCAGGTATCTTCTAAACTTCGGGGACCACACCAAACTTCCATTCTGCCATTGTAGACAGTCCGCAACTCTGGAATCTTAGTCAACAGCCAG
This sequence comes from Nelumbo nucifera, assembly GCF_000365185.1. The sequence continues at coordinate 3,204,482 of NW_010729132.1, read as the reverse complement.
CTCAAATAAGATAGGGAATGCTTCCGACATAGACTCATACAAGGTTCAAAGTATTGGAAATGCAAGGTGTATCGGAAAGACAATTTTAAGAGACGTATTGGGATACGCTTTGGATACACAGATATAGGTGAAAAATTAAGATACGTATAAATATGTTAGGAAATTCAAATATATCCTAAAAAATATATTACTAACAATAATTACAAGTTTTAAATGATTGTAAATAAGTTATTTAAATGTAAAAGTCCATATTTACAATCACTTAATTGTAAATAATTACAATTAATAACTGTTGAAAAATGATGGATGTGTATACATGTTATGTCATCAATTTTCAAATAACCAATATAAATGTTATGTGTGTACATCAATTTATATTAATATTTATTAGTATATAAATTTTAATAATTAATTCTAGCATTTATTAATAAATATCCATTAAGAAAAGAGAAAATTTACTTAAAAATAATAATGCATACGACCATAACAAACAAATGGGCATGGCCTAGTGGTGACTTATGGTTGTTAAAACCTAGTGACTAAGGTTTGAATCTTGCCATTGTTTAAAGTCTGTAGTTTTTATACTAACAAAACTAAATTAATGAGACGGGATCATTAATTAGCAGAATTAATGAGAGAGTATCATTTATTAGTGGAATTAATGAGATTTCGAATTAGGTGCTAAAATTCAAATTTAAATTTAAAGTAGGAGTAATTGACTAATTAATAAAAGAAAAGTTAGAATTAAATATGGAAATAATTAAAGAGATTAATGAATGAAGGACATCCGAAAAAAATCAAGTGTATCAGACTGTTTCGGACCCATATCAGCCAATGCAGAGCCGAAACATCCCAATACGGGCCTGTATTGGTGCGATTCATACGAAAAGAAACAAAACAGATGATTTCTACATATTCCGCATATAGAGCTCTTGTCGGAACGATATGTATCGAGCCGTATCAGCCCGATACGTTGCGAAGTTTTTAACCTTGGAAGATTTTTCAGTTCCCTTCCAAACTGAGCATCCATAAGACTGATTTGAGGCTCCCAGGACCCAGCCAATGTCTCTATCTCCAAATTTAGCTTATACCACCCTCCTCCACAAACCACCCTGATTTTCCCCAAATCTCCAAAACCATTTTCCCAAGAGACCAATGTTCATGTTCTTTATTCTCCTCACAGCCAAGCCTCCTTAGGGTCTTCTTGGTTTGCAAACCTTGTTCCAATTAACTAAATGATATCTTTTTCCTCCTCTTTCCAATCTCTCCAATAGGAAGTCCCTCATTTTCTTTTCGACAAGAACCACCATTCCAGCCAGGCTTGGGTACATTGAGAGTAGATACATGGGGAGAGAGGACAAGAATACATTTTACCAAGGTGACCTATCTCCACGAGAGGAATTTGGCTTTACAAGATGCTAGTTTTTTATCAATTCTTTCCACTGTAGGTTCCCAAATTGATTTGGAATTGCACTTTGCACCCAAGGGAATGCCCAAGTATTTTGAAGTTTGCCCACCTTGCAACCCCATAAGTCCACCCAAAGTGCCAACTCTTGGACCTCCCCATTGCCACCAACTCACTTTTATGCAAACCAGACACCCACTGTCATTCTATAATTTAAGTTCAAACCAGTTAAGAGAGCACATGTTACAATTACAATGTCAAAAACTCCACGTATAACATTCCAAATTAGCAACTCATTCTCCAGATAAGTGGATGTTAGTACTAGAGTTAACACTTAAGTTTTAGATTCTTAGAACAGTTTGGTACAAAAAAAAAAAAACAACATTTGGCAGACACTTCAGCAGAGAACAGCTTCAGTACTTGGTATTTAGTATTGAAAATGAAATACAAGCACACTAAACAGTAAAAGCAGTAAAAGTTTGTATTCAAAACCAGACTACCAAAGACGCAGAGACAGATGATTTAGAGATGAGAGAAAAGAAAAAAAAAAGCATACAAAATGTTTCAAGAGTAGCATCACACCTCCCACAGTGATTCAGGAGAAATTATATCAGAGGGTTCTGAAGAAAAGGATGAAGAACAATATAATTGCCATCTTCTGTAAGAAATGTGAAGCATATTTGATCTGCATAACTTTCCAGAACATGTGAACTCAGCAGCTTCTGGAAAGTACCGGTCTCCAAATTCTGGGGCTTCAAATCTCTGGTAACACTACAATATCCACATTAGCACATATGTGAAACATTATAAATTCTGCAATTCTATTATGTTAACATATAGCAAAAGATGGAGATTTCCTTGTTCATGTTCAATCCATTATTATCTATAATTTTATACTATTAAATGGCATTAATATGATTTAGGGATTGTCCAAGAAAGATCATGAAACAATAAATTTCCAGTAATAACCCCTTCCCTTGATTTCTAGAGATCAATGTGTCAGACTCCTGCAGAGCCTTGAATGCTTGGCATCCATCTAGATGGCTGAAAGCCACCAACTCAGATACAGAAAACCTATTTAAGTATTTAAGAAAGAATGTTACAGAAGCATTTGGGCTATAGGCTCAAGTCATGTTTCTAGTATTCCATATTCCTATTCCCACTAACAAGGGCATGAGATTTTTTCTTTCAGTAAAAGAAGAAATTTTATTAAAACAAAATAAAAAAGGTGCAAACATTAAATAAAAAAAAATCACTTAATTAAGTGGAGATTGTGTGTAAAAGCAAGAAAGAAGGGAACAGTATTGAGCAAGGAGAGGGCTAGCATTTGCATAATGTGTAGGGAAGCTTCTGAAGATTCAGATCACCTATTGATCCACTGTAGAGTTGCTCGAATCCTTTGGGCAAAGTTTTTGGGTCTGTTTGAAGCTCAGTTCTGTTTCCCAGAAAATCTATTAGCAGTGCTGCAGAGTTGGCATTTGAAAGGCCTTTCTAAAGAAGGAAAGGTCATTTGGGGAGTAGGACCAGCTTTAGTGGTTTGGACAATATGGACAGAAAGTGGAAATTAAGACATGTTGGATTAAGAGATCAGCTAATTCCCTAGCTGACGGTTTAGCAAAACAAGGGGCAGAAAGGGATTCCTTGTTTTGGGCTAAATTGTAATGTTAGTGTCCTTGTATCTTTGTATTTTCTTCTTTCCTTTCTTGAAGTTCTTTGTGACTCTTGGAAGATAAGTGTGTTTGTCTTCCACTTGTAAATTTTCTACTGATGAATTAATGAAAGTGTTATTGATCAAAAAAACAATATGGACAGAAAGAAACAAAAGGCTGTTTGAAAATAAGTTTGTTATAGAGGAAAATTTATGTAAAGGATTTTGGAGTAGGATGTACTCATGGGTAGGGAACACATAAATGTTCCAGGAATAGACCATATAGCTCTTTTTGTAATTCTGGAGGTCTTTTCATATCTATGCACACAGGGTATACATTTTAGAAGATGTACAGTTCTTGATTGGGCACTGCACAGCTCCTTGTTGTGCAGATATGGCTTTGCTTTTTGTCTAATATATTACTTTACCTTTCTCTTCAAAGAAGGTGGTTTAGGAATTGGGAATGTGAGAAAGAAGAATATGACTCTCTTGGGGAAGTGATTATGGAGATGGCCATTAGAAGGGAAAACTTGTCACACGAGGTGGTGGAAAATATTCATGGGAAATTGAAGAATGGATGGGATGCTGGTGTATCTTTTTTTTTTTGATAAATATGCTGGTGTATCATGTCAGGCTACTTTGGCAGCACCTTAATCCATAGCGACCTTCCTCATTTCCTCAGGTTTACCAGATATGATGCCTGTTTAGGGAATTTAATTCGCTTTTGGGAAGACATATGGTTTGGTGACTGGCCTCTGAAGGACCTTGTTTCATTCTTTATATTCCATTTCCTTGTACAAAAATGAGAGTATCTCAAAATTTTTAACCCCTCCTATCTTGCCTTTGGGTCATAATTGGGATTTTGGATTTCGAAGGGGATGAAGAAATCACCTGTTTGTCAAAGCTTTTATTTTTTTCTTGAAAGTCTGCTTAGAGCCTTCTATCCCGGATAGAAGGGTTTGGTGCCCAAGTTCTAAAGGTTTCTTTTCCTGTACCTCTTTTTTAATTCTCTTTTCTAGTCTCCTATCCTCCATTCCTTTCCTATTAAGGAAGTTTGGTGTCAACCTATTCCCCCTAAAATTAAGGCTTTTTGTTGGGAAGTAGTTTATAGGAAAGTTAACAGTCTGGATTACTTGTAAAAGGATATGCCTTTTCTGTGTATTTCCCGAACTAGTGCACTCTTTGTAAATCTGATGGTGAATCTTGTTACCACTTACTAATTTCCTGTTCCTTTGTTGTAGATATTTGCAATTGGTTCTTCTCTTTGTTTGGGTGAAGGTGGAACATGCCAATGGAGATTAAGATGTTGTTTGATCCATCTATTTTTGCGTGGCCGAAGAGAAGGGGAAGAATAATTTGGAGATGCACTAGAACAGCAGTGATTTGGACCTTATGAGCAGAAAGAAATGCTAGGATCTTCCAAGAGAAGGAGAGAAGCAGACAACAAATTATGGATTGTGTAATGACTAGGGTTATACATTAGCTATTAACTTTGGATTTGTTTAGACAGTTCTCCTTTGATGATATTTGGATGAACTGGTTTTCAATGGATTCTAGTTCAACACAGAAGGATAAAACAAGGTTGATATGGGCACCACCCATTGAAGGCTTTTTGAAATTAAATTTTGATGGGAGCAATCAAGGCAACCCAAGTCCTTCGGGAATTGGAGGGGTCATAAGAGATAAGGAAGGGAATATAGTAGCACTTTATTCAAGGCCTGTCAGGAATCGAGACTCTATAAAGGCTGAACTCTATGCAGTCCTACAAGGTGTTCAGATTGCAAAAGAGATGAACTTGGAGAACCTAGTGATTGAAGGGGAACTCCAAGGTGGTGGTGGGCTGGCTAAAAGATCCAGATTCGGTGATATGGTTTTATCAAGATGAAATGAAGAAGTTCAGATGGTTAACACAACAGATGAGTTTGATTATACAATGGGTGGGGAGGGAGGCTAATGCTTTGGCTGATTCCTTAGCTAAGAAAGGGGTAATTAGGGATCAGTTTTATTGGGCTCATTTGTAATTCTTGTGCTGTTTTTTCTTTAAGAGTGAGGCTGCACCTCGTGCCTTCCTCTGGGAAGCTTGTAACAGTTGCTTATCCTTATTGATTTAATGGAATTTTAATGAATTTTTACTTATCAATAAAAATAGGGTTATGAGCTAGCACCCCAATATATGGAATCAAAATTAATTAAGAGTACACCATTTGGCTATCAATAGTTTCCTAAAACCTTGCTTCAAAGTTGGACATTGGCATGAGAGATATGTTTTGGGTATCAAACTTCTTCATCATTTCTCATTAGTCATCCATGTCAACAAGCATGGTACTATGGCCCCCGTACACACATAAAAAAAAAAAAAAAAAAAAAACTCATCCAGAGTCCCAGCACAAAGCACAGATTTTTCCTTACATGACTGAAGCTTTTGGTCACAAGGGGGAAATGCAGCAAAGTCAGAATCATGGATGGTGTCCATTGCACAATTAATAGCAAACCCTCAAAGTAGTTAGTATGCTCGAAATGCAAACCCTCCCTGAATACAAAACCACTTCCTTCATGTGTGCCAGATATGATATTCTTGCCTTCAAAGTAGTTAGTAATCCCAAATTCCATCAGGAGTATGATCTTGTCTCTACAGTCTGAGTCCCTTTTGAAACCCTGTATTTTATTCAAAGTGCCTATGAGGCTATGAACATGAAAAGGCTCTATTTTTCCAACTCTGCATGGTCCAAAAATAATTGGCCACTTTATTCTCTCTCAACGTTTGTCAAGTGCTTGGCCGTGAAGACTTGCCAAATAAATGGAATAATCTTCTCACCCCTAAACAGAACGGAATGGTGAAATTCATGTAGCCAACCCCATACAGTGGGGACAAGGCTTAGATGGTGATGGTGATGATGAATCTTCTAACCCGAAGAAAATCCACAAAGATGCAGAATTCTCCCACCACAAGCTCATACATCAAAGGAGGACTTCCAATGCCATTCAACTTTGACGTTTTAGCCCCAGTTTTGCTCTAACTCCTCGGCAAACAGAACCCTTGTTGGGCTAGCAAAACTTCATGTAAACCAATGATACTTATCCCAATTGATTTGACTAAAGTTAAATTAAGAAACAAAGAGGTAAAATTATAGAAAAAAGGACATATACTAAATAACGTCTCAGGAAAAAAAATACTAGAGAAGAATGCTAAAGATGGTTTAGATATAGTACACAATTCAAATGCCTAGCGGCTATAATGTTCGTCGTTATCATTATTGTGTTGTTTTGCTTTAGAAGGATTAGGGTTTACTGAAAGAAACTCACAGATTTGGTCCGGCTTCTTCTTCTAATTCGCCCATCCAGCGAAGAAGAATAATAAGGGGAATGAGCTGTGCTGGCGAGTGACCCAGTCAAGACCCTGGGAGCTTTCCACGCACAAGAGAGGACGCTACACTCATATCTTCCACAGCCATCCCCTTTTGATAGCTTACAGAGGTTCACGCATTGGACAGATACTACAACATCATCAACCAATTGCCCGTACAATAAAAAGAGTTAGAAACCAAATTCACCAAGAAGACAGAGCATCATTCCCCTGAAAACTCGGAGAGCAGACCTACCTGACATGGAAGGAGCAGAAGCCATTCTTAAAACGAAGCATGGGAACATAAAAAATCTTATCGATTCATGCAAGCAAAAGAATGGACGATAGAAAGAACTAGAACGGAATCAACGACGCCGAGTCGGAACGCCTGAAACGAGCAGTGGAGAGAGGTTACGAACTACTCCAGCTGAGAATCAGGGGATACTCGATTGTATTCTTCAGCTTCGACTTGAACCGACGAAGATGGACCTTCAATCCCTCTGTTTTCACATTTCTTTCATTCTCGATTTCAGATCTTCAATTCCGCACAACAAGAGCGTGGCAAGCAGAAGAATAGTGAGAGAGAGCGATGGAAAAATCAGAGAAGAAACAAGAGATAACGAAGAGAAGTAGAGAGGGCGGGAGCGTCGAGCCAAGGCCACACAATCATCCTCCGCATAATATCTTCAAGATATTCTTTTTGGTTCTCTCCGGCCTCCACTTTTTTTCTTTCTTCTCTGTTTTTACAGAATGAATTTTGGTGGGCTCATGGGTCAGAGTTCGCATCCTGTGAACCCGTGGGTTCACGGGAAAGCGTGAACCCGCCAATAGAAATCTAACACGTCGATATACTATGAGCAAATGATCACGTTAACGGGTGTTTAGCGGTTAGCTTAACAAACTCGATTGAACCATTCACAAAAAGACAAAAAGCCCAAAATAATTCCTTATAAGGTCATTCGAACTCCCTCCCCATTTCGAGACCTACTCCTCCGAGCCCTAACCTAAGCATCTCACCGGCCACTCACTACACCGGCGTTCGTGGCCGCGGAACGGCGGCAAGTATTCCAGCTGGTACTCTCCAGTCTCCTCGTGGATTCCATTATTAATTCGCATTCCTCTTCTTCCCTTCTTCTTCTTTCAAACCTAATGTTATTTTTGCTTTTCTATTTGCAATAGATCGAACAACCCTTAGCAGCTCACACCGGCGGTCACCGGTCAGCATTCATCGGAACAACAGTAATCTTGTGCTTCTTGCAGTCACAGGAGATGGAAGTTGTTTTTGAAGCAACAAAATAACTGCGTAGCTTTCCTAAGTTATGAATAGATCCTTGTGCTTATACCGTGGGAACTTGAGAAACTACCGTTGCAAGAACACGAGATTATCACTGGCTTAAGAAAGCAAATGCAAAAAAGTTTCAGAACACTGAAGAATTTAATACTTGCATAGAGCCCATGTCTTAGCATAGTAGCTAGTCTGGATTAGGAAATTTCTTTTTTTATTTTGTCCCCTTGTTTTTCTAGACATGCATGTTATTTTATCGTCGATAGCGACATAGGAGGAGGTATCAGTTGAATAAGAGAACCCAACTCTACAGGTGTCTCTTAAGTATAGCATATTTGCTTTTGCAAAACAGAGGAATATAATAAAAAAAAAAGAAAACAGCTGGGTGAAGCAATTCATCTGTACGTAGAAAACCCATATGAGAGAATGAGATGGAATCGCAGACCTCCATTCCATTTAACAAGAGAACAAGGGGCTTGGAAGATGGATCTATTTCTGCTTCAACAAAGTAGTAGAATAGAGCTCTCTGTTTCTTTTTGTCCACAGTAACAAAGCCTGAGAACTGCTGAAAATTGACTTGGGATTGGCCGGGTAACGCAGTAGTTTTATTAGAAAGAGACAGAGAGGCTGCAATCTCCAAGAAAAGGCACTGTTGAAACAGAGTTGTAAGAGAAGCAATGGAATTCCACCGGATGCTAATGCCGGACGTCAGTCGTGGTCACTGGTGGTCTAGTCACAGGAATGCCAAGTTCAAATGAAAGACGGTAGGAGGGGAGTTCAAATGACAGATCGAAGTATTTTTACTATTTTTTTGTATTTTAGTGGCCGATACAACTAGTTGGACTGCATTAATACAGCATTTCCGTTAAATCCCTGTTAAGTCATTAAAGCGACGTGTCCGATTCTGATTGGTGGTTCACGCTTTCCTTGAACCCACGGTTCACAGAATGTAAAATTTTGTGCCCAAAATGTACATAATAAGAAAGAAAAGCCGGGAGGAACCGACAAGCACCATACAAACACAGCTTACATTTCTACTTTATCTGTATATTGACGATTGCGCCCCCTGTTTTTAATATAATTCCTGAAACGCCTCTCCTGTCTATGCAAATGTTTAAAGTTTACTTTTGCTAAGATATGGTGATCACGCTGGGCTAAAAGCGTAAATCACGGCCTCCGATATATGGGTGTAGCCCAACGAAGACGTCACTTCATCCAATTAAGGTGGGACCACAGCAACACATCGAAGGTTTTGAGTTTGTGCGTCGTGGCAAAAGTTGTTTGTTAGGGCGCTTTGAAGAAAATAGTCGCACGGATGGCGCCCATGACGACTTTTTTTATGACTTGGACACTACAAAGTGCAATTCATTGGTTGATACGGTGAAGCTTTTGATCACGAAGGGACAATACAAATGCATGTTTTATTCTTCTTTTATTCTTTTTTTTTTTACCACACATGTTTGAAGTGCTGGTTAGCTTGTTATTTCTAGCTTGTTGTAATGAGGACCTCAATCTAACTTCCACGTTCACTCGGGTTGGAGGAAGTCAAATCTCTATAAAGCACTGTTTTGAACAGTCATTGATCCAGATGGTCTGACTGTTTGGCTTGGGAACTATTTAGGCAATCGATTTCATTTTATCTTTAATCCAGTTCTTAGTCAAAAATTATTGATTTGGTCAGTGACTCACTGGCCCAAGCAGTTGAACAGTCAACCCGTTCTACCTGGATAACAGTTTTTGATCATTTTTGTTTTAATTATTTTTTTATTTTTTAAGTTGGAATATATCATTTGTTCGAACCAGATGGTCAAAATGCCGACCCAAACTGGTGGCCAAAGCGATTCCAAATCCAAGTCAATTATTAAAATAATGCTTACAAGTAAAAGCTTTGTGTATACAATATCCAGCTGCACACGGTCAATGTCCAATTGGGATCTCTTGCCGCCAAGAATCTTCCCCACAAGGCCACAAGACACACTACACTTGCACAGTGAGAACATCTCCCCATAAATAGTATCTTGCAAATATACAAGAGATGTTCTCAATGTGAAGCTATAGTTATGTATGTATTGAGCCCGCGCCTTCTTAGCGTAGCTTTATCCTTCTTGCTATATGAGTCATATCTAGTGTATGTATCTTAGTTGTTCTTTGTTTTGGTTTTCATTGTTCATGTAGGAGTTTGTATCCTAATCGCAAGAGGGAGCTAATTCTACCTCTATATATATCTTGTAATGTTCGGTTGAAAAGACACAGAAAGAAAATCTTTCTCTTCAAACTCGAGTTTCTCATGGTATCATAGCCCGGTTCGTTTGACTTCCGCACCGCCTTCTGAACTTGCTCGTTCGATCTTCTCTAACCTCTGTTTGTGGAGCAGATCGCTGAAGAGTTTGCAGAACTCTACCTTCTTTCGATTACTGGAGGCTGTGATATTTGTTCTTTTGTTCGATCATTGCTCATGAAGCGGATCTCTGAGGATTCTGCAGGGTTCTCTTTTCAACAGTCAATTAAAGCCGGTAGTTGTTCTTCGCTAAAATCAAGAAGGAAACATCTTGCTTTGGTCGACCGATCATGGCGGATGGAAGAGAGAAGCAGAATGAAGGTGAGGGCGTAAGCAGAAAGGTAGTCTCGCCGTATTACCTGGCGACCAATGACAATCCGGGTAATATAATTACCCAAGTCCAATTGAAAGGAGATAACTACGAGGAATGGGCTCGAGCAATGCGAATGGCGCTCCGAGCCAAGAAGAAAATCGGATTTCTCGATGGAACTATATCTCAGCCCGCGGACGATTCACCGGAGTTGGAAGACTGGTGGACTGTAAACTCGATGCTGGTTTCATGGATCCTCAACACGATAGAACCAAGCCTACGCTCTACAGTCACATACATGGAGGCTGTGAAGGACCTGTGGGACGACATCAAAGAACGGTTTTCAGTGGGCAATGAGCCAAGAATTCAGCAACTCAAGGCAGATCTTGCGACTAGCAAACAGGCCGGTCTCCCAATCGTGGCATATTATGGCAAACTGAAGCAAATCTAGGAAGAACTTGCTAATTATGAGCAAACTCCAACATGCGTCTGTGCAGGCTGCAACTGCAACATCGCTGCAAAATTGGAGAAGAGACGAGAAGAAGAAAGAGTTCATCAGTTTCTAATGGGCTTGGATGACTCAGTATATGGAACAGTGTGTTCCAATATTTTGGGCACCGATCYGCTGCCAAACTTGAACAAAGCCTATGCTATGGTGATACAAGAGGAGCGGCTGAGAACCATGACCCGTAGCAAAGAAGAAAGAAAAGAGGCGATGAGCTTTGCTGTGCAAGCACAAGGTGGCACAAAAAGTACGGGACACGATACAAAAGAGAAATCTGGAGTGTGCACCAACTGCGGACGAACAGGACATGAGGTCGAGAGTTGCTTCCAACTTATCGGCTACTCGGACTGGTGGGGAGACCGGCCGAGATCTACTGGGAGTGGGAAAGCTCGAGGCCAGGGAACACAAGGTAAATTCGGTCGTGCACGTGGAGGCGGACAGAGAGCGAATGCTGCACAAGCGGTAGGGCAAACTTTTGAACCGACCCACGCAACAGAGGGAGATCACACTGCGTTTAGTGGATTGACTAATGAATAGTGGTCCACTTTCCTTAATCTGTTGAATTCTTGCAAACCCAGCACAAACGAGAAATTGATAGGTATGAATTGGATAATTGATACAGGAGCTTCGCACCATATGACAGGAAACCTGAACCTCTTGCGTAATACCGAGACCGTGATCAGTTGTCAGGTTGGATTGCCCGATGGAAAGCATGTTATCGCAATAAAGAAAGGGATCGTCATTTTGAATGAGCACATGAAGCTTACAGATGTGTTTTATGTTCCTCGTTTAAATTGTAACCTGATATCTGTGTCGCAATTATTAGAAGAGTCAAATTGTAATATCCAATTCACTAATAAATTATGTGTTATACAGAACCGCACTTCGAGGATGGTGATTGGTGCGGGTGAACTACGCGGAGGGCTCTACTACTTCAAAGGTACGCGCTCAAGCAAAGTTCACAAAGCAAAGGTTGAAGCTTCATACAAGTTATGGCACAAGAGAATGGGTCATCCCTCTGAGAAAGTAATTAAACTTCTTCCTGATTTGAAC
>NW_010729132.1:3134737-3181643 GCF_000365185.1 Nelumbo nucifera | reverse complement strand
GTGACCTTCTTGATTGTTTATGTTGATGACATTGTGGTCACRGGTAATGACATWRAAGAGGCCAGYAAACTAAAAGGATTTCTCAACTCTGAATTTGAAATCAAAGACTTGGGAGATCTTCGGTATTTCTTAGACATTGAAGTTGCTCGATCTAAGGATGGTATCTTCATATCTCAGTGCAAATATGTCATTAATCTTCTTGCTGAAACTGGTAAACTTGGAACTAAACCTATCTCTACTCCCATTGATCCTAATCATAAGCTTTCTGCCACAAATGGTGAACCTTTGTCTAATAAGGGAGTGTTTCAGAGACTGCTTGGGAAGTTGTTATACCTTTGCATGACTCGGAAAAATATTTCCTATGCAGTAAGCGTTATTAGTCAGTTTATGCATTCTCCCAGAGATACTCATCTAGTTGCTGCAGAAAGGGTTCTAGTCTACTTGGACTCCAGGGAAATGTATTCTATTTGCTAAGCATGGTCACATGAAGATGGAAGCCTTTACTGATGCAGATTGGGCAGGATGTATTGATGACAGAAAGTCCACCTCTGGTTATTGTACTCTGGTTGCTAGGAATATTGTGTCTTGGAGGAGTAAGAAACAATCAGTAGTTGTTAGATCCTTAGCTGAAGCAGAATACAAGGCAATGGCTCATGGTGTGTCAGAATTACTATGGCTACAACCCCTTCTAGAGGAATTGGGGGTGGACTACGAGAAACCAATGATGCTCTATTGTGATAACCAAGCTGCTATCAACATTGCACATAATCCTGTTCAACATGATAGAACTAAGCATATTGAGGTTGATAGGCATTTCATAAAGGAAATGGTCTCTTCAGGAGAAGTTTGTTTACCATTCATCACATCAAAAGAGCAATTGGCTAATATTTTGACCAAGGGAGTTCCAAGGGGGAAATTGACACACTATATAAGCAAGCTGGGCATGATTGACATCTATGCTCAGCTTGAGGGGAAGTGTAAAGAGACTGGGCCGAATGAGCCCTAACAGCCTCTCTCGTAATATCTTTTATTTTATGTTGATGGGCCACACTTAATGGGCCTGTTATTTATTCTTGTTTTATTTTTCTTTATGTAATTGCCAAGCTGGCCACCCACTTAAGGGCATTCTTGTCATCATCAAATTTTTAGATCTTAATAAAATAGGGTTAGAGGAGAATGGAGAGTTATTCGACTCCTTCTTCTCTTACCTCTTCTCTTCGCCATCTTCTTCTCCTGTACAGTTATTCAGACCTGTTTTATTCTGCTAATCACTAAGTTTAATCTTGATATTAGAGGACTGATTTACATCTTATGTGTAATCTTGTTTATAAATATTTAACATGAATCTCATGCGAAGACAATATTTTTCATTCACAAATACTCTATTTTTGTACCATTTTACATGGTATCAGAGTTTTTCCAAGAAGTTTGAAATCCTGTGTTCGTTGGTATTCTCCCACCAGAATCCATGGCCACCGACAACGTTGACGTTCTTTCTGATCCAAAATCGCTATACTTCATCCATCCATTGGATCATCTAGTGGTTGCGCTGATATCATTTCTTCTCAATAGAGACTAGATAACAAACTCGGTTTTATCGATGGATCCATCAAGAAACTAGATAAAACATCACCAGAGTTGCTCACATGGATAAAATGCAACTCAATGGTTATCGCTTGGCTGTTTAATTCACTTGTTCGAGATTTACATGAGAGCATAGCATATGTGGAATCTGCAACTGATATTTGGTGAGATCTTGAAGACAGATTCTCGCAAGGAAACACATCGCGAATCTTCCATCTTCGGCATGAATTGGCCCTGATTAGACAAGAAAACCTATGTGTATTAGCCTATTTCACCATATTGAAATTGTTGTGGGATGAGTTATTTGTGTATGTTCCCATCCCAAACTATACATGCGGCAATTGCACATGTGGAGTTGTAAAAAAATTTGCCACTGAAAACGAATGTGAAAAGGTATATCAGTTCCTTCTCGGTTTGAATGATTGTTACAATATGGTTTGTTCAAATATCTTAAGCATGGATCCACTGCCTGGAGTTAGTCGAGTGTATGCTTTGGTAATGCAAGAGGAGCGACACCAAATCTTCATTAATTAACGACCTCCTCAAATAGAAGAATTTCTATGTTGGTGGTGCTACATCCAATTCACATACTCTACGCAATTTAGGTTGAACAAAATTGAAGTGTGACCATTGTAAACGCAATGGTCACACCAAAGATCGGTATTGTGAATTAGTAGGGTATCCCCCTTATTGGGAACCACATGGCAAAAAGAAACAGGGCTCTCGAACATCTTCCTCAGCCCAAAATGTGTCTATCGAGACTACCTCATCCTCTCTTGYAAGCCTTACACCACAACAATATCAACAACTGATGGACCTTCTAAATGCAAATAAATGTCCTGGGTTGGCCAATTTTGTTGGTAAGGCCTCTAATCTACATACTATTTTTGATCATGCAACCACTTGGATTCTTGGTAGTGGTGCATTAGACCACATGACTTATCTTAGGTCCATGACAACAAACGCCACTTGTGATACCAAACCTATACGGATTCCTAATGGCACAATAATGCCAATGAAATCTCAAGAATCAATGACCTTATCATCATGTCTTGAACTATCAAGTGTATTGTGTTTAATAGACTTTCACTTCAATTTGATGTTAGTTAGTAAACTAACAGCTACAATGAATTGTGTGATTCTTTTCTTTCCAACCTTTTGTGTCATATAGGACCTGACCCACAAGAGGCCGATTGGTGTGGGTAAGCTTCACAATGGGCTATATGTGTTCTCAGATCACAACTCTCTATCAGCTCTCCACATGACATCATCTTCATCAGATGTAGAACTATGACATTTTCAACTTGGTCATGCCTCTCATGATCGCCTCTCTCTCATATCTGGCTTAAGAATATCAACTTCACCAAAATCAAGTTGTTGTGATGTTTGTAATAAGGCCAAGTTGACACGGTTACCATTTCCGGTCAGTGAGACCGAATCAAATTCCTATTTTGCTATAATACACTATGGCATTTGGGGGCGGGAGGGGGGGTGTTACCGCACTCCTTCCCTTTTAGGTGCCTCATATTTCTTGACAATATTTGCAACAATTTTGTGCTTATGTTAACACACAATTTCAGACATCGCTTCAGTGCATCCGTTTAGATAATGGACTTGAATTCTATTATGGACCAATGTAGTCATTCTATGCATCTCACGACATTGAACACCAGAGGACTTGTGTCGACACCCCCAACAAAATGGTGTGGTGGAGCGCAAACATGGACATCTATTGGAGATGGCACGTGCCGATTCCATACGGACTTATCAATCCAGTTTTAGGGTGAATGTGTAATGACAACAGCCTACCTCATAAATTATTTGCCCACACCGCTTCTCACTAGTAAATCACCTTATGAAATGTTATTTGGTAAACGACCACACTATGATCATTTCCACATATTTGGGTATCTTTGTTACACCTGGATTCATGGTCACATCCATGATAAATTTTCCCCATGAGCAACCAAGTGCATATTTCTTGGATATCCACATGCTTAGAAAGGTTTTCGAGTTTATGATTTAGACACTAAACAAATATTTGTGTCCCGGGATGTTCAACTTTTTGAAGACTAGTTTCCCTTTCTTGAGGATGGAATTTTAGCTGAATTGAATATACCCAACATGGCTGCTCCCCCATATCCTAATCCAATCCTTTTGGATAACACCCAACTTCCTCATTCATCCATTGAACCGATAGCTGAGTCCTGCACTAAGAACACCACTAAGCCTATTCCAAATTCACTTGAATCACCTCAGCATGTTTTGAGACCACCTGAACTCACACAGTTAAATCCCAGACCTACTAGGACCACTCGAGTTTCCAAACATTTTCAAGACTTTGTTTGCCCCACTTTACTTGCCACCAATTTTTCTACAACCCATCCATTGACAGGCCTTGTTGAACAACATCTATCCGCCTTTACTACTTCCCTACTTAACACCACTGAACCCCATTCATATATTGAAGTTATTACAGATCCGAAGTGGTGTCAAGCAATGAATGATGAGCTTGAAGCTATTAATCACAACCATACTTGGGACCTGACTCAGTTACCTATAGGCAAACAACCCATAAGATGCAAATGGGTATATAAAGTCAAGCTCAAGCCCGATGGAACTGTAGAATAGTACAAGGCTAGGCTTGTAGCAAAAGGCTATATTCAAACTGAAGGCATTGACTACAATGAGACATATGCTCCTATAGCCAAGCTTACTACCGCACGATGTCTCTTATCGATTGTTGTAGTTCGCAAGGGGGAACTCCATCAAATGGATGTAAATAATGCATTCCCATGTGGAGATTTACATGAAGAAGTTTATATTGTCCCCCTCCTGGATTGCTTAAGGATGGTGATACTCGAGTTTGCAAACTCCGGTGCTCCCTTTATGGTTTTAAGCAAGCTTCAAGAAAATAGTTTGAGAAACTTGTCGTTGCACTCTGTTTACATGGTTTTTGGGCCTCAAATGTAGATTGCACACTTTATTTACCTCATCCAGTCCAAACAACTTCCTTGTTGTCTCAGTATATGTAGATGATCTTGTCATTATAGGTACTGACCCTAGCCAAATTTATGCTCTCAAAAAATACTTGGATTCATGTTACAACATAGAGGATCTAGGGCCACTCACTTATTTTTTGGGAATGGAGATTTCACGCCCTAAGACTGGCATACACCTTTGTTAAAGGAAATACACTCTGGATATTCTTCAGGATACTAGCATGACCAGGTGCAAGCTCAGTCCATTCCCAATGCTACAACAACACCTTGCCTTAGCTACTAGGGCATTACTCCAAGATGTAGCCCAATACAAAAGATTGGTTGGACATCTAGTCTACATGCAAGCTACAAGGCCTGACATAACATTTGCTGTTAATGTGCTCACATAATTCATGAGTGCACCTCAACAAGAACATTGGGATGTTGCACTTCACATCCTCAGATATTTGAAGGGAACAATTTCCTATGGCATATACTTATCTACATCAAGTAACTTAACACTCAGAGCTTATTGTGATTTGGATTAGGCCGGTTTCCCAATAACTCAATGTTCAACCACTAGTTATATCACAATGTTGGGTAATTCTCCTCTATCCTGGAAGTCCAAGAAGTAGAATATTGTCTCAAGGTCTTCAGAAGAGGTAGAGTATCATGCCATGGCCGTTGCATCAAGTGAACTTCTTTGGTTGAAACGCTTCTTTCTTGACATCGGGCTTTCTCATGCCCAACCCATGCAACTGTATTGTGATAATAAAGCCGCCTTGCATATAGCAACCAATCCGGTTTTGCATGAAAGGACCAAGCACATTGAAATAGATTATCACTTTGTGCAAAATCTCATACAATCTCGATCAATCATCACTTGTCATGTATCTTCAAAGCTTTAGCTAGCTGATATTTTTACCAAGGCCCTTGGTCGTGATCAATTTTACTCCTTATTATTCAAGTTGGGCATGTTTTCTCCAACATGTAGTCCACCTCCAACTTGAGGGGGAGTCTTCTGTTAGGTAGTTACATGTGGTCTATGAGTTTGTTAGAATTAGTTACAACCTGTCGAAGATGTACAATCGACTGCTTATACATGTAATCTTGTCTATAAATATTTAACATGAATCTTATGCGAAGACAACATTTTTCCACAAATACTTTGTTGTTGTACCATTTTACAAACGCTCCCCACATTCGAAGTCTTACACTCCATTGAAGAAAGCTAACACTACTGATGAAAGATAGAATCTCCGTCTACCTCTTTTTCTTCTCTTTCTCTCTCGCCACCGTCTTCTCTTGGCAACCTATCTCCTCTGATCCATGCTACCCTAGAAACCTGCTGGAACCAAGAACCCTTTGACAGGATTAGGTCACCATCTTGATCAAGAACCCTTTGACCGGATTAGACTATCTCCTTCATTCAATTGCCATTCACATACTCCTCCAATCCCTTTGTCACCTCCATATTCATTCTCTAGGGCAACTCCATAGAGGATCTTAACCCAACTAAACAAAAACCTCACTCCGCCAATCCTCTAATAGCCTCAACACTTGATTCCTCCCCGAGATCGTCTTGGATCACAATGTGCGTTGTTGCATGACGATGTCGAAATCGATTCCGAATGTGAACTAAGGGAGAGAAGAATGATGATTTGGGTAGAGAGAGATGGGGTTGGTAGAGAGATGAGGAGGGATGCAAAGAGATAGAGAGAGAACTGAGAGGCAGAAGGGAAAATGAGAGGGAGAGAGGGGGAGTGAGTGTGAGATGAAGAGAGAGAGAGGAAAGCTTTGATTGTTAGAGACAATCGGTTCTTTGGCCCACATGGAATAACATCAAGTTTGCAAGTGGAGCTTTTCTTGGTAATGGTTTATAGACGTAACCCTCTCCCAAACCCCTAAGCCCCCATCTTTTGTGAAAGGTTGAATGTTGGGATATGCCCATCCTTGGTGAAGAGGTGGGTCAGCTCCAAACCTTTGAGGTCTATGAAGAGACAGGAAAAGGCAGTGCGAACATGGAAGAAAAAAAAAGTAAAAACCTCGGGAAGACAAACCGAAAGAGGGAATGAAAATGAAAGGAAGAAGAAAGGGAAGGGAGAGTTAGGGGATGCAAGCTTCTCCTCGAGTGAAGTCTAGAGAGAGGTAGAACCAAAAGAGAGGAAAGAAACTGAGAGGAAGAAGAAAAGGAAGAGATGAGTCAGGGGACACAAGCTTCTCCTCGGGTGAAGTTTAGAGAGAGATAGAGGAGGTCTGTCAAGTTCTTGTAAGTTTGAAGAGAGAGCGACAAAGGCGATTGATTAATTTAGGTGGAGAGAGAGAAAGTGAGATAGAGGGCCCAGGCGATGGGTTTTCCTTGGGCAGGTGGAGAGAGAGAGAGAGAGATGAGAGCTGATGAGAGAAAGGGTGAGCCGAGAGAGATATGGAGGAGGGACACGTGTTGGCAGCTAGTCATTATATATATATGTATATAAAAGATAATAATAATATTTACATATTAAACCCAACCTCTAGCCATAGTTTTTTTTTGGTATTTGGTGATAGACACTACTCTAATAACCCCCTCCTCAAAGTCGATGGTTGTGGGAATTGAATCCGTGTCTATATCAGAATGAACCAGCTAACCTATTATCACGCCCCCAACCAAGGTTAGGCACGAGACAAAGCCACATGCTTACTAGCATGTAAGGATTTACTTGTTCACAATCAAATCCAAAATTCTGATAGTAACTTTAAATCAAAATAAATCATAAACTAAATGTAAAATCACATAATCTCTAATAACTTGAGTTCCATTAAATGTCTAAGATTTTAGTGAAAAATCTTGTCCACAAATATATATATATATATATATATATATATATATATATATATATATATATATATATATTCTACTATAAGGAAAATTTGTATTAGCATTCTCTCTTTCTCTCTCAAGAAATCCTAAACAATAGCTATTCTACTTTGGCATCTAAAAAGGAAGAGAAGTGAGAATAATGAGTACAACCCTCAGTAAGTAACATTTCATCCCCTTAGTTGGATCAAGCATCCAAAAGAAGATAATAATAATAATAATAATAATAAAATAAATAATTCATAAGATCCCCATATTATCCACAAGATAAGTTTCAAACCACTTAATTTGTCTTGGAGAAGAGAAATTCACATACTCAAAAAAAGTATTAAACTTTCTATTAGTTGACAAAATTATAAGAACAAGTTGGATGAAACACATGTCGTGGACTGATGTTGATATATTCAAATTCAAATTCAATGCCACATAGCAATTTCATAAGGGTAGACAAAGACCACTTTCACCCTAGTAATAAGGGACCACATATATGCCCTGTGGTGAGGGCCCAAATTCAAAATGAATTAGTCCAAGATGCCACTGAATTCATCTCCAATGGCAGGGTTCAGAGCATAGTCATATATTAAATTATGACCACTTTAACCCCAATGATAAGGGACCACATATATGCCCTCTAGTGAGGGCCCAAATTCAAAATGGACTAATCCAAGATGCCATCGTATTCATCCCCAATGGCAGGGTCCAAAGTGTAGTCCTATATTATTAGAATATAACAGATACATCAATTCACACATGAGTCTCACAAAGGAATTTATCATAGGAATAACAACATAGCTAAATAAAGAATAACAACTTAAAAAACAGGTTATTGTTTCTTTTAAGGAATAACAATATGTCAAATATCGGTGATTCACAAAAGTCAACTAAAAAACATCACCTAGATTCCGAATTCATAATATTCACATACTTGGATCCCAATTCAAATAAACAAAAACAAATATGTAACCAAGAATTTATTTGTTAATTTACTTAATTGTTGACAAAAGAAGAAAAGAGAAAAAAAAACATATATAACTGGAAGATGAAAAGTCACTTACCCAACATGCTAAGTCCAAAGTACCAATACAAGTGAGTCATGGTATATCCAAAAGCCTATAAATCAAAGAATAATTGTCACCACCAACTTCAAAACTTATATTCATAAATTTGTGGTGTGAAAACTGTAAACTTATTGTATCAGTCTACCTAAATCTTTGGTAGTTTATTAGCTTAGGTCCTGAGACTCTTAGATTTCCATATTTGTTATGTTCAAGGATCCAAATCTTAAGACTTGTAACTTCCAGTTCAAAATTCCGTTTCACAAATATGATATATCGTCATGAAAGTCTCACAGCCCATTACAATTTAAATATTACTCCCGTCTAAAGAGATCAATGGATGGCCCTTTCTTGGTAATCTAAAATTGGTTGGTCACTAGAATTTTCTCGGGTTCCCAGATTTGGGCAGATTTAAGATATCAACTTTAAAAATCCATAACTTTTAGTACAAAAATCCATAACTTCTCGGGTTCACGAAATGCAATTTAGAGCCAAAATATAGTACAAAACGTCACAAAAATGCCGATTTTCAGCAGTCTAAAGTTGGCTGACGTCCTTTGTGTTTCAATATGAATTTTATCCTAGCTTTCCACCTACATATCCAAAAGACACAATTGAATTCATTGGGTTCCTAATATCAAGAAATCTCTATTAAAACTAACTTTAATATTGGCGATTATCTGAAAATGATCATCCAGAAAAAAAATTCTAATTTTAAGTTTAATACACAAGAAAATGAAAAACGAAAATCCAAGGGAGAAAAAGACTTACCTAAAGAGCGGTTTAATGCCAAAAATCACTAAGATAAATCCCCAACTTGATTCTCCAATGATGATTATCTTCACCTTCTCTTAGCTCTAAAAAGATAAAAAAAAAAGGAGAAAAGAGTTCTTTCATTAGCTAAAGAAACTAGGTTTTCTTTTCTAAACACATTTTTCCCTTTTTGCTGTGAAGTCCCCCCTTAAAAGAAATTCCAAACAGCCCCCCTCCTAGAACGCCCACTCTCCCAATATTAACCTTAGTGGTTTTTTTTTGGGTATTACACCTACCAATTGAGCCACCCCTTAGTTTGGCGTCATGGTTCAAAGTATAGATACATGTGATACACAAAAATTGCATATTATGTGATTCAAAAGGACGATATTCTTACTAAAATGTTTCGAGAATTGAACCACAACATCTCTAGGAAGAGAATTAACCTTTGGCAAATGTCCTAAATTCCCTTATTGATCGTTCTAGGGGTGTTCTACAATGTGAATTATTTTTCTTGTTGCTGGTTCCGAAAACAAATCAAAACCATCTTCCATCTTATTTGAAAATAGATTATTTTTTAAAACAAAAACATAAAAAAACATGTTATCTTGATTGTGTGTGCTTCTTGTTTTCAAAACTAAAAAAAAAAAGTTCTTAAATTTGGTTTGAAAAACGTGTTTTCATTTGATTATTCAGCATCATGTTTCATAAATCATATAATTTATATGCTAGAAAACTTGTTTTTGTTTTAAAAAACTAATATTTTTTTTTTGTTCCAAAAACATATATTGTTTTTTGAAACAAAACCAACTTGTTTTTTCCTTTAAAAACAAAAACAGAGTTCAAGAAATTTTTTTAGTTTTTTTTTCTCATGTAACAATTCCAAAAACAAATGAAAACAAAAACAGTCATATTGTAGAACACCCCCTTGGTGGATCTGAAAACCCATGCATACTACACAATATACATATCGACAATGCACACTGATATGTTGAGATATTTTGAATCTTGCCTCTAACATGAGAAAGAACCAATTCTAGAGCCACTAGCAGCAGAGGTCATGGCAGAACACACTTCGAGAAATCAGAGAAGTCCGGCAGCAATTGTGTTCAAGAAAACTTTTGGCTATCCATGTGGGGAGAGAAATGTGGTATTTTAAAAGGACCCCTATCCATATCTCAAAGTGATTACTATGACTTGTGAAATAAATGACTTGATTAGGAGAGGCATGTTTGTCTACAATCCAAATCCTAATGTTCTCAACCCATGGTTAAGCAGATAATTTGACTTGTCACCAAGCCAGATTTCTAGGTCTTTTTAGCCCATGAGCAATTTTTTTTGAAAGTCACTCATGAGCAATTTACTTGCAAAAATACTTTGACTAGTTAATAATCCATTTATTGGACTGCTTAAACTGTTGAGCCATTTGACTTAGTGAGCAAGTCATGGTTCAGGCATTAATTCTTTTTTTTTCCTGTTTTCCTTTGTAATTTTAGGCTGCATTTGGCATTCCTTATTTTAAGGATTTATCTCCTTTTTGTGGTTAAAATGCCCCTATGGACACTGGGTTTTTAACTGCAAAAAGGAGATAAGTCCTTAAAATAAGGAATGCCAAATACAACCTTTAACCATTTCAATCATTAATACCAATAATACTCATTTGTCACACTTATTTTCCTTTTTTGTAACTTTCTAGAGTATGAGCTTGTCTTACACTACTGGTTCAAAGCCCGGATAACGGAGGAAGGTTGCATTAGGTTGGAAAACGACACTAAAACTTTTGCTAAACCTTCATGAATGCCATTTAGGTTAAAAGGAAAATCCTATTAAATGGTTGTAATGTCAATATGTTATATAAAATAGAGTGTTGGACAATAAAGAAACAACATATTTAGAAAATGAGTGTAGTAGAAATGCAAATGGTAAGATAATTAAATGATTAAAAAAACTAGAAAGGATGGGATCAGGAATGAAGTTATCTATAGAAACCTAAGAATAGTTCCACTAAGTGATAAAATGAAAAAGAATAGGTTAAGATAGTTTGGTCAAGTGCATAGAAAACCACCAACAACTCTAGTACGAAGAAGTGATTTGTTACAAGTGAATAAATTAACAATGGTTTGGCCAAGTGCATAAAAAGGACATGGATATCTAGAAGTAGTGAGAATTGATTTAAGCACTAATAAATTAACAATGGATATGATTTTAAATAGAACAGATTGATGAAATGGGATTCATATAGCCGACCCCATATATAGTTGGGATAAGGCATGGATGATGATGATTTTTATTATTTGATTTATAACCTTATAGATTAACCTGTTTGACCCAAATGGCTGAACCACTGACTGTGATTATGGCACAGTTCCGTTTACCAGTGTGTTTTTTACAAAAAAACCGACTCGGAGAACGAATCTCTCAGGGGTCTGGTTCCCGGGTCAAACGGTCCAACCATTCGAACAAACGGTCGGCCTATTCTGACAAAAAAATAAAAAAATAAAAAACGATTAAAACCGTTCGAACAGTTAACCACCTGGGTCAGTAGTTTGTTGACCAAAATCAACAGTTTTTGAGAAAAATCTAATTTTGGAGAAAAACAGAACCAGTCACCTGATCTGTTCCCAGTTTTTCCGGTCCGACCGTCTGGTCCTGTTTTGAAAACCATGGTTTTTTAAGCCACATGATTCTCATCGGCCCTCAGCTCATTTTGTTTCCTTGGTTTTCCTTGTTTTATAAAAGCTTCGTCTATGTGCCAAATGTCTCTTGGATCTCATTCAATTGCTCACCATTAGCCCAATAGTCGTCCACATTAATTGGCTTAGACTTGCCAAATGGAAAGAAAGTAACAGTAGAAACAGGTTCAGCCATATTGAGCACCACCACAACATTGACATGACAAAAGCATGTAGCAGCAGGATTCAGAATAAGCATTGTCTAAAAGTCCAAACAAATAAACCGGCATCCTTTTTTCTCCTGCTGCTTTAAATTGGAACATACTCCAAAAGGCATCCGATGCAATTCATTCTACTGATCCACTTATACAGTGACTGAAATATTTTCTTACTGCTCAAACCAGTTTGAACTTTGAAATTGATAAGAATCAAATGCCCCTTCTCACATGCTTATAGGACTCTATTTACGAGTTGAAAATCATTGCTCTTCTCTCCTCACCATGTCATCCACCGGACTATCCTTAGGTTATGTATGGTTTGATAGAAATTAAGAGAGAAACAGAAAGTTGAGGGAACTTTAGCAAAAATCCTTCAAACTTTATCTCAACTTTCTGTTTTTCTCTTATTTTCTATCAAACTAAACACAACCTCAATCATAATTAATGTTTCCATCCCAAATTTCATAGTTCTCAATGTGTCAGTGATCCATCTCAATATCCTTATCTAATATGATGAGTGAAGAAATGAATAATGAATGTGAGCAAAAATCCCCAACCAGCAAATATAGTAGATATTAATATACATCTAAATTACAAAGTAATTCACAATAGTTGTTGAAGTTGAAAAAGATAAAAGGTGTGAAGCTGAAGAAAAAGATAATATTATGAAACCCAATACATGAGATATTTATAATGTCAACATTTTTTTAAAGCCGCAAAGGATCTCAAAAAAAATGTTATAAAGCAACTATAAGGATATGCATTTCTTTCGCCCATATATCTGTTTACAGGATCATATTGAATGCATTTGCAAGAAAGAAGATGTCAAGAGTACGCTAAAGAAGTGAGGGGGGATACAGGCATCAGCCTTTCCTACTCTCTACTACTATGAAGTTATTAAAAAAGAAAGACAAACAAAAGAATGTTATCTCTAGTCATAATCAATACAGAAAACTTGATAAAGCACATCAAAGATGATGCACATAAATTCCTCTCTGAGGACAAAATCATCAGCAGATAACCCAAGCTTCCAAGTAAAAAAGGTATTTGTTTCATTTCGTTTCTATGCTCGAGATGGATTCTAGGTAAAGAAAACA
Source organism: Nelumbo nucifera (assembly GCF_000365185.1). The sequence continues at coordinate 3,168,426 of NW_010729132.1, read as the reverse complement.
AAACTAATGCATCTTATACCTAAATGGGAAAAGACAGAATAAAAATTGTCCAATCCAAAGTTCAAGGGGAGAGATATTCTCTAGTCAGCCAGTTTGGTTAAACGGTGAATGGTACTTCTTGCAATCCTGTTAGCAGGGTCGATCTTCAGAACTGTCCTCAAGTCTTCTGCCCCGAGTTTGTATTTTTCAGTGCTCTCATACAGGAGTGCACGTTGTATTAGAACAGAAACATTTTCCCTATCATGTTCTAGCACCTGTAAAACAAAAATGTAGTTAGTATGATTTACCCACCTCAGCAAAACATTTTTGCTATCATTTCTTAAAGCAGTGTCACGGCCATACAACCACTTTGTTCACTAATGGAAATAGTAGATAGCTGAAATTAAGTTGTTTAAAAGTTTCAAAGAAGCCTATCAGTAAGAGAGCAAGGAACCTCAAGATTTTCTGATTTCATCTAATTAACTTGATTATTGGCCATCCAAGAATTATAGCCCAAACAGAGAGTTCTTACATGTAGAAAATGAGACAATGTCCATACCTTTGAGCAATCAACGACTGCTTTCTTGTACTCCCCAACTTCTTTGTAGCATGAAGCTCTGCACGACAAAACCTCCATGGTGGCAGCACTGTCCCCAGTCTTCTCTAGAAGAGCTACTGCCCAAGACAGCCACTTAATGGCATCAGGAAACTGCCCCTGCTTGTAATTATCCAATCCCTTCTGCTTTGCAGCCAAAGCTGTAACTCCAGCAGGTGGGGGTGGGAGACCTTCAAGCTCTGTTGTACTACCCGCATCACCTCCTCCAAACTCTGAACCCAAGCCCCAGTCATCAACATCAGAAAATGGTTGATTTTCGACACCCTCAAGTGCTGTTGGAGCTGCAGAAGTGGAATTTGAAGATGATGGGAATAAGACATTAAACGGATCATCGCTGGTGGCTTGAGGAGGCTGCTTCTTCTGAGAAGCAAATCCTTGCCTGGGAATGCCATAATTATCAAAATTCGATGTAGAACCAGAGCTTGACCCCATGGAGTTATTACTGGTTGCAGGAAAAGCAGTGGGCGGGAACGAGTGGCTGTTTGATTTGGAAGCACGTTGGAAATCTCCAAATGAACAGTCGCTGGCACAAGAATCGGTATGGCTGCTTGCGGTTGCGGTTGAATTGATGTTTTCAGTCGGCTTAGACCCAAAATCCACCAAAGATGCAAATGGGTCATTATTGGAGCTTGCAGGGGCTCCATCTCCACTTCTAATCGCTGTCTGGTTATTATAATTCATACCGTTGATGATGTTATTCTTGTTGTACTGATTGCTAGCGGTAGAATAACTACCGAAATTGTCAGCAGATCCCAAATTGGTATTCCTCATGGGAGCATTGGCTTTGGGAAGCGAATCGGCCATGCTCCCCATCGAGAAAGATTTCTTCGTCTGTGCGGTTGTGGGCGCTGCTGCATTCTTCAAAGAAACATTAGTATTGCTCTTGGCCTGCCCGAAAGCCGAACCAACGAGATCTCCGAACAAATTAGGATTCTTTTCCTGTAATCCTAATCCTAAACAGGAGGTAGGACCTGAAGAAGGGGCGGTGGAAGCCCAACTCTTTCCGAAGATATCTCCCACCATGGAAGTAGTTGAGTTGGACAGAGTTGAGGAAGGCTGGTGAGTCCATGAAGGTTTGTTTGGGGCCCACGAAGAGGGTTGTCTGGGCTGCGTGGACGACGACCAGGCAGTAGTCGTAGCAGAAGAAGAGGAAGAAGGAAAAGAATAAGAAGATGTGTACTGTTGCTTCTGATCGTTTAGAGATCGAGGGCGATTGCTGGAGGGTTCAGAACTCGGACCGAAATCGAATTGGTAGTTGTTGAGAGAAACCGATCCTCCTTGCGGATTACTGGGTCTTCCGAAGTTAGAATTCATGGTTCGCTCCGCCAGTCCGGTAGATAGATCTGAGACGGAGAGACGAAAGCTAGATATCCAAAATCAAAACGCCATAGAAGTTTTATCGTGGAGAGTTGCAGAGGATGGTGGAAGAGAGAAGAAGCAAATGGGAGAGACGGTAGAGGGTAACCCCTACCTCGGACTCAATGAAATGAGATGTGGCTGGACGAGATAGCTAGTGATCCGGGAAGAGAGAAAAGCTTGCCAATGCTTGGTCGGGCCTGTTTGATGCCGAACACCACGCGGGGCTTCTCTCTTCTTTTTCTTCTTCTTCTTCTTCTTCTTCTTCGTCTTCTTAATTCCTCAACTATATGAAACGTCAGATCATAAGGCTTTTATCTACCTACAACTGTAAATGATTCAAACTTCGTATCCACTCACTTTGGTATGGTACGACAGCTGCTGGTACAATTTACACCAAATCTCAGATATGCTTTTTCATAATCAGAAATTGACACATCAGCAACTGTATACCAAATCATAAACTGACGTGTTTATTTTTCATTTAGGTTGTGTTGGATTGCATGACACATCAGCCGAACTCCTTGTGGACGGGACCTTTTAATTTTTATTTTGTTCTCGTTCATGAGACATGCGGATATTCATTCCAACGTGGATGGTACGGCCACGATATATTCTAAACAACGACCGTTCATTTTCAATTAATACTGCAACTTCGGCCAGGTTAGCCCGCCGGATCGAGTTAGGGTTATGATTGAGATTTATGAATCCGAATTTACTTCGGGTTAGGTTAGAGTTGACCCTTTGGTAATTTGATTCAACCCAAATTCAAATTTATAGTACATATTATATATAAATATATGTTATATATATTGATCATACATTGATTTTTTTAGATGCATAATAGTTATATAACCACTACCACACATTATCATTTATTTCATTTAATATAATCACTTCACTTAATTCTAATGGAAATACTAAAATCTTGATAACATATTTTATGTTTTCTGAATATTTTATTCTTTATTTCCTCTTTGTTGTTTGCCACCCATATCTTGCTACCCATAAAAGATCTATTATAAGTCATCATAATAAACTATAGTCATTTCAAACACTTTTTTTTTCTGAATTTTGTATTTAAAGAACTAATAAAAACATCAACAAACAAATACAAATAAAACATAGGATTAATACATGTAATGAAAGTTGAGTTAAGATCTAAGATTAAGAAGTTCTACAAGATTTTTAGGGATGAGAAGAAGGTAGGGTTGGGCCCAACCCGAGCCCAGTCCAACCCGAAGGTGACTTTGGGTTGGCATGGATTGGGTAAGGAATTTAGTTAGGGTTAGGGTTAGGGTTGGGTAGATCGGATTGAAGGTTGGGTTGGGGGTTTAGAACTTAGGGTTGGGCTAGGGTTGGCCTCAACCCGACCTAATCCAGCCCGACTTGCAGCCCTATTTTCAATATATCGTCTAAAATGCCATTCATTCGATTTGTCAAGGTTTTTAAGTTTATTTTTATTTTGATTTTATTTTATCTATATATTATTTTATTTGTAAAATAATTTTAATGTTTAAAGATAGTATTATGATAATTTTTAACATTGAACCATCTTCATTATTTTTTATTAATAAAAAAATATTTAAAGATAAAAGAGTAATTTCTTTTAAATTATTTTTATTACCTTTTTTGTTAATAAAATGATTTTCTATTATTAGATAAATTCATATTCTATACATTTTGTTCTCTAATATTTGACATATCCATTAAATACATACTGTTGTTTTATTTTATCTATTACTATTTTATATTATTTTTTAATTTATTTTGGACTTAAAATATAAGAAATTTTCATCATAATTGATTGTATAAATTATCTCATAAGTTGTATGTGAAGTGTATGAAATCAATCTTTTTTATGGTTATTTTATTTTATCCATTACTATTTTATATTATTTTTTAATTTATTTTGGAGTTAAAATATAAGAAATTTTCATTCATAATTGATTGTATAAATTATCTCATAAATTGTATGTGAAATGTATAGAATCAATCTTTTTGGTATTTGGTGTTATGCACCATTAATAACTTCCCCCTGACCCCTTTTTCCCTAAAGTGCTGGTTGTGGGATTTGATTATGTATCAACGCTAGAACATAAGGTTTTTAAAACTGAACCAGACAACGAACCGTTCAGGGGCCTAGTTCCCAGGTCGAACGACCCGACCATTTGAATTGAATGAACAACCCGTTCTAACAAAAAATTATAAATGGCCAAAAACCGTTGAACGATTTGATTGCTCGGGTCAGCGGTTTGCTGACCAAATCAATAGTTTTTGGCCAAAAGACGGTTTTGGGGTAAAATGGAACTAGTCATGTGACCAGTTCCGAGTTTTTCTGGTTCGATCGTCTAGTCCGGTTGGTTTATGGAATCAATCCACATCATACTTGTAGAACACCCCCTTAGGCTGCGTTTGTTGATATTTTGTACTCTAAGAAGAAAGCATTAACGTACCTATTTTTTTATACAATTTTGTGCTCTTCATAATTTTGCCTTTTGACCAAAGTTTAAGGAATTAGAGCATTTAATGATGGGGCCCACACTTTGCACCAATTTCAAACAAGATGAGTACAAAAAATGGTTTAAAAATGTGAACCGAATTTGCATTCATGAACCGAAAAGAAAGTAATTATGTAGAGTACATATTTGTGTTTGCATCGCAACCAAACGTAGCTTTAGGTATACAATTTGAATCCACACATTTTGTCCATAGTTTAGAATAGTTATACATATCACTATGATGTGGATTGATCCTTACACCAATTTCGAAACCACATTAAAACACCCCTTAGTTTACTAGCAATTGGTATACATATTTCTTTGCAATTTGGGTTGAGTCCAAATGTACTAATCACATAATTTCAGGTTGCCACTTGTACAAAAGAATGTGGCATGTACGGGGATGGGTATTAAGTAGGAATGACAATGGGGCAGGTTTGGAGCGGGGCATCCCCCCATCCCCGCCCCGAAGTCACGATACCTTGCCCCATACCCGCCCCGTCCCCGGTGGCGAGGTGGGGCATCCATTCCCCATCGGGGACGGGGAATCCCCGAATTTTCCCTGCTCCAAGGCAATTACTTAAAAAATATCTATTTTATGGACAATTTATACATAGGATATAGGAATTTGGGGGTATTTTAGAATTGAATTATAATGCTTTAGGGGTAATTCAAAAATAAAATTATGGGATCCTAGGATTTTAAAAATTTAGGGAAAACTTAGAGATATTTTAAATATCAATATTAAACGTAGAGATATTTTACTAATTTACCTTCGGGTTCGGGGTGAGTTTGGGGAATTATATACAAAACCCGTCCTCGCCCCGTACCTGGTTCAGGGAAAAAATTATTTTCCCCGTCCCTGCCTCGTCCTTGTTTAGGGTCGGGGAAAACCTGCTCCGTTCGGGGTGGGGCGGGTAACCGATTTTACGGGGGAAATTACCATCCCTAGTATTAAGCCTTTCATCAGTTAGCTCCCAAAAATAAATTTCATTTCAGTTATAAAAATACCTTTCCTCCCATCTTCTTCTCAGAACAATATTCATTGCTTGAAACCCTATTTAGGGCCTATTTGGTTCGCAGTTAGAATTGGAATCTAAATCGAAATAACAAAATCCTTTGGAATTAGAATCAAAATGGTCTATCACGATAATCTGTTTGGTTTAGACAAAGGTTCAAAATACTAATATGCCTGGTATGCTGGTAGGGGCATATTGGGTGAATCGATACTATTTTTTTTACTTTTTTTTTTATTTTTTCTTAAACCGGTTCAGGGGGCCGGTTTAGGGCTCCTCCACCCCTTGAATTGGTCAGACTCCCGATACACCCACTATAGGGGCGTATCAAAGGGGTCCTGGAATGATACGTATTGATACGGGCCGATACGTGTCGATACTTTGAACCTTGCTATGAGAATGGGATTTGAAATCAGTAGGAATGAGATTTCATTCCCAAGGGAGGGGTGTGGAATGGCCATTCCCTCAAATGGGGGAATGCCATTGTAGCAGAAATGGGAATGGATTCCAATTTCGCTCAACCAAACAGTTGGAACCGAAATAGCCCATTTTGATTTTAGACCCCTATTCCCGGGAGCCAAACGGGGCCTTAACCTCTTTTCCCTCCCTTTCTTGTTCTAGCCTTATCTTCTCGGGGCTTGTTTAGTTCATAGGAATAGGGGACCAGAATCAGAATCGGAATGGGCCATCCTGATTCCAACTGTTTGGTTGGGTAGATTCAGAATTCTATTCACATTCTTGCTGAAATGACATTCCCCTTAAATGGTCATTCCCTCCCCCTCCTCTGGGAATGAAATTCCATTCCAACTAATTACAACTCCCATTCTAATTTCTGTCTAAACCAAATAAGTGAGAGAAACATTCCAATTCCAATAGTAAACCAAACGAACCCTCATTTTGGAACCCGATTATTCCCAATATTATCAACTACTGTCGTGCTGCTATCATTGGCACTTACTACAGGTGAGTCTCTTAACAGAAATGATTTTCTGCTCTCTTGGTCGAATTGAGTAATAAGGTGCTCTTTTTTTCTTGAGAATAAACTACAATGCATAATAAACCAGAAATATAAAAAACAAGCAAGTCCTCCACAAACGCTGGAGGCTCATGCCAAATACAAGGATTAACGAAACGACAAGAAGCCCTAGCTAAGCTGTGGGCCACGGTGTTAGCTTTCCTTTTCACACAAGCCACCGAGAAGTTTACACCTTGCTGTAACAACGAGGAACACTCATGAACGAGGGAGCCAAATTCGGACAAGTCCGAAGTTGGAGCATGAAGGGCTTTCCATACTACCAAGGCATCAGTTTCAAAAACCACATTCTGGATATCCATGCTGGTCACCCATTTAATTGCTGCTATATGGGCCATTACTTCCCCTTCTTTTGAAACGAATAGACCAAGAACTGTGGACGTGTAACCTTTCACGAAAGCACCAAGTTCATCACGTATAACTATCCCAAACCTAGTGAGGTTACTGCTCGTGAAAGAGGCAGCATCAACATTACATTTGAAGGAACTAGGAGGGGGGGGGGGCACGCCAATTACCGTCACCTTGATGGTTAAGATTAATGACCATGCCCAACCGCTTTTGTATTTGAGCTTGCTTCCAATCATGGAGAAGCTGCAAAACAGCATGATTAGGCAGCTTAAAATTATTCCTCCACAACTTGGAGTTACGTTGAGACCAGATGTTCCACAAAACCATGCAAGCACATCCGGACTTGTCATAATCAATTTCTACTAAAAACTCAAGAAGACAATCAGCAAAAGAGGCGTGATTCGACACATTTACGCTGATGCCAGCCTTAGACCAACAAGCTTGAGCATACGAACATGATAACAAGACATGGCTCAGACTTTCAACGTTAGTATTACAGAGATGACAGGAAGTATCTAATTGGATGCCACGCCTAGCAAGCTGGTCTTTACAAGGAAAACACTCCCTACAAACCCGCTAAACAAAGCTCTTCAATTTATGCGGAATAGGAAGCTTCCACAGCTTATCCCATCCACCCGAAATAACAGCATGAGAGATAATGGTATTAAGATCCCTTGCAACCCTATATCCTGACTTTACTGAATATACCCCATTTGGTGAGAAATGTCAAATTAGTCGGTCCTCTTGACTAGCATAAGACAAGGGAATATTCAAAATTGCACTAGCATCCCTTGGTCCGAAAAGCTCGTGAATCATTTCAACATCCCATTCCTTGTGGCCTTGAATCCATAGGTCTGAAACCACAATATCTTCAAGCCCCTCAACTCTAGGCGAATCAACCTTAAAATTGCCCATCTCCTTAAGCCATGGATCATCCCACACACAGATATGCTGCTCATTCCCAATTCTCCACCTACAACCCTTCTCCAAAACAATGCGAGAATGCTAGATGCTTTTCCAAGTATAACTTGGATTATGCCCTCATTGGGCTGCTAGAAAATCCCCCCTGGGGGAGTATTTACCCTTGAAAATACAAAAAACAAGAGCATCTGGGTTGGAAAGGATATTCCAACCTTGCTTCGCAAGCATTGCTAAGTTGAAAGCTTGCATATCTCTAAACCCCATACCACCCTCTTCCTTCCTTACACAAAGCTTATCCCATCTAAGCCATTTAATGCCCCCGCCATTAGAGTTGGAATTACCCCACCAAAATGAGTTCATCATTCTCTCCAACTCTTTGCTAAGAGAGATAGGAATCATAAGGGTACTCATGCAATAGGAGGGGACATCTTGAGCCACAGATTTAATTAAAATCTCATTACCCGCACGAGACAAAAGCTTACTCTTCCAACCCTGCAATCTCTGCCATAGACAATCCCTGATAAATCTGAAGACTTCCTTCTTCTTCCTACCTATCAGAGGTGCTCTTTTTTTTTTAATCATTTCTTATCTATAATATTCCCTTCTTGGTCAAATTGGTGGTTGATACTTTTTTTTCTTTTCACAGGTCTGAGCCAATAGAATGAAAACGTCTACATCCCAACTCCCAACACAGCTTCCAACTTTTGCCAAGGTCCAACCAAAATTGATGATACCATTACCGGTTGATTAATTATAAGTTCTTCCGGTATCATATCATAGTCCAACTCCAACCAACAATTAAATAGATGATGAGATCCACAGTTTTAGCATGTAAACTATAGCATGGCCCGACCCCATCAGATGAAGCAGATTATTTGAGAATTGGGCCATCTAATCGCTACTGTGGGTGTCAGTGGAATGCTTCATGAAAACCCGTTTGCAATTTTGAAAAGGGAAAATTTCATTTCACCATCTTGAACTTTGGGGGTAGTGTCAAGTTAGTATCCAAATTTTCGAACGTGTTATTGCAATACCTAAACTTTAAAAAAGTGTCAAATTAGTCTCTACTGTTAATCAACCGTCAGTTATTTGTTGAAAATGTCAAAACTATCCTTTAAAAGAAGACACTGTTCATTGTCTTCTACCTTGAAGCTGAACTGGTTGAGGTGTTTGAGATTCTAGACAAATGAGGTCATTGTCTTCTACCTTTAGATCTGAAACACATTCTTTTCTAGTTATTTCTTTGCTTTCAGTTATTGTTTCTCTATCATATTTCATGTTTTTTCTCTATTTTTCTTTGAAGATAATCGGTTCAGTTTCAAGATAAAAGATAATGAACAGTGCCTTCTTTTAAAGAATAGTTTTGACATTTTCAACAAATAACTAACAGTTGGTTAATGGTAGAAACTAACTTGACACTTTTTGAAAGTTTAGGTATTGCAATAACATGTTAAAAAATTCAGGTACTAACTTGACACTACCCCCAAAATCAGGGTACTAAAGTGAAATTTTCCCCTTTAAAAATCCATCAACCTCAAGTGGCATTCACAAAAATCAATATAAGGAATGGATGACCATGTCATAAAAAACTGATCAGGCAATAAAAACTCTTGGAGCTTAGAAGCAGTGATCAGGCAATAAAAATCAATCCCTCAATACTGCTACACAAAACTGAGCAACCAACCAAGGAGCTTAGAAGCAGTGAAAAAACAACAAACCTGAAAAACAGGGCTTATATATGCTAATTTTACTTAGAGTCCTTCGTTTGAGTAGATCAGGTAACGACAATAAATGGCCCTAGAACATTTTCATTGCATACTGGTTGATTGTGGACCTGATTTTCTGGTTGGTTAATCTTGTTCACATCTCACAAGAGATTTTTAATGTGATTATATCTGTAGATCAGATTGACTGGTGCCGCCTCATTGCGCTGCAAGCTAGCTTTCATGACGTTATTGAAGACCCAAAAGCTCTAAGGGTCCGTTTGGTTTGCAGGAATAGGGGTTTGGAATCAAAATCAGAATGAGCTATTCTGATTCCAATTGTTTGGTTGGACAGAATCGGAATCCCATTCCCATTCTTGCTGGAATGACATTCCCCTATTTGGGAAATGGCCATTCCCTACACCTTCTTCAGGAATAAAATCTCATTCTTACTGATTTTAATTTTCATTCCCATTCTTGTCTGAACCAAACAGACTATGGGAATAGACCATTCCGATTCCGATTCCGGAGAATTTCGATTCCGACTATAAACCAAACGGACCCTAAGTTCTGCTTGATTTGATTTGGACTGAGTACTACTTGCCAGGCTTCTTTGCACCTACTGATGAGGGTCGGTGATTGGGTCTGGGCCATTTGCATCCTTGGTGAGTTTTTTTGACTTGGACACATTTAAGCTTCAATTTCTTGTGTTGTCTTTTCTGTCCTGGTGACGGAGTGATGGACTGATGGGTCGACCACTTCTACTATCAGGAAGTTCACTTTGCTAGTGGATCAGCTTGATTGATGGTGGTGTTAGTCACTGTGGGTTTTGAAATTTAACCAGTAGGTCTGGGGGCAGTGGAGACACAGAAAGGAAAGCTTGTATCCGTTGGCATGAGACATATAGGCTCTTAAGAAGACAGTGTTAGAATCTTTAGTGGCAATAGGAACCTACAAGTGGGGTACAAGACCAACGTTTGATAAAATGGAAAAAATGCAAAATGAGTCCAAGCTCCCAGAACAGATACAGTTACAGGACAGTGAAATAAATTCATTTCAATGACAACCCCATTGCTAAAAGCAATGTAGTCTGCAAAAAACCTATGATGCCTGTACCCGAGAGCACCAGGTGTGACCAAGCAAGATCAAGTTAAGCAGCAGACATGGAAATTTTACCTGTGTTCTTAATCTGTGAATATAAACTTGTTTTTCTTTGTCGTGTTTGTGTTCTTAGTTGCCATTCATATTTCATTTATTGACAATCATTATTAAGATCTATTCCCTCTGTCCTGTTAAATGTTATCCCCATTAAAATTGCTAGATGAGTTGGAATTGCAACATCAGCCTTATATATGACAGATTTTATTTTGTTTTTTTAGTTAAGAGGTTAAAATGTAGATTAATCTGAATAATAAGTGAAAATACATAAGTTGTGCAAGTTCAAAAAAAAAAAATAGTCTAAGGATGGCAAGGAGTTGGGTTAATCAGCTGGCTCCGTCTCTGTCTGGCAGATTCACTTCTATGAGGTGGTTTTGTGTACTAATGGGGTTGAGGTTGAGTATGGGGTTCAATGAACTGAACATGTGGAGAACCACCTAAGAGTCAGGTTAACATCTTCCTATACCACCATGATTCATTCATGGAGTCAGGGCTGGTCTTATTAAACACTTCCTACTTTCACGGGGTGGGGGATTCATTCACTTGTTTGATATCTACGAGGCCAAACCTATTTCCGACTTATTCAGTAACACAAGTGAGGATTAGGACTTAATATGTCCAGCCTTGCTTTTCCAGGGATTATGCAAATTATACATACAAATGTCAAAGAAAAACTAGTAAATAATGGTTTGATTTCTGTTTTACATAATTCCCTAAACTGTTTTACCTAAACATTTGGCCAGAGAAACTGAAAGTAGAAATAAAGTGGAGATGGAAAAAAAAAGGCAAGAAACCAGAAAAAAATTCTTGCTTTTGGTTGCAAGGAGATGATATAAAAGAAATTTTAAGGGAAACAATTGGTCCCTACCAAACAAAAACTGCAGGCCAAGGGGGATGATGTTAGAAAAAAAGGTTTACATATGGAAGGATTCCATGCTAATCTAGATCCAAGTACGAGCTTACATGAAATGACTTGTATCTGCATCCAAGTCAGGTTCATCCATAGGTATTCGTATATGATCCGGGATACAATGAATCTGACTCATCAATCATACATGGACTTGACTGGGATTGGTATACTTTACCTGGTATATCATATCTATGTATCATAAGGCCACACTTTTGCATTCTCTACCATCCTGAAGGAAGGAAAGATTTCAACTACCATGCCCATAGCCATAGGCATCTAGATTCAGTGATTCACTCTCTTAACTTTAGGAAGGATACATGTTTCTTCACTTGGTTTTGGAAAGCTTTTTTCAGGTCTCAATCATGAAGAAGAAACCCTTTCTAAATCACCATCTTCTCAAGCAAGTGGGGTACGAGTGAGAGAAATACATGCATACTAAGGAATTATTGCCTAATCATAACCGATCATAGAAAGGACATATCCTTCAATCAACAGCCATGGTTGCTTAAATCTGCTCAGCTGGCATCCTGGCACTACATTTCTCTTCATTGAGAAACTGTTAAAAATGTAAAAAAATTAATAAAAATAGAAAAAAATATGGCTTTTCCATCCACATATTCAACCTACAACCTTGTCCTCTTACATCCCAACCCAACAACTTTATCACAAGGCCAAAGCTATAAAATAGCCAAGTGGCAAAGACATGGTTCCTAACAAGGGTTTTGCTTGGAAGACAAGATTAAAAGTATGATTCAAGCATTGCATGTTGAAACATTGCTAGAAGAAACTTTAATAGAAATTCTTACAAAAACACAGAAAGAGAACAGGATAGAAAAGAAGGGATATGGCCATGCTGTTGAAGTCCCTCTACCCTAATGGACCTAAACCCATAGTTGGATTCCCATCATAACCAAAGAAAAGAGTCTTGCTTATGGGGCAGAATAAGATTTTTCCCCCAATCCATAACAAGAGGTGCAAAGAAAGCTTAATAAGTTGCTTCAATCATCCATGACAATTAAACAAACTGAAATAAGCAATATGATGTCACTAATCCTTTAACAAAGGAAACAAAGATAACCCTTAAATGATGTGTGAACAAAAGGCAAATCCAATAAGAATAGACAGGTTATAATTTATAAACATTTAAATGGAGCAGAGGTTTATATGCTTAACTTGGTTTGGTTTAATAACTTAATAGGTTCTTATACTAATGGGGACACAGAAAGAGAAAGGACTGTAGAATAAAGATGAAACTACCACAAAAACCAAATAAGTTCCAAAAAACACAGTGAATTAGAGGCATTGACAAACCCTAACGGAATATAGTTTGTATCAGTTATTGTCACAAAGATCCATATTTGTTGTTGACATGTAACAACTAGAAAAAGCATGCCATAGAAAAGATCTACAGAATATTCACAATTCTGACCATCCTAGAAAAAATAATGTCATGCTACATTTATGTTCCACAATCTTCATGAAGTACAGTTCGTAATGCAAGGGAGACCCTCGTCAATAAATCAAAAGTTACAAATTTTTCGAATCTTAATTCAATTCTCTAAGTTCACCACTTTGGTAAGCCAATAGTGAAACCTCATGCAGTGCTCTTCTGAAGTCTCATTGATTTAGTGACTCACTCTGCAATGGATCATGTGCTGGTTGATTTGTAGGTTCTCTCCGATCTTGTGCCCAGCTGTTTCTTTGCATTGGTTCTCTTCTTTCAACCTGCATTGTTTCACGGCGTCTATCATATCGTGGTCGAGGTCTGCTTCTGGTTTGTTGTCTCTCGTTGAACCAGAACTGTGGTCTATGAATGACTTTTCCATCGATAAATAAATCCCCTAATGAACAATCAAGAAAAAAAAACGATGAGAAAATTGGACAAATTTATAAGTTTAACTCCGAAGGCATTTCATTTCACAACTAAAGAGCACATTTCGTGAAAACGGAAAACCAACCTCCATAATCTTTGTTCGGCACATCAAGGTATGAATCCGGCAATACCCAAAGAACACCAGGTAGCCCTAATTCGCCACAGTAGACGGAATAGAAAGAAGTTAAAAATTAAGAAATGAAAACCACTCTTAAACCCTAAACCTTAGGTTGTATTATACCTTTAACTTTGTAAGAGAGCTCTTCCGATATCAGAGCACCGAAGCCCGTATAAGTAGTCGTGCAAACCGAATAGATTTTCTTCTTCGCCTCCTCTTCGCTAATGACCCAATCAGCAGAAGATGATAAACAACATCGCAAGAGAAGAAAATCGAAGAATCATAAAATCGAGATCAAAGAATACGCAGAAGGTACCTTCCAACGATTGCGGTCAGGGTCTTGACGTATGTGGCAATCATCTCGTCTTCGGAGGGTTTAGGGTCGTTGGGGAATTCCATGACGATGAGCCAATGCTCATAGTCGCAGCCGTCGAGGAGGATTGTCTCTTTAGGGGGTCTGTTGCTCCAGTTCGGAGAAGGGTCGTTCAAGGGCGAATACCCCGACCCAGATGTTTTCGACCTAGTCAAAATTGTTCTTGGCTCGGGAGAGAGTAACTGTTGCTGCTTGTCGAGCACTGCCAGTGGGAACCGAGAACGAACAGAAGACAACGACGATGAGGATTTAAGAGTTCGAGAGAGAAGAGATGTAAGACTTCGCCGCGTCAAGTGCGCCATATTAGCTTTCCCTGCTATCCCGTTTACCTGCGCGGTCACCCTTCTTCAGCTTCTGTTCTGTCTATTGAGGCCGAGGGTTTTCAGTTTTTCTTTCTCAACACCCGACTCCTTCGTGTACGCACGCGCGTGTGCGTCTGACGGTGGAGTCCGCATCTCCTGCACACACAAAACTCTGCCCACGTCTACCCACATGGCAGCGATACATAGAGAACATTTCATTGTGGGTAAACGTGGGCAGGTGATCTGGAATCCTGACGGTGGAGGTTAGCAAAATAGGGGTGTCAATTGGACTGGATTTTGTTCAATCCGATCCAGTCCAATGTGAATTCATTATAAATGGATCAGGTTCAATTTAATCCAATGAATGTTTTAGATCAATTTGAACCGGTCCAATTCAATATCTAGACCATCTAATATGTTCAAATTCATTTTGATTTAGATTGGTTTCAACCTAAACCCGATCAATTAATACATGTATTCTTATGTTATATCAATGGACTAGATATTGGTTTGATCCAACCTAATCCAATATAAATTTATATGAACAGACCAGGTCCAATCCAATATATCTTGTTGATCCGTCCAATCTGTCCAAATTAATTTTGGACTAGATGGAGTCCAACCCAAAACCAGTCCATTGACACCCTTACAAACAGCAAATTAACACCCATTGAATGATTATGGGTCGTGACGATTTGGCCTAGATCAAATTTTGGCCGACCCAGCCCACAGGCTAAGCTTCCTATATCCAAGTTTATATATATGAGGCTTTGGATATATAAGATTTAGTCTGTGGGTCGGGCCAATCAAAACTATCACGATGAGAAATGGGGGTGAGGGAGCTAAAATATTGGGAACTCCAAAGAATGTGAATGTGATAAATGACCTGCTTAATCAATATTAAAAGCTATGGTCCAACGTTTACATGGTGGAATAAAAGGAAGGACAATAGTCTAGTTAGAAAATTATTTGATACAAGCTTTACAAATTCGGAGTGGTTAGATCTGTACCTAGAGGCTGCAAATCTTAACCTAGCATTGGGGGACCTCATCACCTCCCAATTATCCTGTACTTAATCCCAATATTGACAAGTACAAGAAACCCTTTAAATTCGAAGAAATGTGGACTTTCTCACGAGGGGTGTGAAAAAAATAATTGAGGAGGTATGGACAAAAGGAACATTAGGCTCCGTTTGGTTTGTGAGAAGATTTGAATGAGATGGAATGGAAAAGTGTAAAAGTTTAACTTTCCATTGTTTAGTTTTATACGGGAAAAAGAGTAGAAAAATTAACCAACACAAAACAGAGTCCACCCTGCTAGTCTCAAAGGACCTACCTCCTACGAAACTGGAATCAACGGATTACTTGTTGGTTTCGGAGACTTCTTTTGAACATCAATCCGTAGAGTTCTCGAAGGTTCAATTTTAGAGCTAGTTTTGCTCGGAGGTTCAATCCGGAGAGATCAAACAAAACGTAGATACCCATTGCCACTCCACCTGTCGCCTAAATTGCAGTTAGAAAGCAGAAACCCAACCTACCGCCATGGAAGAGAAAGAGAAGAAGAAACAGAGTGGCTGCACTGGATTTCATCCCCAGGGATCAACCTATGCTCACCGCAAAGTTCTCGGAAATAGATCCTCATCAGATCCTACTTTTGTTATGTTTGTGCCTTGAATTTTTTGTGGCGACCCATTTCATGAATCTGCTCCAAATTAATTTGAGAAAAACACAAAGACAAAATTTCATAGTGGTTTGTGGTGGATGCGTAGGGCTTGGGCCATGTCCCCGTGGCGGTATGGATCTGACCCATATTCATCTTATAGTTCCGAACCGAATATGAAGAGTCATGTATTTCGGGGGTTTTCTCTCTTATATACAGAAGTCTGAGTCTTGTGAGAGAGGAGTAAGACATTGGGTGTATTTTGGGCTAAGGGTTTTTCTATAAAAGCACAACTCTGTATTTCTTCTCCATTACCTATTATATAGTGGATTTCTGTTCCTCATTCCCTCGTGGACACAGGCTATAAGCCGAACCACATAAATCTATGTATTCTCTGTGCTTGTTTTCTCTTTATCTCTGTTTTATTTTCGCTGGAGTGCCATTTTGAATCTGTTTTCTTGATGTTTTTCTGCAACAACTTTCAAGTCGATCTCCGACGTCAAAGGAGTTCCTACGCCTCCTTGCTCGGAATAACGCCCACCTCTAGAGTTCCTACGCCTCCTTGCTCTGCCACCCACTAACGCCAACCGTAACTCAACTTTCAGTATTGTTACGGACATTCCTGGCACAGGTTTGAGACCCCGAAGCCAGTTATCGGATCCTACTTTCAGAGAAATCGTGGGGTATGGGACCCCGAAGCCAGTTATCGAGATCCACAGGATTGTCTTCATTCTGTTCAAGCAAACAGGGAGGCAAACAGTGAAGCCTCCGGCTTCAAGAGACTACTTCAACTCAAGGAAGTTCTCGGAAGAGAACGGCCTGGGGCTCCCAGTAGCTGCAGTTTACTTCAACGCACAGAGAGAAACTGCAGCTAGATGACGATGAAGAAGAAGAAGCTCATCCCTCTTCGGAGGTTCGTCATCAAGGATGCCCGGTGAATGCCTTGGTGAAGAAGAAGCCCATCCCCCTTCTTCAAACGGATGAAGCGAGTTTTCTCAAGTTTTTCCACCAGCGTCGCACATTGGCTGGTTAATGAGTTTAAAATGGTCTTACGGCAAGATGGGCCTATGAGACCCTTGCCCATTTAGTTCCTACCAAGTACCAACTCAACAGATTGGGCGTAAAATGCAAACCCAGCTATAACTGCAACTTCTGATGAGGCATTGTGAATAATCCAACATAGCTATGTGGTTTTCTAAGGCATACATATTGATGAACATCATCTACCACACACCACACCAATAGCATTATCTTAATGGGCTACACTCGAAATTAGGGGGGCCGGGTGTCAATTAGATGGGTTTGGTCCAATCAGATCCAGTCCAATGTCAGTTCATTATAAATGGACCAAGTCCAATTCAATTCAATGAATATTTTGGACCATTTTGATCGGTCTGATTCAATGTCTAAACCGTCTAATCTGATTAAATTCATTTTGATTTAGATTGGTTTCAACCCAAACCTGATCCATAACACTTATACTCGAAATGATTCATTTTAATTTTCAACCATTTGGATGGATAGAATCAGAATCTGATTTTCATTCAGGGTGGAATGTTGTTCTTCCATTTAATGGAATAGCCATTCCCTCCCCCTCCCCTGAGAATAAAAATCCATTCTAGTCAGTTTTGATTCCCATTTCAACCTGAAACAAAAAGATGGGGGAATACACACAACATTCCTATTCTGATTCTGAAGGATTTCAATTACAATTTTGATTCCAATTCTATCTGTAAACAAAACAAAAAAGGTTGGAGAGACCAATTACCCAGTTAGGGCTTTGGTTGGTTATTCTGTTCTTGTATATAGATATTTTTTTTTTCGTTCGCATTGATCTAAATACGCAGAAATTGTGTCTGAGTCTGACCTCTTATATGGTTGTATCTTCCCTTTAATATTGATTAATATTTATTTCTAAGTTAATTAGGTTGATATGTTTTGATGTTTACTTTGAGTGAATCTTCAGCCCAAAAGTTACTTTTGATTTAATCACCTCGCTAATTAGTTAGGGTCCGTTTGGTTTGCAGTTGGATTCAGAATCAAAATCCCTTGAAATCTGAATCAGAATATGGTTTATTCTCATAGTTTGTTTGGTTAAGAGAGGAATTAGAATCTAAATTGGAATAAGTCAAAATGGGATTTCATTCCCAAGAGAAGGGGAAAGAATGGCATTTCCCTCAAATGGGGGAATACCATTCCAGCAGTAATAGGAATAGTATTCCAATTCCACCCAACCAAATAGTTGGACCCATTCTAGTTCCGATTCCAGACCCTATACATTCCTGTGAACCAAACGGGCCCTTAGAGTTGATGAAGAAATTCTGAAAGTTTTTGAAAACCGAAATTGGTTTGATTTTCCCACCAGTGCCATACATAATACATTATATAAGGCAAGCGTCTCCACCCATACAATACAAGTTTGCGGTACAAATACATATGCAACAGTAGAGTATGACGCTTGTCATGGTGTGGAGCTTCAGTATTAGCTGGGTACAGAGGGTAAACCAAGGGAAGAGAGGATTTAATTAATTAGTTAATTAATACAATTGATCAGATAGAGAGGTCAATTTATCTGCAAGGAGCTGGCATCTGGGTTCCCCCGAAGTCTGGTTGAGCATTAGAACACAAGGCCAAGGGAGCCAAATCATCGGGTTTGGTGCTGTTGTATTTCAAATCTATGTCGAACAGTTGAACGTCCTCACAGGGCAACTGTTCGCTGCACGCGATATTGACTGCAACCTTTGATGCCGAGGTGCCTCTGATATTCTTGAAATGAACATCGCTGATCTTTACACGAGATGGCTGCCGGCCGGAAAATAAAACAGAATCAATCAGTGGTTCCGACTTCTGAGTGATGAGTATATATAGTAAATAAAAAACAAATGCAATTATCAGCCATTTTCGTTACCTCATTTATTTTGCAGGAAGATACCGGGCAGTAGAGTTGATCTATGATGATGGGGTTACGAACATTGTTCATGATAATGTCCTCAAATCGAAGCTTTGAAGCCTGGCTGGGCGGGGATCCAGGCCAGGTTTTAATCCTAACACCATTGTCGGTGTTTGTGAGCGTGCAGTTCTTGACTGTGATTCCTTTTACATCCTTCTCGTCTGGATACTTGCCAAGGCTACCCACACTGTATGTTGTGGTGTAAATCAAATCAGAGATACGAAATGTGAGAATTGGGATGTTATGTTATGTGGGTGTTGGCTTGTAATTAATAGCCAAGGATCAATCAAAACTGATTAATTACCTAATGCCGTGACCTGGGCCACAGGTGATACGGGCGATGGAGATATTGGTTGAGCCTTGGCCGATAGAGATGCAGTCATCCCCGGTTGCAATGTAAGACTTAGATATCCTGACGTCAATGGAGCTGCTGATGTGAATACCATCCGTGTTGGGGCTATCTTCAGGGGCTGTGATATGGAGATCGTGTGCTCTGAAGTTTTCGCAATGGTTAATTGCTATATGGAACGATTTGCTATTGACGGAGTTGATCCGACGAACGTTTGCATTCTTCACGGAGCTGAATTTTATAGACTGCAACGATATTCATCAACACGATTAATTGTTTCTTTTCCTTTTCATTTAAATTCTTTTCCTGAATCCTTAATCCTTACCATGGGAAGAATCTGGCAGTCGGGGTTCTTCTCACAGTCGTTGTATTGCCAGACTGCAGCACCTTGACCATCAAAGGTTCCTCCTCCGGTAAGAATCAACCCGTTCAATGATTCAAAAGAGATCCATTCAGCAGATGGGTATTCACTGACATCTGATACTGCTTTAACAGTTCCCTTCACTTGAACAATTATGGGAATTGGGCTGTTGCATGGTCCTGTAAAGAACACCTGCCCAACTAAGAATGTCCCTGTTGGGATGACCAGCCTTGCCTTTCCCCCCCAATGGCAAGCAGCAATCCATGCCTTCATGAATGCCTGCACCCAATAACCATGAATAAACAACATCCATGAATAAACATCATTCATCGCCATTGCCAAAACCAAAATCTTTGATTATTATTACCTGGGTACTCTCCTTTTTCCCGTTGGGATGAGCGCCAAAATGTACGACGTTAAAAACTGAAGTAGTAATAGGTCCCTCAACTGCAACTGCACCATTGCTCACGCATGAGACTGAAACTAAACAAAACAAGACAATAGCAACCTTCAGCTTCAGGGTTATTCTTCCTATCTCCATTAATTGATGATCAGCGGAAAATTAACCAACTTAATAACTAAACCCTCTCTATCTTATTCTCTTCCTTCTCTTCCTCTTGTTTTAAACCTACAGTACCCACGCTCCTGATGGGCACTGGTGGGCGGAATGCTCTTGCCATGTTTCAATTATTTATACCTTGTTTTCAGTAACCGTCTCCCGCTATTGTTAAAAGTTAAAAACTATCTATAGACTATGCTCGTCCCTCCTAAATGTAGCCATGGTTGCCCAGCTTCCCCTAAATTTAGTGGGGATTTGTTCTTCCCAGGCTCAATCTTCCCTAAAATCTCTCCCTTCCCATCACCCCCACTACCTTGTAACCACCGAATTCACTACCGGTTTTGCACCAAGAAAACGGATTCTCAACTCTCATACCCGCCAATCATCGCCATTTGAACCTTGAAGGGACAAAGGTTCTGATCGCGTCCGTGATTTCTTTTTTAATCTCTGTGTAATAAATTTTAAATCTCCCGCTATGTATGGAACCCTGAATTTGATGATCCAACTTACACAATCCCACCCTTTTCAGTGTTCTTCTCAGTTCTCAATCCTCCTTCTCTGCACCTACATTTGTTTTTATCTGAATGCTAATTTCTTTCTTAATTAGGACATGGGAGGACGACAAGGTAGGCTGTCCTGCTGGATCGAGAGATTCGGGCTTTCACATTGAATTTTGTGAGGCTCCATTTGCCGCACCATTCAGACACCCAAATCCAGCCAATCATAGACTTCACTTCATGCTCGGATATGTAACCAAGCCTCAAGATCAGCCCAAGAAGAGAGAGAGTGTTTGTTTCAGGACATCTTTAGAAAGTTTCCTAGGTTGCGTTTGGGAGTGCTTATTCAAGAAGTGCTTGATTAAAATCCCACATAAAAAGGAAAAACACTCCCAAATAGGGGTGGATTCGAGCTGAGCCAACCCCAATAGTACCAGGTTCAAGCTCGGCTTGAGACTATTCTACAAGTTTCGAGCTCAAGCTTGAGCTCGGTTCGAGCCAGAACCTTGAGCTCGAGCTCGGCTCGTTTTATATTTTATAAAAATAAAAATTATATATAATTTTTTTATTTTATATTTAAAAAATTAAGAATTATAATAATTAATAATTATAATATTTTTATTATATATGTATTATTTTCTATAATTTTATTATATATATATATATATATATATATATCTATATATATATTCGAGCCGGCTCGCGAGTCTCACAAGCCAAGCTCTAGTAGGCTCGAGCTTGGCTGAAACCGAGCCGAGCCGAGCTCGAGAAGCTCATGAAAAACTCGGCTTGTTGCCACCCCTACTCCCAAATGCAGTCATATTGTGTTTAAGTTACAATACCTAATCTCAATCTCTTATTCTCTTATTAATGTATAGCCCCACTATTTTATACAAGTATAGGTGTTAATGGGTCCAATTAAAGACTTACCTTTGGGCTTTCATGTGCGGTAAAACCTACTTTAGAACCATGCTTTTTAGGCTTAGTTTGGAAAGAGTATAAATGCAAATATCTACATGTATAGTACAAAACAATGTTTAGAAATTAGGTTCGTTTTTTGTTAAGTTATTTACTCGGGTAAATGTAATTACCTGTGTAAGTTTTTCCTGAGAAACACTTACTCAGGTAAGTGCATTTACCCATGTTCTTTTATTTCCTAGGTAAATAAAGCAATGATTATTTTATCCATAGAAATCTATTATTAAAAGAGACATTTTTGTCCCATTCAAGTGTTGGCAATTTTTCCCCTAGGTGGGAAAATTATTTACCCACTTAGGAGATGGGTATCACTTTCCTGGGTATGTGATACATAGAAAAATAAACTTTCCTTGATCCCCACATAAAGCTAAAAAAATAACATGGGATTCTTGGCCAATGAGAACCAAAATCCCATTGACCAATTTTCCTCCCTCTCCAAATCCAAAAAAGAACGCCCCCTTAATATAAAATACATGTTTTTGCACTACATACATTTTATTTGTACTCTTCTTGAACTCAGCCTACTTTTTTAAAACACAATCTAAAATTGTACTTGATTACACCGATCAGTAATCAAACTGTTGGTTCATGTAACCTGAAAAATGATTTTTGGGCCAATTTTTTAGTTTTTAATTTTAAAGTATCACAGACTGTTATCTTTGGATTGGATGGTTGAATTGTTGACTCGGAAACCAGTGGCCAAAGTAGTTTCAGTTCTAGGTCAGTTTTTAAAACATTGTGTTTCACTTAAAAACGTTTTTACTAAGGGAAAATATTAAATTATAAAAAGATTTTTTTTTTTAATTTTGGCTAACTCCTTTTTTACTTTGAAGTATAGATAATCTCCTTAAAAGGGAAACATCAAATTATGTTACAATTGTATCAGCGATATGAAAAAGGACATAATAATTGAGAAAATGTAATTTTGGTGAAGTATTTTATGGGAGAAAATGAAATCTGCCAAGAATTTTCATATAAAAGTTATTTATAGACCCATTTAATTTGTCCAGTTGATTCCCTTGATCAAAAGGGTAAAAATGTTATACCCTTAATTTTCAAGTAAATTTTTGTTTTTTAATCTTGATTTTCAAGTAAGTTTTTTTTTTTTTTTAATGCTCCATTGGGCTATACAACAGGGGAGAGCTCATCTGGTCATCCCCAAACCAATATTCAGGGGTGCAACTTGCACGGTCCCAACCTGAGCCTGGATTAATACAGCCCATAATTTCATACGGCTTGGATTTGGATTTCTCGTTTCTCGTCATCAAGTTGGAGCTGAGCTTAAAACATAGGACTTTTTACTTTTTCGGGTTGGGTAAGTCCTTAGTAGCCCAAACCCAGTCGAAACTTATCCCAATTCAAGGCCGAACCAATTAGTTTGTTAATCCAAATCTAACCTGAGTGAGTCAAATTTTAATACGGGCTTAACTTGTGCTGGGTAGTTCAAGCTTGACCTTGGGTTTGGGCTTTAAGCCCAATTGTTAGGATTGAGCCTGAACCCAGCCCAGCCTGCCTGACTTACCAATCGTTTGAACTTACCAATCAGCCAATTGGTAAGTATCAGATCCCAAGTCTCTGATACTTACCAATCAGCCAATTGGCACCTTACAATGTCCAAGCGTTTGAAGCCTCCTGGGATGGAGATGTAAATACATATACCAGAGCCCAGAGGGGAGAAAAAAAATGTAATATATATTATGCATTTGGAGAGCTTTTTATTTTTGGTATCTGTGATGTGGTTTTGGCCCAGACCGTAATGGCAGGATTCTAACGTGGACCCAGGCAGTGGGGTTAGTGGAGAGGCTGTCATTCCGTGAGCCCAAATCTACTGAAAGTAAAAAAATAAAAAAAAATAAAAAAATAAAATTGTACAATCAGTCTTAAGAGTGAGTCCGGATTTCCTACCCATGATAACTCTATCCACATCTACCCATATAGTATCGCAGTCACACATAGAGAACATCTTATCCTCTTACATGTTATTATGCATAGGGAGATGTTCCCAATGCACAGAGGTAGTATTTTGTGGGTAGACATGGGTAAAGTTCTAGTGGGTAAGAGATCCAGAGCAGAACACATGATCTAACTGCACATGTCTCTTATACATGTATATTAAATTTATAAGGAGATGTTCCTAATATGCAACTAGCTAGATGTTGTGCTCTTAGAGTATTTGCATGATTTAAGGTGCCAACAAGTAGAAGTGTAAAGTGGGTTGTGTTGGGCACGACACGACCCGTGGGCCGTTATGGGCTGTGCTGCCCTCCCCAGTGAAAAATTTGGGGGTCGGCCCGGTACGGCCCACGGCCTAGGCCCGTGTGGGCTCGTGCCGTGCTGCGGGCCGGACTGGCTTGTGGGATGAGTCTTGGGTCAGGTCGGGCTGGCCCATGGACCTAAAACCCCAGGCCCAACACGGCCCACATGATCGTGCCGAGCCTGACACGGCCCGTGGACCATCGTGCAGGGACAATCCAAGTTTGTGCCGAACTGCAAGTGACATGACCCAATTTACACCTCTACCAACAAGCTGATTGATAAGGTCTCCTACTCGTCGTAGCAGAGACTTGGGATCGAATCCCGCCTACACCTGGGTTAGGGGATGGGCTACCCCATCGTGTAGCACTTCCAAAAAAGATATAAAAAATCCTTAATAGTACCTTAAAATTTGATGGTTGTGTCAAGTAAATCCCCTAACTTCAAAATGTGACTTTCAAAATGTGCCTCTCTGGTACACTCAACTTTCAAATCGTGTCTAAGATTCCTACCATTACTTGATCATTAATCAATCCCATCACGTGACATTAGGTGCATATTAAATAATTTCAAAATAATAAATTTATGTTTTATGATATTTTTCTGACCATTTTAAAGTTTGGAACAATACAAAGACACGTTCTAAAGTTTGAAGACTGACGAACTAAAAGGGAGGGATGCCAATTGCCAAATGACCCAACTGAAAGAATAATAACTTTGGCTCCTACACGGCTACACCTGTTTGGAGGAATGCATCCAATCAAGTGCTTAATTTTAGGGTTCAGGATTTAGTATAAAAATTATATATTTTTTGATAAAATAATATAGGTGGTCGCCTGGTCGGTCGACCATTCCTTCTCGCTTTGCATGCCTTTATCCTTGATCGTTTCAGATCAAACTAAGTAAGAAACTGTAACAAAAACATGGCTGGTAGCTCAAACTTTCATATTACAGAGGCGTTGAGTCATCCAAAGAGATTCTTACATCAGAAGATGATTCAACTTTGAGACTCAAAAAGGTACAACTCAGTACGATATATAAAGCCTAAGTTTTCACAGAGAGGAAGGATGGAGGAGTAAGAAGAGAGCCTAGTAATTCTTACAAAGCGGTATCTTGGTACAGTAATCAGAAGTAGCCAAATATCTACCACAAGCCTGCACAGCCTGGTAAGAATCAGTAGCTTCCTTCTTGGGGGCAATCTGAATTTGTGTCGTCATCAATGAAGGATGCTGATGAAGTCGGTGAAGACGAGGATGATGAGCTTGATAAGGAGGCCTCATCCGGCCGGTGCAATCCTCTAGCATGCCAAAGCTTTCAATCCCTGCTTTAACGACGATGTCGGTCGACGGTGCCATTTCGTAGTGTTGTAGTAAACTAGCTAGTAGCTTCACCTACGCCTTCCGGCCACCCACAAAACTCTCAGTTATCAGATTATTTGTTGTTTCTTTGTTTCACTGCACCACAACAAAGATCGAGGAGGGGCTAGATGGTTTATATAGCACTCATCCTACGAGTTCCCACTTCCCACTCGAGCAACCATCCAAACGGATATGCCAATCTGGTTGGATTGCTTTTTGTGGTCGGTTCGGTTCGGTTTATGGATATCGACTACAGATATTCCTCGATATCTTTGACGAGTCTTGTCTCATGAGATTCTTTCATACTTGATGACCGCACTCGCCATTAATCCTCGACTTTTCTTTTATTTTTCCCCTGCATATTCGATCTGTCTCCAAAGACAATCAATAGCCGTCGCTGTTATAGAATATATCTCTAATTAGGTTGGGTATTGTTTGGGGGCGGGATCTGCTAAGGAGAGGCTAGCTGAAGAACCCGAGTAACCAACCCTAGATCCATCAATATCATGTGCTTGCCATTTTAACCCGATTAACTGATTAAGCCCAGGTTGGCATCTTTCCAAATAACTCTGCTACCTAACTAGTTTCTATAACGATGTAAATGGAGTGTAAATTCTGGTTCAGGGTAAATTTGCATTCTGGTTCATTTTTACCTGTATTTAGTAATATTACATTTGTGTATTGACAAATGACAGATCAATGCATATTTACATTGATAATAAAATGTAAAAGTACATGAATAAAAAGAAGTAAATTTGCATTCAAGCGGGTTTTTGATAACAAAATTTTAAAAGTTTATTTGGCAAGAAGGTAAATTTGTCAATGTAAAACTAACCCAATTTTATAATTTATATGAGCCGTCTTACACTCTACATATTTGCATTCACACTTATTTGCATCTTTTCCAAACACAGCCTTAGGGATGGTAAATCCCCAATTCCCTAACCTGCCTGTCCCGTGGAACTATTCTTGTTCCCCCATTGGAGATGGTAATTAATCTGACCCGCCCCACCCCAGTTGGGTTGTGTTTTTTTTGGATCATTATTGTTTTCGAGTTCAGGGTGGGTTTTAAGGGAGTTCCTGTTATAAATCAGCTCAAAATAAATATGACACTTATAATACATATTATATATGAATTTGACTACGATTCTAAAAAAGCATGATACTAAAAAAAAAATTATAACTAATCAACCAGTATCATAAAAGAGGTGCGAATGCTTTAATTGGTCAAAGCTCTTTCAGTGTTATGTCTTTTCAGTATCATAGATTTTCTCTATATCAAATATGGAGAACTCCGTCCCCGGGTATGAAAAAACTGACCCTGCCCTACACCATTGTCATTCCTACTCCTTATCTTGTATGTAGGTAAGTTCGGATGGATTAAATTTTTGAGAGAAGATCTTCACGATAGCTCTGTGGGCATATATGGTGGAGAAAAGAAAGCAGGGTGCCTTTGATTTGAATAAGGGTATCATAATCAACTGGTTGGGACATGGGACCAACCTTGGTGGAAAAGCCAAAAAGGAACCAAAACATTATTGCAAGGTATGGCCAGCCTCTGTCACTATATATGGACAATGGACTGATAAAAGCACAGCACACAAGAACAAAGAGCTCAACGCTTCAACCCAACTGAGCTGAACGTCTGAACCGACTTTGCGTAAAAGACAAAGAATGTTGGATAGAATGGAATTATGGAATACGATTCGTATGTAATATATATGTATCTCTTCCCTGCTAGCTAGCTCCCCCGATTAAATTGGACCTTTGAGGTATGAACAGGCTTGGAGAAAAGTGGAGAATTTTAGTGACTTTTTGTTTTTCTTTCTGCTAGTCTTCAGGACTCAAGATAGACTGCAGACTGTAGACTGTAGTCCATGACATCTGCTCGTGGTTGGAGTTGTACACAGCAGAGAGCCCCACCAATAATTGTTATTGTATTATTATTTATGGGAAATGTTCTTAATATACGATGGGATGTGGTTATAAAGTCTGCAGATCCCATTTCCTTGGTTGGTCAGTCAATCAACGTTCAATCTGAGAATTCAGGATTAGTCTAATCTAATTATTTATTTAAAGGCGGATGGAAGATGGGGGAATGAGATTCGGTCGTTAATTGGGTGACTACTTGAAACCTTCTTCACTTTTGGACAAATATGGTATACCAAGTTGATGATCACCATCCAAAATCCAAATGCACAAAATGCATATACTTGTGTTCTCTTATGGAGAGAATGTCGTGGGATAAATTATGTATACATCAGTTGTATGCCGGTCGATCAATTTTTCTTCACAACTTTCTTTTAAATAATTTTTCTTCTGACCACCAGTCATTAGAGACAAAGAGGCCGGCAAAATGGTTTGGTGCAATTTCTAATACAGTTTAAGCCATTCTATGGGATTTAACCCAATTAAAAAGTTTTCTTTTATATTCATACCAAATCAAGCCTTCAATTTCAGTTTGGTTTGGTTCTGTTGACGGTCTGGACCATATGAACACCCCTAGCTGGTGAACATACAAAAATTAGAGAAAAAACACCCAAACAATTGAACTGTCCTTAATATTTTTGATTTTTGATTAAATAGTTATCTCGATTCAACCCATCCAACCGTCCAATCCATTCTGGTTTTTAAATCATTGAATAAGTAACTACCAGAAATTAATTGGATATAAGATTTCCTAACTAGTGTTAAATTTTACAGAAATTACTCGGACCAGATCAATTTCAAATATCCAACATCTTTAATGAATTCGAATTGACCTTTGTAAGATCTGATGGAATCGGTGGGATATAAGATTTATATTATTGCATCCGATTTGGATATATCCTACTTCAAATCTAATCTAATCTGCAAAAAAAGTGATCTATTACACGAGTCCAAGAGGCTATAAGAGATAGGGATAGACCCAAAGGGACTTGGGATAAAGTAATAAGAAATGATTTAAACATCTATAATTTGACAATAAATATAACATTAAATAGATGAAAATAGTGAAACAAGATTCATGAAGATAATCCCACGTGGTCCGAATAATGCTTAGATGATGAAAAGAGAAACCATCTTTAATTAATAGTTGTTTTAATATAAAATGAAGAAAATATAATATAATTGCAAATTCTGATATTTCTACCAGCCAGGTAAAATATAACTTTGAATTAGATCACATATCTAACCTTAACAAGTTATAAAATTTGCGTTGAAAACATTGGCTGTTTTGAAATTTCCTCTACATGACACATTACCCCACTCAATCTCTTGTTTATCTTTTAGATTAGAAGAATATAGGCTGCAAATATTCTTTCACCCACGCTCAGAAGAAACTCCCAAACAGCTTGGCTGTTTCCTTCAAACAACCAAAGTTTTTTCCAAACCATTATTCCATCTTTCCTATACATTTGGCCGGCTTCATATGCAAATAAAGTAAGAATGGAATAAAATTTACATGCTTTTAACTTTTTCTTCTTTAACATGATGAGAATATGTCTCTCCTGCAAATAAAAGCGTAGCCATTATTTCATAAATTATTCATTCTGTGGGACCCGTATATGTCAGCATTATTAGGCCGATGGACATAAATCTCCAAAGGTTCTACTTGCTCATAATTAGGATTAGGATGGTGTAATGAATAATATGTGTCATCAGTTCCATTGTTCTATTGAATAGTCTTCTAGTTCAAGATACTTGGGATAATCGATCCATCTCATTGATTTTTAATTTTAAAGCATTAGTGTTCAAGGGTAGGGAACTGTCTGATCGATTAGATATTATGTTTCCTTGTTGACTGACTGGCCGTATTAGATATTTTGATAAGGGAATGAAGTTAATCAAGTTTAGGATTTTATTTAATCTTGTAAATTGTAATGGTCCCA
Organism: Nelumbo nucifera; assembly: GCF_000365185.1. The sequence continues at coordinate 3,139,383 of NW_010729132.1, read as the reverse complement.
TCAGTTTGGCAGCTTGTTTTAAAGCGTCAAACGAATCAATAATGATCAAAAGTGTTGGGCGAACCTAAAGGCAACCGGGATGCATGCATGTTAAGATTGTTTTATAACATGAATGTGTTTTTATTTTCATTGGTTAATTGCTTTTGAAATCACCACACATCAGCAAGAAAGAAAAATACCTTCTCCAGACCCAGATTAGTTAAAATTTTGAATAGCGAATTCTGACCACATGCATGTTAGGTAGGTAGGGTTAATGTACTTTGAATCCAATTATCCTAGATTTAGATGCTAGAAATTGCTTGTGACCAATTAGATGCGGATTTAATTAACCCCATTCGATCCAATTAAGATTCAAATCTTATAAAAAATATTGTTTCATATATATGTAGTATAATTATATCCACATATATAGATATTATGTACAATTATAATTATATAGAGTTTATAACCAATAAATTTAACATTTTATATTTATATACACTTTTTGACACATGTATAAGTTAACAATAATTAATTTCTTAAGGCCTTTAAAGCTTTTTTGTTATTTTAAACATGATGGAGGGTGATTTGGCCCGACCTCGTAGCATGAGTACACGTGTGCATGACCTTGCTCAAACGGTGACTCAACGCGACAGCACAGCAGGCGCAGTCGCAACTTGGAGTGAAGGTCCCACCGAGTTCAGCTCGGCAACTCGGCGGAATAGACTACTCGCCAGGACCCGCCTGATTGCACCACCACCCCGGGGGCTAAGGCACTCCGAGCTACCTCCGAGCTCGGGGCCCCCTGACCCTTCCTGATACTCGAGCTCCTCCCAGTGGATCTCAGGCCACTTCTAGATAGGAGCACACCGATCCGCCTATAGACACCTTGAGGTGAAGGCACCTCGGGCCAGACAGCTCGGCTTAGCTTGCGCCAAGCAGCTCGCTGCTTACGAGATAGCCCGACACAGGGTATCTCGTAGAAGGGTAGTTCGGAATATCGCAGGAAGACCTCCTGCCTGACCACTATACCCGGCAAATCTGGACGCAACAGTCATATCCCTCGTCAGACAGCGTTGTGCTTGCCATCTTCAGAAGGTGCTTTACACTTGACAGGCACGTACTCTGCAACGACGGCCCCGCACATACCACCTCAGCCCTACCAGTAACGGCTGTGGCAAGCTGACAGTGGCGGTTATACCTACCCTATCAGAGGTCAGTGGGCCGGATGTAATGGATTTCTGCTACAAGGAGTTTAATATCAAGGAGGACAGGTATGATCAGGATCATCTTCTACACTCGCGCTTTCTGCACTCTTAGCCTTCGTCTTCTCCTTGCTTTTCCTACAGAGTACTAACTTAAGCATCGGAGTGTTCCCACCGGGTAAACCCCCCAGGGATTCTTCTTCTTCTCCACCTCAGGTATCTTCCAGGAGCCACGTGAGTGCTAGCTAGGAGTGACTGGATCGCGCTACATCATTTGGCGCCGTCTGTGGGAAGCGCTTCGAAAAGCCTTTCTCTAAACTTTCACATCTCTTTACTCTTCGAAAACTCAACACTCATGGCTTCCTCGAGCAACATCGGACGAAGCACGGAGATGGATAACTCCAAGGAACAATCCCAGTTTCCTACCGTCTGCATCGGACAGTTCACTGTCCCCCTCTCAGCGGATGAGATCCCTAGTTTGAACGTGCCTATTACAGGGGCACCTGTTGTCGCTCCGCTCCCTACTACAGTTGGAGCAACCTTCACTGAACCCTCGGTTGTGCCCCCGGCGGCTAGCCTGAACCAACTGGAAGACTTGATGTAGTGCATGCGGGCCAAGTAGGCTCAAATTTAGCAGTTCCAACAATTTCAGCTCTATCAGCAACACATGCTACACCATGTCTCCCAATACCAGTACCAGCAGCAATTTCCCTAGCTACCTCAACCTCATCTTCAGCAATTGCAGCTCCCTCCTCGGCACCCAGCCTCACAGCGAGGCAGCGAGCTAGGTCTCGCCGTCAGGAGGAGCACCTTTCTCGCCAAGGAGAGGCCCCCCAGAACCCTCCAAGGAGCTAGGCCTCCTCTAGCGGCAGACAAGAAAGACTGGCCACTCCGGCCTCGCCATGGGCAGTCAGGTCGGAAGGACCTCAGCTCGCCAAGTCTACGTCGCCTCAGCCCTCCAAGCCCGATACTCCGCTCTTAGAGAACCGGTTCGAGATTCTGGTCGTAGGCTCTAAGTAGGATCCTTCTGTTCGCAGTCATCACTAGCGGCCTGAGCTACTTCCTGCACACACCATCCCGGACAGCACAGAGGTGAGCAATACAAATGCCGAGCCCGCCAAGAAGTAGAGACGCTGCCGCCAAGCTCGCCGGTCTGCCACCCACGACCTGTCCGAGCTCGGAGGCAAAGAAGAAGTAAGCTCGGGCGAAGTCAAGGCTCCCATCCTTTCAGTTCAATCCCCCTATCTCTCGAACTACTGGCAGCCCCAATGCCTAAAGACTTCAAGCTCCCCCTTCTTGACAAGTACGACGGGTCATTCGACCCAAATGATCACGTAGATGCCTTCCAATCACAGATGCACCTGGCAAGAACCAGCGAGTCGTGCATGTGCGTGGCCTTTTCCACCACTTTTAGAGGAACAGCCCGTACACGGTACCGGAATCTGGCACCTGGATCGATAAGAAGTTGGGCGCAGTTCGCGCAAGCCTTCACGTCCCACTTTGTCACCAGCAAGCGGTGTCTGTGAACTGAAGAAAGTCTCCTCAGCATAGTGCAGAGAGAGGGAGAGTCCATCCGAAGTTATATCAAGCGGTTCAACGATGCATGCATGCAGATACCGCGCCTGGACCCCGCCGTGTGCCTCGCAACAGCCAAGAAAGGCGTGATGCATAAAGAGTTCAAATGGCACATGGTCGTCAACCAACCGGCAACCATAACTAAATTTCTTAAGCTCGCGGACAGGTTTATAGCTAAGGAGGAAGAGATCAACCAAAAGGGCGAGGGTGCACCCAAGAAGAGGAAAAGGGAAGGAGAGCCTCCCAGCCAAGGGGACAACCGAAAGAAAAAAGATGCAGCTCAGGGAGCAAAGCCGGGTTAGTTGTTCCGAGCTCCAGTAGCAGACTGAACTGACTACACCCCACTGAACGCGAAGCGGGCCGAAATCCTGATGGTGATTAAGGATGCCCCATATGTGAGGTGGCCACCTTGCTTAAGGGGGAATCCCAATGAAAGAAATAAGAATCTGTATTGCAGTTTTCACAGAGATCACGGTTATAGTACCGAAAATTATAAAAACCTCCGCGACGAGATTGAGAAGCTCATCCATCGCGGATATTTAAGAAATTTTGTACATAATAATAATAATAGTAAAATAGGTCGGAAAGGGGAGCACGGTAAGGATGCTCTCGAGTCTAGCAGCAGGCCAGCTGAACAGTCACAGAGGCAGCCTCCGGAAGAGAGGCCGGTTCGGGGCACCGTCCACATAATAGTGGGAGGTTCAATCGTCGTGGTTTGTACTTCAGAGCAGCTCGGACGTCAGTTTGTGAAGCCTCCCAGGAAGAGTAGAATCCTCCAAAGCGGCCGAGGACAGAAGAGCCAATTTTCTTCACAGAAGATGATGCGCAAGGGGTCCATTACCCCCACGATGACACACTTGTGATAAAGCTGAGGATCAACGACTTCGAGGTCAGGCGCGTACTTGTTGACTCGGGCAGTTCGACAGATATCCTCTTCAAAGCCGCGTTCGACCAGCTTCAGTTGCGGAAAAGTGACTTGAAGCCCGCGGATACTCCTTTTGTGGGCTTCAGCGGAGAAGAAGTCTGACCCCTTGGGAAAATAACAGTACCTATGGAAGTCGACACATGGCCCCGCGTAGTCAGACTCAACCACAACTTTCTGGTGGTCGCGACCCCTTCCCCATACAATGCCATAATAGGTCGGCCGATCACCCATGTCCTACGGGCGGTGGTCTCCACCTATCTTTTGGCCATGAAGTTCCCTACAGACTTCGTTGTGGGGGCAGCGCAGGGCGACTAGCTCGAGTCCCGCAAGTGCTATGTTGCCGCCCTGAAGGGAAAGACCAAGGTGGCCGGCGACCTCGAATTGGAGCAGCCTACAGAACAAGGCGAAGAGCGAGTCGCACCCACGGAAGAAACAGTCGTAGTCCCGACCTCAGCAGCAGATCTAGCTCGGACACTTCAAATCGGTGCTTCCATCCAGGAACCTCTACGATCCGAACTGGTAAATTTCTTACTTCAAAACTTAGATATTTTTGCATGGTCCGCGGCAGAGATGCCCAGTATAGACCCCAACCTTATAACTCACAAGCCGAATACTGATCCTGTAGTTAGGCCCATTAGACAGAAGAAACACAACCTAGCTCCGAAGTGGTGGAAAGCGGTCGATGAGGAGGTCGAGAAACTCCTCGCAGCTGACTTCATAAGAGAAGTCCACTTCCCTAGCTGGGTAGCCAACCCCGTCCTGGTAAAGAAGGCCAACGGCAAGTGGCGCATGTGCGTCGATTACACCGAACTAAACCGGGCTTGCCCAAAAGACTGCTTCCCGCTCCCCAGAATTGACCGCTTGGTGGACGCGACCTTAGGGCATGAGTTGCTAAGTTTCTTGGACGCCTATTCGGGCTATAACCAAATCAAGATGGACCCAGCGGACGAAGAAAAGACTGC